>CM070032.1:96843437-96858713 GCA_036250615.1 Ptychadena robeensis | reverse complement strand
CATCACTAATCATCATCGGCAATTCAGAGATAAAGTGGTCCTACAGACACTTTACAGTACACAATAAAGAACTCCTGCTTATGAAACAGTTGCGCTAGATTTGCACAGAACGTTTCAGAAGGTTTTGGCTTGGTGGCTTCCATGTAACCAAGCAGGAGGGATGTTTTATCCTACAAACATCCCCTAATCATTTTATTTTAAACTGCAGTCCTGTTTATTTATTTTTTATTTACTATTGCAGTGGTTTCCTCGCCCTACTGCAGCTGTTACTTGGTAATCTCAGGTCTAGGTAACCTGCCCTCTAGCTCGTTACACTACTGCCTTGCCTCGAGCTCACCAAATCTCCTGGTTTTCTGAGTCTAATATTCATGATGTCATCTCACTTCAAGTGTGGATCACTTGCTCATATTGGTTAAACACCAGCTCAACCTGAAAAGTGCAAAATGCCTTTAGACTATAGTTTGCCATGTAAAAAAACATGTAGGTTACTATGGGAATAGGCTGGTGTGAATTCCAGCCGGGACTTTCAATACACAAGATCGACTAGGTTCCAAGTGTTCCACTAATGGGAAACACTTCATTTATTCGTGTATAGATAAACAAACAAACAATGTCCAAATACACAGCTAATAGGGTTCATTCGTGTAGGGATGTAACTGTTGCCCTCTACCATCATGAAAAACCTCTTACAATCTGATAATACATTGTCCTAAGATGGGATGGGGACTTGGTGTGGTCCCATCTTTTCAGGGCTGTGGAGTTGGTCGATAAATTCCCCGACTCTGACTCCGACTCCTCAGTTTCTGCTTCTTCCGACTCTGTATTTAATATGCGAATGTATTGTATCCATCCATTGAAAGGAAGGAAGGCGACATACATTAACCACAGAACTACTGGCCAGGAAACCAACACTGGACTGTAATGGCCAATTAAAGCAGAGAAAGGGAGGCAGAAGATGCTGCTGCTTTTTCCTTAAGCTAGGCACCACGCTGTGATTGATTGGGGATCATTTGAACGGAAATCAATGTGCACCACATAGGCACATCGATTCCTGTTCAATGGGGACCTAAGGGTTATGTTTAATTTACAACACTCCACAAGCTGGGGAGAAGAAGCCTGTCTCATACAGCTGCCTCACTCACACAGCTTCCGAGTGAGGAGTGCTGGCTCCGCCCCCTTCACACTGACAGCGGACGGCTGTGGAGGAGGCAGGAGCCGCAGCTGTTTCAATACTTTCCATGAAGACTTGTGTCTTTCCAACATGTTGAAACCCCGTTCAATCAAGTTCCTTCAAGCCGGCTCTATTGATCCCACCCAAAGGAAGGCACACACGGGTAGGTTTGTAAACAGATTAGAGTACAATCAATCACTGTGAGCACGAAAGTTAATTGATTGTACTCAAATCTTGTTACAGATCTACCCGTGTGTTCCTAGCTTTAGTGTTCTAATCTTTTGCTGAAGATAGGGCAGTGGAAGGCTCCAAGAAGAGGCAGGGCGAAGGGGCACGTCAAACATGATTCATGATTTCCCTTGAATCCCATAGTCATGATTAAAGTTGAAGCTAACAATCTAAGTAAAGATTAACAGCGGTGAGGGTATACACCTCTCAGCACCTGAATTTCCCTTGAGGTGCAATCCCAAGGGCAAGGGGTCTTTTAAGACCACAATTCATACAAGTATAGTAGTAGATTAGTGAACAGTTCATGCAATTTTAATAAAAAAAAAAAAATTCTACACATGGTGGATATATGATATCATACGGCTGATATACATGGATACACGTCACATACATGGTACAGGGTACAATAGTCAAAAACATTCATGCGTACAGAATTATATATATATATATATATGTCAGTAGTATAATCAATAACAGGTGTCAGTAGTATAATCAACAAATGTTTGTAGGATAGTAATTCAACCAATGGAATCAACACGTGTTTTGTAATTCACTTCTTCAAGGGGTATATTCAGATTTATGTTTTTGTGGTAATGGATCAGTGTCGGTTGTGTCCCGCTGGGGACTGCCCATAGAGAAGAACGAGTGGCCAAACAGGCCTGTCATAAGCGGGGCACCATCTCAATCTGTAAGCAAGGTAGATATTGTTCCTCATATAAGTAAAGGTTGTGAAGTATTCCAGGTGATTTCAGTGATTTGGGTGTTGCACCAGAGTGTGCACGTGTGGTAGCGGGTGTCCTAGCTCCCCATGTGTGTTACAATGTCTTTGTCTTTTGTACCCTGTACCATGTATGTGACGTGTATCCATGTATATCAGCTGTATGATATCATATATCCACCATGTGTAGAATTACTTTTTTTTAATTAAAATTGCATGAACTGTTCACTAATCTACTACTATACTTGTATGAATTGGGGTCTTAAAAGTCCCCTTGCCCTTGGGATTGCACCTCAAGGGAAATTCAGGTGCTGAGAGGTGTATACCCTCACCGCTGTTAATCTTTACTATTTGTTTGGGATGTGGCCATCCCTGCAGGAAATGCTCTCCTAATAGATTAAACAATCAAAGTATTTGTCGCCCCAGCGACAGCGTTTTCTCAAATGTTTTACAGCTTCAGCCTTGAACAATTGGCGATCCATTCCCTTCACTTATACAAGCGTCTCTAGTCCGGCAAAAAACATTAACTTCATTATCAGCGAGAGTTAAGGCTGCCATACACACACTGAGTGGTGACCGATCTTGCCGCCAAATGATGGGCATGTGCGCTTGCCGATGGGGGGTGCCCACATGAGGCGACAGATCGCTGTCGCCCCACAGCTCGGCCGGCCAGAGAATGGACATGTCTGATAATCTCTGGCCGATGCTGTTAGCTTCAATAAAGACTGGTGTCTTCATTGAAGCTAACGGACGGCCGATGCTGTCCGCTCTGAAAAGCCGCGTTATAGCTGGTCTGTCGGCCCCCACTCGGTACGTGTGTGGGGGCCTTTCGGCTAAGGTCAAAGAGGGCGCTGTAATGTTATGCACTGCATGCATTTATTCTCATAGCAGAGTCGTTCATTATTAATTGCGGTATTTGAAATTAATTTTTTTTTTAATTCCCATTTAAATTTAGTCTGAGTCGGTTCATTTTTTGCCGACTCAGAGTACCCAAAAGTGTCTCCGACTCTCCGACGCCACAGCCCTGCATCTTTTCCAATGTGTTTCGCCCTGCTGGGCATCTTCAGGGATCCAATCCCTTTTTTACAGACAAAAATGATAACACTTTCTGTGTGATACAAAACATAAAAAGATTATGCCCAACTCGAGCAATTGTTGGGCATATTTTTAATTGTTGGGCATATTTTTGTTGGGCAAAAATTGGTGTCATCCCATACTGAATGTACTCATCTGTTGTTCTCCATTTTACTGACATGCATGTACAGTTTGCCATGTAACATATTGGCAAATACAAGGTCTTGTGGAACAATCTGCAGTTGACATGCTTCAGATAGTTCTTTGAAATCGTATATAGTGTTACTGTAGCCAAATACTGAAAACTGTATTTCGGTACATCAACTGTGAAGCATGGTAGTGGAAATATTAAGGATGTAGGGCTGCTTCAGCATGTGGGCTGCTTGCAGTCATTATGTCATCTATGACTCCTGAATCCTAATTGGTCTAATAAGAATGCGAAACCATCTGTGTAAAACTTGTAGTTGATTATTAAACACACAAATGATGACGCACGGCAACAAATCCAACAGGGAATGGTTAAAAAGGAAGTGAAGGATTATGGATTGGCTTGAACCCCCATTGGAAACCTGTGCAACATTAACACTGATGTGGCCTGTTGTAGCCCTGTTTAACACTGCAGTGTTAATTGTGTGTGCACTTGCATTTGTACTTCTAATTACTTTTATTGGAAATGCAAACTGAAGCAAAATATATACAAAAAGGACACTTTAAATGGCGTCACATTTTGTGGTCAGGTTTGGCTGTGCACTTTATATGAAAATGCCATTAATAGAAGGAAATAAATAATGATGGTCAATAAAAATAATCAAAGTTTACCTGGAAATATGTTGAAAATGTAAGGTGCACTTAGTGTTTAACATGAATGTACATGGACTCTTGTATAATTAGGGCTATGATCGCTGCAGATACTTTCTTAAAGACATTTTTTCACATTCGTCTAAATGAACAAGGCATGTACCTGGTCACTAGCAGAGAAAGTAAATAGTTAGAAGTGGGTAAGTAGCACTCCATCCATCATATTCATGCACCTCTTCCTAACCATTCGAATAATGAAAAACTGTAGTCCATTTCTGAGTGATGGCTACTAAGTGGGGCCGTTCTTTTGCCTGTGAAGGGCCACTTTCCACTTTCCTCATATGTCTGTGTAACTGAATGTTATGAATGGTGTTTAGTTTCTTATTAAAGTGTATACAAAGAGTTCTTGTTTTTTTACAATATGCCTGTGCATTCCAGTGCAAAAGCGTATCTAATGCACCGCATGTGTGTATTTTTGCTTAGGGTACCATTATTGCACAGTAAAAGCACATTATTGCACAGTAAAAATGTGCAGAACTGCAGAGCAGTTCATGAAACTGCAATGCCTTGTACTGCTGAGGGGGAAAAAAAACATTCCTGTCAGATTTCTTAGAATGGCCGCAGCCTCATGAAAGAATCCTTTATTCTTTAGCCGCTTTTCTTTTTTCTCCTTTTTTTTATGTATTACTAGTTTGGGGAGAATTTGAGAGTAGCAGTCACATAGCAAACTTATCCTGTGTGAGCAGCAGTTTAGCGATTTTGTATTTTTTTTACTGACTTTGGATGCTTTGGGTATTCAGATCCACTTACATTTTCACTCTTTGTTATATTGCAGCCATTTGCTAAAATCTTAAAAGTTCTTTTTTTTTCCTAATTAATGTACACACAGCACCCCATACTGACAGAAAAACACAATTGTAGACGTTTTTGCAGATTTATTAAAAAAGAAAAACTGAATTATCACATGGTCATAAGTATTCAGACCCTTTGCTGTGACACTCATATATTTAACTCAGGTGCGGTCCATTTCTTCAGATCATCCTTGAGATGGTTCTACACCTTCATTTGAGTCCAGCTGTGTTTGATTATACTGTTTGGACTTGATTAGGAAAGCCACACACCTGTCTATATAAGACCTTACAGCTCAAAGTGCATGTCAGAGCAAATGAGACTCGTTACGTCAAAGGAACTGCCTGAAGAGCTTAGAGACAGAATTGTGACAAGGCACAGATCTGGCCATGGTTACAAAAACATTTCTGTGGCATTTAAGGTTCTTAAGAGCACAGTGGCCTCCATAATCCTTAAATACAAGACGTTTGGGACGAGCAGAACCCTTCCTAGAGCTGGCCGTCCAGCCAAACTAAGCTATCCGGGGAGAAGAGCCTTGTGAGAGAGGTAAAGAAGAACCCAAAGATCATTATGGCTGCATCCAGAGATGCAGTTGGGAGATGGGAGAAAGTTGTAGAAAGTCAACCATCATTGCAGCCCTCCACCATTAGGGGCTTTATGGCAAACTGGCCCGAAGGAATCCTTTCCATGTCCACTGTATGTCAGTCTGATGCATCTATTGACTGGCAATGGACGCCCCATATGTCAAGCCTCTACCACATTTATGTCGACGCGAGACCTCATGTCTTTATAAATGGAGTCTTGAAGTGACAAGTCATTGGCTTTAACAGGGTGTGGAGTCATGTCGTAGCCCATTGACTTCCCTGGGTGGCTTCTGCACGGTGCTGAAATCCCTGTGTTTTAGCACAGTTAATCCAATCCCCTTACAGTGCAGCACTGACATTTCTGAATTACCACTGCATTGTTTGTAAAGTTAATAAATCAATTACTATTTAATCCCTGTATGCTTTTGGTTATTCAATAATCATAATAAGACAAAAGGCACATCAGCCAACATTGATCAGTTTCTTGTAAACTTCCACATTGGCTATCCCATTATTTCCCATTTTATCTTTCTAAAGTGGTATGAGAAATCCAAACATTTTATCATGCAATATGGCCACCCCAGCACATTTTTGGTGTCCTCAATGACCCCGTTTGATTGTCAGTACTTTAGATGGGGGTCAAGGGAATGGCGAATGGGATTGATTGTGCAGGAGTGGTGCGATTCTCCATTCAATCATTGAAGCTGGAGCACAGCGTGGTGACCTGGTGAGGGTTTATCGATTGAACGGGTATCAACTGGTGTATGGCTATCTTTACAAATAAAAATAAAAATATTTTTATATCTTCAAAATGTACTAGTGTCAGATGCCTGAGTTCCGTGGTATGCACTATGATTCCTCCATCTGGTCGTTACCATTTCCTACAGAGGTTAGTAGTGAGTGTTTCCTATCGCAAATGTTTCTGTGTTAGAGAAACGTTCTCTTGCTGCCCTCCTTCAGGAAATACAGGTTGCGTGTTTGTCATATTTATCTGATTACTACATTTTTTACATAAGCTTGAATGTAGTCAGTAAAATCGGAACTCCTGATCTATATGACAAACGTTCAGAAATTTCCACCCCCATTCTTCTTTTACAGGGCACATCTACAGAAAACAAAGCTGCCTGGAGTTTTTCTATATGTTGTGCAATGTTGCATGCCTGATTATTCTAGGGTCATGTTTTTTCTCTCCTGTACAGCCACCAACTTAAATAAAAGCATGGTCTTTCTATCCCCTAATTTTATTTCAGATATTCCAATATCTAAGGGAAAATCAATTGCGTTATAAACAAAGACACATTTCTAACCCCTTATTTTCCTCTACTGTATGTTAAATGTCTACTTACTTCTTACTAGGGCCCTGCAACCTTAAGCTAGGCATAGTTTTTAATAGATTTGAGTGCGGCCATGTATGCCTTTCTTCAAACGGGATCAATTGAGATTCCTCGGTTGGTCGAACTGGGAACGGACATGTCCGTAAATCCCAGTCAATCTGACAAGCAGTAGGGAGAGCCATTCATTGTCCCCTTCTGATCACTCTGTGCCATTCATTTTCCCCTTCTGATCACTCTGTGCCAATCAATGTCCCCTTTGATCACTGCGCCATTCAAAGTCCCCTTTGATCACTCTGTGCCATTCATTGTACCAGGGTAACATACTCTGTTACGGCAGGGATCAGCAGCTTGTTTGTCCTAGCTGGCGCGGGCCTTTGTAGTCACTTCCTGCTCCCCTCTTATTTGTGGGGGGGCGGTGGCTTATCATAGGGGATGGCTTATCATAGGGGAAACAGTGTAGCTCTAACACATGAGTTACATCTTCGAGGCACTCGTTAGCAGACAGGCTGTTTGTGATAAAGGCATTATGGGTTTAACACATTTTATTGTGCATGTAGAGAACTTTGATGTCTCCCACAGGGGGTAATCTAGTGGATTCCTCCTACCAGAAGTAGGAGCAAGGGGACTTTGAAGGCCAGTCTCGGGTGAAGTAAAAAAGGAATAACAGTTTAATATATGTTTGATCAATAACATTCAGTCCATCAAATTTCATAGTCCATATACATGGTAAAACAACAGAGGGATTTCCTCAGGATGCAGTGATCCAATTTACGTGCCGCTGGTAGTGCGAGTATCCATACAAAGAGAGGACACAACCCCAGGTCCCTCACAGCAGATACAAAAAGACCCCGACGTACGTTTCATATACTGTCTTCCTCAGGGGGTTCATGTGAGAGCAATGGGTTAGGTCCTTTAGATGTGGAACAGATCGCATGCCAGCATTTCTTGATGTCGTGCCACGGTACGGAGGAGGAACGGAGGGATACCATCAGGCAATCCCTTTCCAGAGGTAGGTATGCGTAGATCAATAGCGATTTTGGCGTTTCAAGAAGCCATGAAGCTAAGGTTTCCTCCTCTTACATTTTATTGTGCAGTTATGTTCTGTTTTGTGCCTCCGGACTATTTTTCTTTAGTGAAAGACGGGGCAAAAGAACTGACCTTCAAGCTGCTGACCTTTGCTCTAAATGAATCCTCTGCAGAGGGGCAAGTTGAGGCTGTCCAATCCCATCGCTTCCCTGTCATTGAGCTGGGATAACAGTAATGGTGGTAGAGACAGACGCAGCCTGTCATTCTAGGATCATTTGGCAGCACAAGGCCACTACCTACCATCCATTACTACCTCAGGTCAAATAGATGACACTATGTTTTTTCTACACTTATTGCTACAATAACACATACATTGAAACAAATCTTATCTTGGCTCTATCGGGTAACCAAATGCCTCTCTCTGGTCTCTTTTCCTGGGAAAGTGGGAAATTGAGATCCCAAATAAGCCACAAAGCTTTCCTGAGCAGCTGCACATCAGAGGATTTCGCCTATAAAGGAACTATTGTGAGCAATGCATGTGGAAGACAAATTAAACAGTGTTGCTCTGAATTCACCTTTACATTTACATTCCTATTTCATTAATATCATATAGTAACTGGTTGTGGCCTAGGTAAGATTCACTCGCCTAATTCCTAACCTGGGTGGGGCCAACTATTTACAGACATTCATTTGACACATTACATATGTCAGTGGTTCAAATGTATCTGGTGGTTGCATGAAAGTCTATGTAAACCTCACACATGAATCTCTTAAGCAGGGTACAGACAGCTCGATAAAAAGATCAAATGAACTTATTTGACACGTTCGGTTTACATTCGATGGTTACCAATTCAACCAGAATTTACCAGCATGCCTGTTAACTATAGATAGATTTTTTGTTTGATATCGATAACTTTTTATAGAACAAACAAGTTTGTTCTATACTCTACTGAATGAAAATCTTTAGTTACCGTTCAATTGAACAAAAATATCGAACCGTGTATGGCCACGTTAATAAACACTCCTATTTGTTATCTTAGGACTACTGAAAGATTAAAAGTAGCCATACACATTGCTATTTTCTATTCGATTTCCAATCACAGGACCACAGTACATGGTCACAGCGATCGATAGTTTGGGAATCGATGGCTATCCACCTTGAGTGATTGACCAATTGTGTGATTGAAGAAATTGATTGAACAGTGATCCGACAGGTCGGGACTCCTGATCCCTATCCAAAGTATCATGCAGAAATTGATTCCGCAAGGTGGTGTGCACTGCGATCGTTGTACAACCAATTGTCAATTTTGTGATCGCATGTTATGATCGATCGTGCAGGGGGAATCGCAACGTTTTTGGATAGCCTAATAATAATATGGAAATGAGTTTGTAGGCCTAAAGCTAGCCATACATGTGTCGATTCCCTGAACGATCGATCACCCATCCGATCGATTCCGGCGATGCCACAGGTGATCGGATGTCCGATCGATCGCCCAATTACGTCTGTGTGCTGAATCGATCAGAAAAGACCAACAGGTTGGTTCTCTTGGCCGATCCGATTTGGGGGCCACAATAAGTTCTTAAATTTGACAGAGGAGACTGACCAAGAGCAGATGGATGGACTCTTTGTGTGAACTTATATAAATTAAATGTATATCTTGTAATATAAAAGTTTTAGTCAACCAGATTAAAGAAACGAAATGGTCTGGATATGGCCCATAGGTTGTAGTTTGTCCATGTCTGGTTTAAGGGCTGGTTCAGTCAGGGTTTACACATTGCAATGACTTCAGGACGTGTTCAGAATCCATGCTGCAATTCAATGGTTATGATCTAAATTGTCAAATGAATTACATTCTTATTGAATTTAGACTGCCCACGATGTAATAGAAACATATTTATAAAAAATATAAAACCCACCATATCTGCGAACATCCCAATTAAACTATGCAGTAAGGGAAAACTAAACATTTTCAATAATCCTCCCTAGGGGAAAATAGATTTGATTTAATTATTCACAGTGAAATTGTGAAGTCAAATTGTGAGTGAGACAGTCCGGGGGTTACATATATTTCTCCTCCTGCTCTCCTCTACCGCAAACGGACCCATAGCCGTTGAATATATTGCTTTTACTGTTGTTAATACTAAACCCTGACATGGCTAAGATCCAATCAATACAATGTAAAGTGAGTAAATCTAGACCTACTTTTGTATTCATATATGAGCAACTTATATATGTATTGTCTTATGTTCATTGTTGTCCCATTGATTTGAATCATACAGTGCGCACAAAGACCCCTAAAGAAGTGGATACCCGCGAAACACAAGCGTCAGCTAGTGCAATGTTTTGTAAACAATTGTAAATTTTATCCATGCTTGAAATTATATGTATACACCGTATCTTGGCTTTGTACCTGATAATTTGTAAATTTTTGTATTTTACTTCATTTGAGTATTGAAAATTTTTAGTTTTCCCTTACTGCACAATGTAATAGAAACATGCACCACCCAGAACTTAGGTGACACCAATATAGTTTTTTTTACAATCTCTGATTAAACACAAAAAAAAAAACACACAGCACATGAGAATGTTCTATACCAGTGGTTCCCAAACTGGGGGGCGTGAAGGTATTCGAGGGGGGCGCGGGCCCTCATTCTTAACCTGTGTTTGAATAGGAAGGCGGGGGGGGGGCGGTGCTTGATAATGTTCCTATATAGAAAAGGGGGCCCTGCAAGGAAAGTTTGGGAACCACTGTTCTATGCTATGCAACTTAATGCAAACTGTCTTGTTTGTTTCATTAGGATCACCATTGTGCTGGAGAATGTAGCCAAACAATAATGGTGTTAACAAGCCCCATGCGGGTGCAATACCCCCAAGAAGGGCAAACAGGTCTGCGCCACCCCCCTCATTGGCGTAATTGATGATGCCGAAGATGCGGAATTTGGAAGATTGGCAAGGATGCTGACCTGCAGAGACAACATGGACATATCGGGACACTTTAACTGTTAGTTCTGGTTGAGTTATGTATGCAAACAAACTCAGGAGGTAATAAAACATTAAACAATAATTTAGCTTTAATCCTGTAGTTAGAAAAGTGAACTTATACATGTGCATACACTCTTACTGTAATGTTAACCAGGATAAAGCAGCTGAAAAAAAATTCACTTTAGCAAATAATGACAAATAGGTTTAAAGAATACATACCAGATGAGTTTTAGGAAATTAGGTCCTTTAGAAAGTAATCTCAGCTGTGCAGAAGATCAGAACGGAAAGTACTGCACAATATAATATTTGTTAAAACCTGGAAAGCTCTTTGTGGGTTTTGGTACAGCTGAGAATTATAATCATATGGGGTTTTATTTTTTAGTTTGTTTTTTTATTTTTTGAAAGTATATCCATTGATTTAATTGACAGAACTGTAAAAAAGTTTAATAAATGTTATTTAGTCCTCAATCAAATATACTAATTACAGGTGATTGTACAATTCGACCTGACCACAATTCAATAATTTGTGAGAAAGGAAATGATATTGAGATTATACCTACAGTTTAACTTCCTGGTGTAATTAAAGTATAGGCATTTGCGCATACAATTTAATGAACTCTAGGCATTTGCGCATACAATTTCATGAACCCTTGGCCTATATGGCAGTAGCTCCATACAGTAGCTTTACCTTTCTCACTGCTTGTATTTCCAGCCGTTAATATAGACAGTACTAATCTTCCATCAATAGTATTTGGCCCAAAATCATATATCAAAAATATTTGGGAGGAATATTCCCCCCCCTCCCCCCAAGAACCAACCTTGGGGGACATGGGGACTACATGCCAGTAATGTGTATTCAAGTGATTTTGTCTTCAAGTAGTTCATTACAACCAATTAAGACATAATTAGCTAAAAAATCAGTACATTTCCATCATACATTTAATAATACATACAAAAACTATTAAGAAGGGCTAAGATGAAGTAAAGGCAAGGCTAATATGCTGAACATTATTATATAAACCAGCAAATAAGTTTCCAAAATTTTTGTACATTTCAATAACTGTTACTACCATTTACTTTTTTATTACCATTTATTACCATAATTACACCATAGTGGCCCATGTATTGGCACAATTGTCCGTTTGTTGTGTAGAACTGCAGAACACTTACTGCAGAAGAAAAAGGATCTGTTCAAGTTTATTTTCCCACATAAATATAAATATTTGTAGCTTTTAGTTATTTTAAAATTTGCATATACTTACACATGTAAGTATTGTTTGTAGAAACATATATTTTTTATATTTTTAATTTTATTATGTAACAACTTTTGTACGAATGTATTTTTTTATCATATACTATGTAAGAATACATTTAAATAAGTAAAGGCTATCTAGCTTATGTGCATTTCAGGTCGAAGAACCCCATGTATGTATGTATGTACAAAAACGCAATATACAAATTTCACAGACTACATACATACGTATGTTTGTATGTATGTAGTTTGTGAAATTTGTATATTGCGTTTTTGTTATAGGTAGGTAATTAAGTAACTAAATAATAAAACTATTAAATAACAATGGCACCAGACTGCTAGTATTTTCATAAGCAGATGGGCAGCTTCATATTAGTGTTAATGTGTGATCTAAATGAGACACCAGGGGTAGGACACACCCATTGCCTGTATTCTGGTGACCTGCACTGGAAACGTTTTAGGGAAGCCACAAAGGGGTTTCCATGTAATTTGCATTACATACAAGGTAACATTGACTGTAATGCAGCTTATTTGCATCGTGTTTTCCCCAGGGTGTGTAGCTAAGAAATGGCTTCAAAGTCCTTTATTGTTTCATTGTCATTTATTTCCCTCCTTTTGTAAAGTCTGTCATTCAACCATCTCCTATCAATAAAATGTTAAAAGGCATCTGTGACAACCAAATGGGAGCCCGGAACAACTGATCCGTATAATGAAGTGCATAGCTGTGGACCCAATGTAGAAACTAGATACTTTTATTGGACTGAGGAGGCAATTGAACGCCAACAAAACACTCACAGCCCATAGAAAAAGACTACTTTCAGTCCAAATGAAGATGACTTGTGAGATTTATTGACAAGTTTAATCAGAAGTCAGCCTATGTTTTTATAAAGGGTCGTAAGTAAAAGGACTGCAATATATGTGAAGAGTATATTTTGGACTATCTATGAACATGCAGCGTCTTGTAAACGCCAACTGCTTTAAATACTAGGATGCCCCTTAATTTGGATATGTGATTAATATTATGGACTATTAAATTGTTTTCACTTTTTACTTTGATTATAATTAATTGCTAAGCATTGTGATACGGTGTAGTTGACCTTTAAAGTCCCCCAGCCTCTGTGCTACAGAGGACATTCCCAGCTGTAGATGGTGGTTGGCGCTCAGCCAACCCCCTCATCAGCCTCTCTTGTATATTGTAATTTGGGATGATGGCCACCCACACTAGGGGTTAGAGATAAAATTCTGTTTGTTGCATATGCTACATAATATAAACTACATTGATAAAAATATTGGAACATGCCACTTTATCCCTGTATGTAGGTGTTTCAATAAGACTTATTGCCATACGTGTACAATGCATCTGTCTGAATTTAGAAATGTTTTGGAAATTTATGGAGGTATAAGTAGGCAGCAAGAGTACTGTATTGTCATAGGCCATCTGTAATGTGCCTGGACACAAGATCACAAGACCAGATATCCAGTTAACAAGCTTTATTGGCTAATCCACAAAACAAGCCAAAGGGCAGTCCAACTAAATACAGGATGAATATATGCTATATGGAAGCTATACCGGGCAATGGTGTGCATGACAAGTCCTCACTAAATGGGCAAATTACCCAATCACACTGTCCCACCTGGCAATATAGGGTTGGTAAACAATTGGCTGGTGAATTTCGCTGAAGGAAATTAAAAAGGACTGTACTGTGCTGAACACATCCAACATATAATTGGCTTTTGGGGGTCCAGTTTGGCCAGAACAGGTCCCTCCGCCAGAGCGGGGGAGGGGGGCATATCTATACTGTGCTGAACACATCCATATGGCTGCTAGGGATGCCGCTTGGCAAAAAAGTAGTTTTGTTTTGGCCACGCTGCCTGTGATCCATTGGGTCACCAAGGATAGTTAGTAATGAGAATGGTAGAAGATTATTACCTTACACCACCTTTAATAGGTCTGTGAAATTTTATTAATACTAGATATTCTTTTGTCAACTGTAAGTAGTATGATTGCAAATCAGAAGCATAAAAACTGAGTTGATCATGTAAGGTCAAAGCTGCTGGGCCCACAATTCACAAACATTCTGGTAACCTACTTGGACATTACTAAGGCCATGTGTGACATTACTAAGGCCGATTTGCAGGCGGATTTCCTGTGACTTGCGGGCAGTTTGTCAGCGGCTTAGGACGTGTTCCCTCCGCATTGATGGCAACGTGTCCTGTTCATTTGAATTGACAAAGATGTGGAAAAGCAGCACTCGAACAGCATCGGACACTGCTTTTCCGCATCTTGGAGACATGTCTATAGATCTTCAATGGACTCAATGATGAATTTGGCGATTTAAACAGTGTTTTTCAGTGCTGCGGGTACGACACTTAGAGAACGCATAGTGGGCAGTGTCCCATTCATTCAAAAAAGAAGTAGTGGATACAGTGCCAGCGTTATGGGTGGACCATGGGAAGCCAGGACCGCCCAGTCGGGTTGGCGTGCCCGCTCGATTGGGGCCACCTGCCGATGCAACAGTCTGTCAGGGCTGTGGGTGTGCCCCCCTGATTGGTTGCTTGTGCCCGCCCACTCTTAGCGCTCTTTAGCTGACCCTAAGTGGACACAAGCCCTAAGGGCTCACTTACACAGGTGGTTGTTAACCGCCCAGTAAATGAGCAATTAGTGCAAATGACCAGTGGACTTAACATTAGGCGTCTTCCAGTCAGTTTTCAGGCTTTCGCCTGATAGACCTGTCATAGGATCGTTATTAAAACGACCCACGAGTGCCTGCACAAGTGAAGGTATGTCTTCAGCATACCAAGACATTTTGGGCAATTCTATAATTCTAACTTTGTGAAAAAAGTTTGGGAAAGGCCCTTTTCTGTTCCAGAAAGACTATGTCCCAGTGCACAAATCAAGTTTCATAATGACTTTGATGTGAAAAACATCAACCACACTGAACACCTTTGGAACAAACTAGAACAAAGACTGTGAGGCCTTCATGTTCAACATTAGTACCTGACCTCACAAACGTTTTGTGTACTTGTGTATACCTTTTTGTATTATCACAGAATAGAGGTCACATTAATAACACTTGGTCCACTATTGCCACTTTTCACTATATTGTCGGGGAAGCCATCTGTGCTATGCTGCCATTGCTGAAATACATGCCAGAGATGTGCTGCAAAGTGGCTTTATGAGATGAGATCCACTGACATGTAACAAAGAATAGAAAAGTTTACAATATTTCTTTTAATTAAGAAAAAATTATTAATGAAA
>CM070032.1:96778570-96824621 GCA_036250615.1 Ptychadena robeensis | reverse complement strand
ATAAGCACAGTGCTTGGCGGGGATCCAGATGGATCACATACATTTTAGCTGGCCAGCGCATGCTATACTCGACTACCTTAAGCCCTGCCTCAGTGGAACGGCTCAGTGCTGTGAGAAAACAACATTCGCTGAGCAGGTAAACTGTATGTGATCCGTCAGGACCTCCCACCAAGCACTGCACTTAAACTGGGCATACACGGGTAGATTCCCATGCAATCGACCCCCAACCAATCACAGTGTGGTAACGTTACCACGCTGTGATTGATTGGGGATCTATTGAACGGAAATCAATGGGCATCACATGGGCACATCGATTCCCTTTCTATTGGGACCCATTCTCCCCAGCTCGCAGCCCGTGTATGCGAGATTGTGAGAGATTAAATTACTCACAACAAAAGGCTGGAGCTGGAGAAAGGCAGCCAGCCTCAGTCATGCTGGCCCCGCCTCCTTCACACTGACAGCGGTGTCCAGGCTACAGCAGCACGTCCCATACTTTGCATGGAGAAGTAATCGAGATTGAACTGGGTTTTTGCAACATGTTGGAACCCGTTCAATCGAGTTTCGCACAGATGGGTAGAATTGAAGAGAGATTAGAACACAATCAAGCTCCGTGAGCATGCACTGCGCTCGATTGTACTCGAATCTATTTACAGATCTACCCGTGTGTGCCTAGCTTTAGCGTAGGGGCCCCCTACGGATGTGAAAACATACCCTTACATAGAACATGGTAAGTCAATAATAGAGAAATGATTAGCTTGTGGGCAGTAACAGTTAATTCTGGTATGTAGCCCTTTGTCCTCTTCCTTTCTATTCCTTTACAGACAGCTTTCACAGTGCAGATATTCCCTATGCAGGAATGTTCATTGGATACCTTACTTTACTACTTTGAAATCACCTACATCAAGTTACACATCAGAGGGTCCCTGAGGTTATACAGGGTGAGATCTTGGGCTACCCTGATCCATAGCAGAAATCAGTCATTCCAATATTTAATGTATTTGTGCCAGCTCGTTGTTACATGGAGTTCACAGGTTGTAACTTGAATCTTCTTGAAACTCCTCCACGATGACTTTACGGAGCTGGTGGATGTTAGACACCTTGCACTCCTCCACCATCCATTTAACAATTCAATAAGGTGTAGTTCTGGATACATGTTTGGCCAGTGGAGCTTTACCCCCAGTTTCTTAGGCAAGGCAGTGGTTGTGTGTTTTGGGTTCTTATGACTTTTAGCATGTTTCTAAATATGGGGGATCATGTCCTTATTCTAATTCTTAATTATATTGTCACAGTACATGTTGGTGTTTATGGAACCCCAAACCATGACACTGTCACCACCATACTTGACTGTGTTGGAAAGACACAGTTGTTTTTGTACTCCTCACCTACACACAAGCTTGCTACCATCTAAACCAAATAGTTTGTCTTTGCCTACTCAAACCACAGGGAATGGCGTCAGTAATCCTTGTCCTTAGCCTTTGTCTTCTTGTTTTCAGCAAACTGTTTGCTGGCTTTCTTGAGAATGATCTTTATAAGAGACTTCCTTCTGAAACAACAACCATGCAGACCAATTTCAATGCAGTGTGCAGCATTTGGTCTGAGTACTGACAGGCTGGCCCCTTCACTCACGTACAGTATATGTCTCAAGGTCCCCACACACGTAATGAGTGGGGACCGACAGATGAGCTGTGAAAAGCAGAGATGACATCATCACGCTTCTATCCATCGCTCACAGCATCAGCGTCGGCCTGAGATTTATGGACATGTCCGTTCTCTGGCTGACCGAGCTTTGGGGTGACAGGGATCTGTCGCCCAATGTAAGCACCCGCAATCGGCAGCCGATTTTTCCATCAACCAACGGCTGCGAGTACGCACGCACATCAGTCGGTGGCAAAATCGCTCGTTACGTGTGAGGGGACCCTTAGATACCCAATCACTGTTTTCTCTTCCAACAAAATGGAGGATAAAGCATTGAAACTTTTTGCAACCCACTGTTGAAAAAACAAGTTGTCATGGTCACGGGGGAAAGTGAGGGTGGACTGCAGTGATACATTTTGTTTTTATAATCAAAAAAGCATAGATCTAATGATTGGTTTATTTACAAGATGGATGATAATCCAGATTAGGAGGGTACTACTCTGGTGGTATTAGGGTCTGGTAAAATTTGATCTGTATAACAACCTAATAGTGCACTGCTAAGTAGTTCAACAGTTACAGTGAGCAATGGAGAATGAATAAGGGATTATATAAATTAGTGCCAAAATCAACTTAAGCTCAATAATGTCACTGTAATCTTAGTTGTAGAGAAAGGGTTTATATGAAAGAACATGAGAGCGTGTTAACCTTTCTTCTACATTCCGCACCCTAAAATCTTTGTCTTCTTTTTACAAATGACTTTCCCAGAGTGTTAAATTACAGGTTTGTTTTTCCTGTTACGTTTATAACCTGTATGATTAATAAAGCGGATGTAAAAGATAAGATGTAATTTTAGATATTGATGTATGAGCCCACTATATACATATTCTGGTAAGAATTGACTGGATTTATTTCATTTTGATGCTGTCATAAAGTATTAAGCTTATCATTTGAATGTCAGGATCCAGATGGGGGGTGTCAACCAGGACTGGCAGCACACACTGAAACCAGGCAGGGATATGAATATGAACACGGAAGGTCCAGATTCAGATGCAGATTCAGATTACAAGTTAAATGCTCAGAAAGTGTGAGTGGGTGAGGCACACCTATATAGCCCTCAGGCTTTTGAGACAGGTGCCCACACTTGCAGGGAGCCACCTGCTGGTGACTAGAGAAACAACCTAGGGAAGGGCAAGCAATGTGCCACCAGCAGGCGGTACCCGATACAGCTGAGGTCCTCACAATGAATATTTGTAATAAAGGGTTAACTAACTGTACACTGTAATTTAATAATAGCATGGTTTGACTTATTTGTTGGCTTGGTTTTCCATAGAAAAGTGACCAAGAGGCTCAATTAAAGGATATATTGACTGAACTGCTAAGAATTTCATATTACAGTTCTCTTGTGCATTGCTTCACTGTCTTTCTGCTTTTGAGTCTGCCTGTTTTATATTATGCACCCTGATAATTCAATGTAAAAATGTAACATTTGACTATTGCCCAGTGATGTTGCCTATCCACCATCTTTACTTGCAAACTCTCTAGATTGTTTTTTTAATACTGTCATGGTACGGACATACTGTTGCCATGATCTGTTGTAAATTGTGAGTGTCCTGTAAACATGGTGCTTAGTAAGTAAACATATTTCTATATTAGTATTAGGGCTTGTTTCCATTGTACGCCAGGACCCCTACGCTAAGCGTATACGCTTAGCTGGGGTCCCGACGTATCTCACAGACTCAGCCTGCCGGCGGATGGTCTGTTTACACATTCGCCGGTGTAAAGGCTGAACGTACTCGACTACGTTCAGCCTGACACCGGCGGATCGGCTCAGCGCAATGAAGACAGACCCGTCCGCCGAGCAGGTAAGTCTGTTACGTTGGGACCCCCTGCTAAGCGTGTACGCTTAGCGGAGGGGTCCCAACGCAATGGAAACAAAGCCTAACAACAATTTTGATCATGTTCATGGAATAAACAATTTAATTGCGTGTAGTCCCACTAATAGATATTTATTTGTGCTAAATTATTACATTTACAAAGTACAGTATATATGTATTTGTATTATTTTATGGCCATGGTTCCCTATAACAATCATTAGTAAGGTTTGCCCAGGCTTTACCAATTACCTGTACATCTTCATATGGGTGAAGATTGTAATGTATATCACCCATGGGCTGGAATGTTTTTGCCCTTTTTGGCAGTTTTTCTTTAACCCTTTTAGCATGACTTCTTTCCTTTGTCGTTTTCCTTTGTCATATTCCTTGATGTAAAGTACAGGAAGTAAACCGTTTTCAGCAAGTTGTTAATTATAATAAAATTATAATATTGATTTCTTAACTTCTGGCAATGTATGTTCTGTCAGTGAGCATATTCTCCTTGAGTTTTGAAGAGCGATCTGAAGTGGCCTGTGGAGCGTTCTACCTAACAGCAGTTACTTTAACACCTGAGAGACCTCAAGCTGCTGTATAAGGAAGTGGTCTGAAATTCCAGTAGAGCGATGTAAAAGACTCATTGATTGTTATGGAAAGAGATTAACAACAGTCTTCCACAGGATGTTAAACTAAGTAATACATTGAGGGTGCCAAAAATATTTGATCTATTGTGTGTAATATTTCAGATTTGTACCTCTGCCAGGGATACATTTTTTTCATATTAACATTAATTATTTATTCTCTCATTCTAGATTCTTCTCCCCTCTTTACCTTTTCATGAAGCAATGTCTCTCTGAAAAATTCCCTGAAAGATTAACCTTAATCACTATGTTTTACTTTTCTGGTAACTTCATAACCTATTAGGCTTTGTGATCTATGTTGATGTATATAGTCTTGATGAATGTAATGAGCTGGGAACATAAAGCCATTTAGCATGCAATAATATCAAAGTGACCATATATATTTTTTTTAGAAAATGTAATTTCATTAAAAAAAAAAGCACATGGGTTTTTCTCTTTATTGGTTATATTCTGGTATCACTAAAAGCAGGCATTATGTAAGGCTATGTCTCCACTGCTTCAAAATCCCCATATTTGATGCACATAAGACACAGGAATTTTGACATGTCACAGTCCATTGGCTACAACTACCCAGTATCCAGAAGTGCTAGATCCATGCTGCATTGTGTTGCATTAATATCAATGTGTAGCCCTAACATAGTATGCCCATTGAAAAACATTGGGTGCCATAAACATGGGTGTGTTTATGTGCAGGTATGCCCTATATGTTTGCATGGCTGCGTTAACATGGCATTAAAAAAAAGTGCGCAAAAACATGCCCTTAATATGTCCTGAAGTGAGCTGCTGGCCATGTTGGCACAAGCATGTCCAAAGGAGACTCGACAGACTGTGGAGAGAAAGATCTATATTCCATCTATACAGTATTTTCTCTGCAGTGATGGTCCTGCCTTATTTATATAAGCCTCGTTGTTTAATCATATGCACAGTAGAACCTTTAATTTTACAATGACCCTCAGAGAAAAATACACCACCTTAAAACCACCATGAGAAATATAATATTGATTGAAAATAACGGTTGACAATATTTCTCTGTAAAATTTAAATCAATGTTTTTGTCTACTGTAACTTACTTAATGATCTCTTGAAACATGTAGAAATAGGATTCACAAATTTAAGCCATGTGCATATGCTGATATTTGGAATATTTAAATAATTCAGATGCTGTTTAAGTCCCAGAGCAATAACTTAAAGCAGCTTACTCCATAGCTAAACCTGGCCATACATCTTTAGATCTACCAACAACTATGTAGTGCCGGGTCCTCTGTGATTGAACACTGGTAGACTTGATGGTTTAGAATGTCCCTCATATTACCCTCATATTACATGGTTTTGGTAAAACAAGGAGATCTAAAGGAAATCTGATCTCTAAAGGTGTAAAGGTGTGATCTAATATTTAGTTCATATTGTGGGATATTGGCATCTATTGATCTACTGAAGCTTAATCTTATTTAAAATATTTTAAAAGATATAGTAGATTCTTTTTTAGATTAGATCAAAACAAAACTTCAAATGTATCTAAATGTGGAATTAACCACAGCCTGCTATAAAATTTTAATTGTGGGCACTCCAACTCTGTGCCCTCAGAGCAACAAATCAAGATAAATATTTTGCAACATTGCAAAACCAAACTATTTATACAGCTGAACCAGAAATATTTGCTCACAGAAAAGCAGGAAATTGCAGGCTGCTAAACTTAAATAAACTGTTAAAAAAACAATGCAGGAAGGGTTCATTGATCATGAACCTGTCATTAAGTAAATAGAGCAAAACTTCAGGCTCACCTTTTTCTGTGAAATGTCATGTTCGGCAGGTGGCCATGGTTTTCCAGCATTCTGGCATTCCGGCATTTTTAACCAAAGATGACTGTCTTAGGCCAGGGCTTCACTATGCGCTGCCAACGAGTACAAGCCCCTCTTTTCCTGTTAGGGCCACGTTATTGTCCACACTTCATAGCAGTCCCTTTAAATGAATGGGCTGACATATAACTAACGTGCAGGGCCACATTGGTCATATGTCATCATGACGTGTCCATTGATTATCCATGGATGCGCCATCCGTTAAGCCTCTGTTGCGTTGATGACTACGCGGAGCTCTGTGTCGTCATCAACGGGATAGAGGATCCGACTAGCGGATTGGGGGCTGTGATGGGCTGTGGAGACAGCCCTGGCAAGGCCCCATTGCGGTCAATAGGCGGCATGTGCACTCTGTTAAAATCCCTGCACTCAAGGGTTTTAACGGATAGTGGAGCCCTAGCTTTAGACTCTCGTGGTTCATGGAGTGTCAATCCAGGCAAATTATGGAAATGTACCCAATGGGCCTCATTTTTTTTGTATCATTTTACACTGCATGGTCTTTATATTTCACAAGTAAACGTATAGGCTAGTGACAGACACTGCAAGGAATTCCAAATGATCAGATTTAAAAACATACAAACTTTTTCCTTTCCTGGCAATGACATGACTCAGAAATCCTAGTAGTATTTCCCCAGTACCAGGAATCTCACATTTAGCTATTGGAGTGATGTTAAAATGACAGTGGCTTTTTATATCATAATCTGATTTTTTGACATGAAACATTCTTGGTGATATGTTTACATCTGTACTGGTTTGTCTATTAAGGTTTTTTCGTGGTGTATGTATAGCCTTTTTTATACATTTTACTACTTGACTTTAAGGGAGCTTTCAGATTCCTCTTAAGCCTTTCAACCCACATTTCTCTCCCTAGGACACCAGAGGTTGGGAAGATGCCCTTGTCTCTCAGCACTAGAACAAAGGTGCTTTACATAGAGGGATGTGAATGCCAGTGCATAGTAGGATAAAATAAAAAGCCTAAAGACAGCACAAAGACAATAATATGAGCTTTTGTTTTATTTCTTTCCACTTTAAAAGTTTAAAAGACAGAGACTAATATTGTAAAAGGGAAGGTTGTTGCAAGTTCTGATGTCAGTATGTTGTAACATTCTTTTGATTATAGCACTGAGTGGACTGTGCCTTTAGCCAAATTTTTTGCTGCAACAATAGCAGTGTTAACCCAGAAGTATATGTTTAATATATATATGGTTAATTCTTTCCGTCATAAGCAAAACGAAATATGTTGACATTCCATGGATATGGTAAAAACATGTGAATAGTCTTTTATTGTAGCCTAGCCCCCAAATAGATGTAGGCAGAGTGGGTCTCTAGGAAACAAACAACATTTGGTGGTACCTAGTGCCAGAAACCCTTGGTGCCACCCCATAGATACAGGTGATTTGTGAAAAATCAAGTCAGCATTTGCCTAAAGCTCATCTGCGGAAGGAAGAATGAAGTGCTCCAAAATTTCTTGGTATAAGGCTGTGCTCACTTTGGACTTAATGAAGCAAAGGGGACCAACACCAGCATGGCTTACCAAATCAACACAGACTGTGGAACCTTCACACTGGACTTCAAGCATCTGGGATTGTGTGCCTCTCCGTTCTTCCTCCAGACTCTGTCCTTGGTTTCCAAATGAGATGCAAATTTTTTTCTCATCTATTGATTTGGGGAGCCATGTCATCTGCTGGTGTTGGTCCACTGTGCTTCATTAAGTTCAGAGTCAAGGCAGCCATCTGCAAGGAAATTTTGGAGCACTTCATTCTTCTTTCCGCAGAGAAGAGAAGGGCTTTATGGAGATGCTGACTTCATTTTCCAGAAGGACTTGGCACCACACTGCCAAAAGTATCAATACCTGGTTCAATGACCATGTGATTACTGCACTGGAGCAGCAAACTTGCCATGACCCAAACCCCATGGAGAATTGGGGAAATGGGGCAAGAGAAAGATAAGAGACATGAGAGGGAACAATGCAGAAGATTTGAAGGCCGCTATTAAAGGATCCTGGTCTTTCTTCCATAACACCTCAGCAGTGCCACAGGCTGATTGCATCCATGCCACATTGAGGCAGGAATTTATGCAAAATGGGCCCAAACCAAGTACTGTCTACATATGCATGATTTTTTTAAATTAAAATATTTGTTTTATTGACTTCATGTGATATTCAAATTTTTGGAGATTTCGATTTTGGGGTTTCATAAACTGTAAACCATAATCATCCAACTTATAACTGATAAAGGCTTGAAATATCTCGATTTGCATGTATTCAGTCTATTTCATATATGTGTTTCACCTTTTCAGTTGAGTTACTAAAATACATGAACGTTTGGATGATATTCAAACTTTTCACAAATAACCAGTATGTGTCAATCGGTGTATATGACAGGCAGTTACAAAGCACTTACCGTAGTATTCATGCTGTCTGCTTTGTTAACTGCAAACGTTTGCTGCTGAACCCCTGGACAATTGCTAGAGCTGAGGAGTGTTGAGCGAGAATATTGGAATATATTTGACGCATATCTGACATTCGAGAATTCGCAATATTTTGCAAATGTGTGCTCGGATTATTCGCAATGGTGGATATTCGTCATATATTGCTTCAACATTGTTTACCAGCATACATCGCGCATATTTGTGCTATTGTGAATGGATAC
Source organism: Ptychadena robeensis (assembly GCA_036250615.1). NCBI lineage: Eukaryota > Metazoa > Chordata > Amphibia > Anura > Ptychadenidae > Ptychadena > Ptychadena robeensis. The sequence continues at coordinate 96,815,973 of CM070032.1, read as the reverse complement.
TCGCAATACGCACATTGCTCGTACTGGCTACGATTACAGAATGAAGAAGAGAAACTGTAAAGCTGGTTCGCCAATCTTTGCGAATAATTGCGAACAGCCACACACAATGTAAGGCAATAGAATACAGGTGAATCTAATTTTACAAATTTCAAATGTTACGTTATATATTCACAATATTCATGCAAACTCGAACATACTAAATGATGCTCAACACTAGAGCTGAGGCTAAGTTTGGCATATCCCCCAAGTGTTCTTGCTTTAAAGCGGACCTACCACCAAAAATCTATGTTTTTATGAATGGCACTAGAAGAGGAATGCAGTAAAAAAAACTCAAAAACGTTCCTGTAATGACCAATTTCAGAATAACCCTCACTTCCTGGTTCGCTGAAGGCAACACATGAGACTGGGGGGGCAATATCGCGGGTGGCCACTGGGGGGGCGTTCAGTGATCTTCTATGGGAATTTTCAAAGCAGATCACTGCTTCCTGTGACGTGCTGCCTAATTCTGCCTAAAATGAACCAGGAAGTGAGGTAAGTTTTTGGTTTTTTTACACTGCATTCCTCCCTATTTTTGGCACTTCTAGTGCCATTCATGAAAACATAGATTTTTGGGGGTAGGTCCGCTTTAATACAAATTAGATACATTTAAGGCTCTGTGGCATTGATACTGTCACAACTGGACTTTACAGGGGTTTAAAGTGTGGGCTTACCCTGCTTTTTTAGTTGCAAATTTAACAACTGAACCAAACCTGGTTGAAAATACAAATTTAGATAATACTTTACAGATAGTTTACAATTAATGATTTATTTGGAATATTTCTAGATGGACAAAAAAAAGTCATTTGCAGTAGTATATGCAATTGGTAAGTGTAAATGACTTATAGTGAATAACATATTTACTTATGAGCAAACATAAAACCATTTGATGCATACATTAATTGTGCATATTTGATATTCTCAAAATATGAACATGCTGTGCTATACTGTGTGTCTGCATGAACACAAACCAAATATGTTAAAGGCATGGTGTTACTAGCTTATAACAAAATAAATAGGTATTTTAAATTTGCACAATTTACTTTAAGGACAGGAATTAAGAATCATAGTAATATAAGACGGTTCAAACTTCACTATGGGGAACTGTGGTATTTAGTTAAATTTGATCCAATTCATACAGCAAGAAAAGTGTCAAGGATCACTAGACTTTCCCACATTGCGCAAGAAGTTGCCTTCTATTTCATCATAATGGAAAGTTTCTACTGTAGTGGTCAGAAAACCACAAAGGGAAAATGCTTCTTAAAACTTTATACTTTTTCTATAAGTAAAAGTACTACTTCCACCATAGCAAACTCTGAACAGACTGTCTCATTCCAAAATGTTTTTGTATAGAAAATACATCCCACTCCCACTAAACAACATAATTTTGAGCTCAATAGAATGATGCCATCTTGGATTTCTTATTGCGTTCTATTAAATTACACATTTAAAAAAATAATATACATTGGATAGCTCAGCCTATACATTGGCAAAATAAAAGACAAATTATACAATAATATTTTTCACTCCATGATGTTATAAATGATCTTCTGTCTTCTTTGGAAACCTTAAAGAAAATAATTTTTAATGTTACAAAAAGCTAGGATATATCTTATGTTACCAATATACAAATACATTATTGTGTATCAAAGCAGTGTGGGTTTAATAGTTATTACACCCAAGTAAAAAAAAATCTGCAAACATATGAAATTGTAATTTTTATAGTGCTACCCTGCATATACCCTGCAGGGATCGTTCTTTCAGTCCCGAAGCCCTCACTGAACCTCCTAACCTGCAGAATGCCTAACCCCCAGAACCCCAAGCCCTAATCCCTAAACCTCACAGCTTAACCCCTCAACCCAAGCCCCTCAACCAAACCCCCAACACTAAAAAAATACCCCTCAGCCTGTCAGAGTGAGAGTGGAGATCACTCCATGCCTGTGATGTGGCTACCAGAGTAGCTCATCTTGAGGGGTAGGTCATCTTGAGGAAACACCAGCAGCATGAGAGCTGTTTCTCTACTGTAATCTGTAATCTCCGTGATGAGGAAGGGTCATAGCAGAGGACACATCGTCTGGCAGCATGAGAGCAGGCATGGTTCCTAGGAATTGAACTAAGGTAAACTTCCATCCCCTATCCCTCTCTATAGTCTTCCATTCACCAGTGCTTTACTTGAATGATAAAAAAGAAGTGTCTACTGTTACAGGGGAAGTCCATTCCAACCCTGCAAAAGCCAGAGATCAGTGTAGCTAAAGAGAAGATTCTGTTGGTTACTTAATTCTCCCTACCTGTCCCTTTAATTAATATTGACCGCCGTCATTGTCCCTTGCTCAGGGTATAGCTGAGGTCAGCTGCCATCTGCACAACAGTACCCAAGGGCTACATCCATGGGGCTCTATGCAGCAACGTTCATCTCACCTTATGATATTTGATCTAATGATCTGAAGTTGTCCTCTTTCTAAGTGTTTGCAAGAGCTATTGTTTACAACAGCGAAATTCAGAGTTTGGATTATGCAATAAACTCAAATATAGTAAAAAAATTAAGAAATCTTACTCTTGGTCCAGAGAAGTCATTTCTGGCTCGGATGGCATACATGCAGATCTAATGATCATAAAAGAAAAAACAAGGAAATGTGTTACAGTCATTTTCTGAGGTACACAGGAAAATAAATGCATAATTCAATGGGATTTATCAATGTTTAACATTTTTGTAATGATACACAAAAGATTATGAGATGTCTCCTGCTAGACAAGTAAACTAAACATTTACTATTGCCGTATGAAGGTAATATTTGCCTGATAACCAACAAACAGGCCCATCCATCAGACTTCCATACAGAGAAAGTGATTCATCAATCAACAGAATACCTTTTGTAGATCACAGTCGATGTGCATTGCTTTGCATGGGGACCTGTGCCTCTAGCTCCTTTGATAAAGAAGGCTCATCTATCTCACGGGCATCAACCTGTGTGTGGCAGCCTTTACCGTCTAGAGGGGTATCTGCTCATAATGAGGATAAAGTCATCCTAGGGTTAGAGTGTATCTTACCCTATGTTGTTAAACTGGGACACAGGGGACTCCTCTCCTTCTATTGAGTAAACAGGTCCCATCTAAATTGAGTATTTAGATCAATTTACTCAATAGAAGGAGAGGATGCCCCCAGTGCCCCAGCCCACCAACACCATTGAATTTGTGATCCCTTGTATATCTCCTACCTGCAAACCCCCTAGCAGCCAGACCCATATTGTCGTCTTCATAGGGAAAGATACACTCTCACCCTAGGATGACTTTATCCTCATTATGAGCAGATACCCCTCTAGACGTTGCTGCAGCCGGTGAAATGAGCGGTCACTACCGGGAGCAGCCTGAGAAATGACCTGTCATGAAAGCTTGCAAACTTTTGCAGACGTTCGGAAGTCATTTAGATAACGACCCAATGACAGATCTATGAGGCTAAAACACGAAAACCGACCAGCGGACGCCTAATGTCACGTGTCAATTGAGACTTATTTTTTCTGGCACAGTTTTATGCTCAGATTCTCATACTGGTTTTTGTGTTTCTTCTAGATAACAATGCAGTCTATCAAATGACCTCCTGACAAATTGATTTACATTGTGAAGCATGTTGAGTAATATTTGGAAGACACAGTACGCAAGCCATCATTGGACATGGTTTAATACTGTCTTTACATGCTGCTATGTAAAAATACCCACTATATATTGTGCAACATTAGTCATATCTGTGGTGATTAAAACCTGTTCTTAACCTTATCTACTGTGAGAGAATGAATGGACGAGATTTTTGATTGCAAATCGCCTCCATTCATGTCTATGGACGCGATCGGAGGAAAATAATCGTGGCCGCCGACCACTGGCAGTCGGAACTTGGGGAGCCGTGATTTGAACGCGGCCCCAATCGCAACCGCGATATAATATTACATTGAGACAAAGGAAGGTAGCATAACTATTTGGACAATAAAAAGTTGGAAAACTTCTGCATAAATAGTGACAAAAACTGCTTCAGATGAATATAAATAACTTGCAGGAATGGAACGTTTTACACTGGAAAAAATGACAATAAGCAGAGGTGTGACACAGTTCCATTACTGAATAAGGTAGTTGTGTTACATTTGGTCTAGGAGCTAAGATTCTGCTCTGCTCTTTCTGGTTATTAAAAAACACAATTTAGGAAATATATGTATCTATAACTCTATGTAGAATATGTCCGTTACCTGCTGAGGAATTCCCATTTCTTTGCAAATATTAGAGCAATTATAATGTTAAATAATATGATTTATTCAACTTTTATGGAATAACTGGAAAATCCATGGGGTGACACTATGGCTTAAGCCTTTGTAGAAGGTTAAGGTAAAAGCTACTGTTTAATGACATTTTGTTTTAATTAGTAAAACAGAACTCATCATCTTTCCCTCATCACCTTCCAAGCCTTCCCCCAACATCTCACTTACAGTAATAACACCGTCATCTCCCCTATTCCAGAAGCTCGCTGCCTTGGTGTCATCTTTGACTCTGCGCTCTCCTTTATTCCCTACATACAGAACATTGCTAGATCCTGCCACTTCCATCTCCGCAACATTTCCAGATCCGCCCCTTCCTCCCATTAGACCACCAGTCATTCATCATTATCGTCTGTAAATGCACAGATATGTTAGACTACAGTTCTCCATTACCGCTCCTTCTGCTCCTCTTGCAAATACTACACTGGCTTCCAATTGTCCAGAGACTCAAATTCAAAAGTCTGTGCCTTGATCTAATCCGTCCCACCTCCTGCCCCACTACACTCTAACCTAATACATAAATATACATAACCAACCCTCTGTCCTCAGTGACCACCTTAATGACACCCCCACTAAAACTCATACATGTGCAGCTTAAAGCACTTTAATGCAGCTCCTACTCTCTGAACTCTCCCCATAAACATTAGACTTGCTCCTACTTTACCATTTCAAAAAGCCCAGAAAACCACCTCCATCTGGCCTATCCATCTCTCACCTAACATCACCACCATGCCAGTCCCATCCCCCCAACTATTGTATACTCTGCCCCTAAACATATTAGACATAAGCCAATGGACAGGGTCCTTTACTCCTCCGCCTCAAACCTGTACCTGTGTTTTTGAAAAATACCATGAACATCCCCCCTCAAGTCGAGTGGCTTGGAGGCTGAATATACATACATTTTTATTTAATATGTGATGCATGTACCACAAAAACAAATTTAATAAAACAGTTATATATAAACATGACTAAGTTCTATTAAAATAGTGAGTGCGCACAAAAATAATGTTACTTCCAAGGGATCTTAAAATGCATACAAAAGACTCCTGATTTGCTTGTGAGGTAGTGGTTAGGCGATCGCTTCTATAAGGAAAAAGTTTACAAAAAAATATTAACCACAACACTCTCTTTAAATAATGTGACCAACGGATGCCAAAAACAGCAGGAAGTACAGAGACAACGTACTGGGAATTTAAATATAAATGACCTTGCCAAAACGGGCAAAAAAATACACGAGCTGAGTTTTGGTAAAACGTCTAACCTTATACTATTACACAGTATTATTAGAACACTGACGGTGCTGATATCTTTCATTGAAGGTATTAAAGGGAACCCATCACCGGAGGTCACTCAGCATTATCAGCTAAGACAGCCAAATGCTGACATCCTAATGTAAAAAAAAAAATCTATTCTGAAGCTGGAGGGGAGCTTTACGGGTTCTCCTCTCCCACTGCATACCTTGTGCCAGGCAGCCGAAGTGGGTCTCCCAGGCAGGAAACATAGCAGATACCACCTCTTTACACACCCCCCCACGAAGTGCTCTGCAAGCCGAAGAGACAGGAGGGGGAGGTGGAGTGAAGGTGGGGAGGAAAGGGGGCAGTGAGGGCGGAACTCTGCAGGTCTCCAGGAGCTAAGATGCCAGCATGATAACTGCAAGCAAGTAAAGTGAGTATACTGTGGGGGCTTTTTTGTGTAGCAGTTTTTCATTATCTGAACTGCTGACAGGTGAGTATTGTGTCTGTTTAATGTATGTCTGTTTTTCAATTTGAGTTAAAAACCACTTTAATAAACATATTTTTTTGTTTATTTTAGTTAAACATTTAATTTTATTTTGAGTCTAACATTCTAATTTATTTTAACACTAATTATTTCATATTTAGTTTTTTTTTGTGTCTTATACTTTAGAATTGGATTTGTATTGATTATTGCTTTGTGTACATATGTCCTTCACACACTTTAAGACTAGGAATGTTTAGTTCTCATCTGGAGTGCAGAATTATTTCTTATCAGTGCTGAGGTGTAGATTTACCTCCTAGTGTTTGGCACCAGGTTTCAAGAATGTTTAACCATTGATTGACTCACTGCCTTTACAGGAAGACTAAAATAAAATTCTTTAATTATGTGACTTTGCTGCTACCATAATAACAAGGTATCTGATTATAGCTTGCTGTTAATCCACAGATGCTTTTCACAAAAAAGCCAGACTTGCTAAACTGAACCTAACACTGAAGGTGGAACCATATACCAAAGATCTGCAGTAAGAAGGGAACACATAATATAAGTGATCTGCCTAGCTGTCAACCCTCCTGTTTTGCCCGAGTCACATTTTTTATGTGTCTTTCCTGACCAAATGCCGTTTGTTCTAAATCCCAGATATTTCCTGGATTTCGAAATCGGGGTAACTCTAACTCTAAAAGGTGCCCATATCTTCGAGCGAGATCAATCAATCCCACTTGAAAACAGGGATATCGGACATGAAAACAGGGATATCCGACATGACCGTAAATTCATTGCTTTGGAGGGGGCTCCCCTCAGCACTGAGCTTTGGCCCTCCTCCCCTCCTCTCTGATGAGTAGGAATGTGCTTGTGTTGTGCTCTGACAGCAAGTGCTCTCTAGTGACACCCGTGGCTGAAACTGATATTGCAGATTGAGTTGAGATTACAATCTGCAATATACAGCAGCAATTTATGTGACTTGGATAACCGCAGGAAACTTTAATGACTTTAAAAGGCTGCAGGTAGGGGTGTCAAATTGGGAATGTAAATCACTAATTACAAAAAAAAGATTGGACTTATAAGGGTGTTGGAGATCTGGGGGCTGAAAATATGTAGGGGAAAATATGTAGGGCATATGTAGGGGAAAATCTGACAAGCGAAAAGTTGCACTACTGAGGTATGATACTAGAGATATATACTGATATCTGGGGGTTCAAACAATGTTGTACTGTGAGAGTTACATTTGACCCAAAGCTAGCTGTTAATCAGCTAAACTGAGGCTCAATCAGGAACATGTAGGTCCATCTGCAGCAGAATCTACCATGCAGAGGACAGCGAGTACGACAGTGAGGTAGACCACCCTACATATGGGGTGAGTACCAAACACCATCTCCTGGTACTCATTTCAGGAGCTCACTAAAAAGGTATGTGCACTTCTGTGTATGTATATATATATATTTTTTTTTTCTTTTATTAAAAATCCGTTAATCTAGTGTGCCTATAAAGGGCCGACCCTATGCCAAAAGGGGGGTCTGTTAGTCTTTTTTTTGCCATTTTATTTTATAAAAGCGTCAGAAACTTCCCAAAAATGCAGACACAAAAAAACCCTTATAGGGCTCAATTTAAAATAATTCTGTGTGGATCTAGCCTTAAGCTGGCCATACATGTTGCGATCTGCGTGCACAGCGGCAGATTATTCGACCGATCAGCCATGGATTGCAGCTGCCCACCTTGAGCAATGGACTAAATAGTTCAGGGAACGGATCTCACAAGGATTTGCCAAGATGTTAAATCCCTGTGCGATCTGCTAACTTTGGATGGGGACCTTGGATCACCATCCTACGGGAATTGCTGTGTTGGTTGTGAGTCCTGCGATTACTGTTCGTTTTTCCGGTGACCGCAAGCAGCATGGTGACGTCACCTTGCTCTGATCGATCACCGGCAAAACGAACATGGATCTAAACGTGTATGCCTAGCTTTAGGCCAGAACATGGCAAAATCCCTTTCATTTTGAATGGGGATGTATCCACATTGTTGTGCATCCCAGTGTTACTATGTGGATAACCACATTCTGAAAATCATGCCATGATGGAACATGCCCAAATCGAGGCTATGTGCCCATTTAAAGTGAATGGGGAGCATAAAGAAGAGATGGCTACTATGATTTGCCATGTTAGTGGAGTTCTGGCCTTACCCTACAAATGCACAGAAATTTACCTGAAGTCAAAGCAGAAAAAATGTCTGACTCAGTTCTTTGCTTTTGCCTGTTCCCGAAAAGTGTCCCTTCCCCTCAATATATATTTATACACTACTGAATAATCGTTAATCTGAAGTATGTGCCTGTAAGGTGTTGTAATACCTGGTACACACATACTTGTTCCAGCTCAGTGACTCACTAAGTAGTCAGAACTATAAATGACAAATCAAGAACATGGCTCTTTGAACAATACGCCAGTTACGTATTACTCAAACTAACTTACATTGTTGTAAACATTTTTTCAGTTTACATTAAATGTAAATTTACACACAGAGAAAAATGCTATGAAGTAAAATGATTCCCAATGATCTGAATTTGATCTGTGTCTCAGACATGTTATTCTTACAGTTAGTAGATATCATGTCCACGCTGAAGTTATACATTTAAAACCAAATAAAGATGCGGAGGCAAAGGTTTCCAGGAGCACATATAAAGTCATACTGGAAAATATCATACAATACACAGCAGGAGTGCAATGTCTGGAAAATGGCTATGCATCGCATTAACAATTAAATGACTGGGAACAGCCAGTAACAGGGTGGAGGATTTATCACTACAGTATAGCCAGAGCACTAGTCATCCGCTAGACAGGGAGTGTTACTGCATGGGCTGTGTTAGAGGCTTCAGTAACATTTGCCAGATGAATTACTAATGATGGCAAAGCAGTTAGTTATTGGCACTGACAGCCACAATGAAAGCCAAAAAATGTTCGTGCAATTGTAAATATGGTTATTTTTTTATTTTTTTTGTTTTACCTTATTCAATTTTTATTTCTAAATACACAGGCTTTTGGAAAACAAAACAAAAAACAGCATTAGATATTTTGAATGTATTATTATAACATATGAATAAAGATGTTCTAGGAGATGCAGAAAATTCAATACTAACATGCAAATAGTAAACAGACTGAAGTTGTGCCAATCAAGTACAGTAGCTGCATTGTTTGATTGGCACAGATTTCATCTCAATGCAGTTTGTCACATTTTGGGCATCTCATTGAGCATCTTTAGTTTTGAATAGTAATGAGAAGTTCAGCCCTGACTAGACAGAATCAGGTACAATATTTTGAGGGAAAAGTTTACATTTTACGAATTTGCACCAGAACAATATTAGAGGTGCTGGCCCCCAACCAAGCTCCTTGCACTACTTTTTTGCCAGTTGCTAATGTAAAGCAGGCTACATTTTCACTGGCTGGTGTTTGTATTAGAGCGGGACTTCTTCATCCTTCTTACCTATAGAAATGCTTAATAAGTAAAGATGGTTGTTCTACTTGCAAAAAAAATCCTCCATATCTTTTTCAACATATGGCTTTGCAAGTACGCTAGTCAAACCATCTATATTTTTCGCACCCCCCCCCCCCCAAAAAAAAATTCGGGGGGAAGAATGCCTGTGTCTAATATTCTGAGGGTGTGGCCTTTCGGTTGTGGTCATTCCTTGGTTCCCCACCAGGGCCTTCACTCTCCCAGCAAGAAGATTTGCCAAGGAGGTGGAGGACCTGTGGGCAGATCTCCCATCTGACAGATATAAGAGCTGCCAGCCTGCAGTTCTCCCATCCAGCTCTGCCTGTGTGTGAAAGCTGGACTCACTCTGCCAGCTCCTACTCTGCCGGTCGTGGCACATAGCTCTGGCCAACAGTGTGGGAGAAAGCCAAAATATTTTTCGCCTTCAGAAGTTTCGAAGTATAGGGTGCATCCTATACATCGGAGTGTCTTATAGTTCGAAAAATACAGTAAATAGAAAATAGAAGCAGAGGCTGTGCCTATCAAACTCTGAAGCTTCTGTTCATGATTGGCTCAGTTTCAGACTGTATGCAATCTGCATGTTACTGATAAATTTTGACATTTCACTAAGCACCTCTACAAGTAAACAATATGATCCAGTAAACATGAACCAAAAAGCTTATTTATACTAAAATGTTGTGAAGCATCACTATCTTTGCACTAGTTCTCATAAAAACACAATCACAGGACACCACTACACAACAACATTATTGGCAGAAGACAATTTCTTACTTGGCAGCTTCATTTTCTGTCAGTTCTTCATCCAGCCTGTGTTAGTAATCATTCATTGATGCAAGAAAAAAAAAGGGGAAAAAAGCAAGCATAACGTAAGAAAAAGGCCAAGCAAAGCAAAGCCAAGGCAGCATTGAGTGGTTTAGAGATCCCTACATTTTATTAATTTAAATAATGCTGGAAATCTAAGGTTTTGACATCTAATTAAATGTGGTGTTTGTCCTCTACTCCCACTTTCCATCTGGACTTCAGGGTTCTTAGGATGTCTTTATGCTGCACAGACACAGGACAGACATGACGGAAATGAACACAGGGTGTACGTATGTTAGACAAAAAGAAAGAGGAAGACTTTCATGTCAAGGCATGATCTGTGAGACTGATGTGATATGTGCAGAAGGATAGTATGATGTGTTGTTGTTGGTAGATCTAATGGTAATTGTATGAATCAATCTTAAGGTGTATGGGGGGCTTAAGGGCTTGTTTCCACTAGAGGGATCAGCTGCGGATGAATGCATTTTTACTCGCGCCGCGGCGATTTTGCATGCGATCGTGCCCATAGGAAATGCATGGAAGTGGTCAAAAATCGCGTCCCCAGTGATCAGGCGTGATTTTTCTCTAGGGGCTGTGATCGGATGTGGCACGTGATTAATAACTCAGTAGGGTAGCGTTCAAAATCACTCTCCTAAATCGGCTCTATGATCACGCCCATCCGCACGCGATCACTTAAAGCCCAGGTGCCCAACCTGAATCTCAGGGGCCGCATGCGGCCCTTTTGGCGTTCCTTGGCGGCCCTCCTTGGTCCTCCACATCCGGCCCCCAAATCCTAACTGTAAATGCATAGGGCATGGGAACTTACCTGTCCTCACCCAGGATCTTCTGCTATAAGAATATCCCATTCTAAAAACATGAGCTCCTCCCACTATTCCACCAATGAACGGGGGATTATGTGGCAAATAACCTCAGAATCGGGGCACATAACCTTTGAATCAAAGTTTATGTGCCCCATAGATATCATCAAAGGCTTTGATGGCACATAACCTTTGATGATATATATGACACAAATTTTGCCTTACTTCTGTGTTCCCTAATGCTTGAAGTATCATTAAAAACAATTTTGGTATATGAAATTTTTTGAATTACGTCTTCTAGCTATGTCTGCTGTAATTTCTTCATTAGAAAATGCTTATTCAAGTCAGTATAGATTGAAAATGTTATGTGCGGCCCTTTAGTGATGCCGAGGGCCGCACTTGTGACCCTTCACCCTTCAAATCAACTCAGTTGCCCACCACTGACTTAAAGGGAAACTAAACAATGATTTTTAATAGGAGCGATCTAGTGGAAACCCTAAATCTGATGTAGTGCAGCTCACTGGATTACATGTCTAGTATTATTTACAAAAAAAAACTGAATCTACAGAGCATGATTTTGTCTGCCTCCTGATTTTTGCTGAAGGTTTTAATAAAATTTTTTTAAAGTATTTAACATGAAATGAAGTAAGCAAACCAAAAACTTTGAAAATCCTGGAAAATTGAGTTAAACATGTTTATTATATTATATATTAAAATATATTATACTTTAAAGTTTCCACATAACTTGTGTGCAGTTCTGATGGTGTGGGTGTGAGCATTCTGAGCGATGGAGAACAGCGTGATTATGTCATCACGTTCCTCTTCACTGCTCATCTGTCGGTCCCCGCTTGTAACGTGTGTGGGGACCTTAATAACCCTTGACTGGTATGCTTCTACAGGACATCTATGGAGCCTGAGGTGCAAGGGGGTTCTATTAAAGAAGAAAATCTGTGAGCATGTAAGAACACACATATGCAGTACTGTATTGTTAACACTATTGATACTGATATGGTGACCCCGTACTCTCTGTGATATTTGCTATCAAGAATAGCAAACATCAGACAGAAGCAGACTTCAAAATCATGTTAGCAAGTCACGTAATTGTAGTGTCCTCCTGCCCAGCACTGAAATGAATGTCAGGGTCAGTGGTGGGCAACTGAGTTGACATGGAGGGCCACAAGGCCTTAGCATCACTAAAGGGCCGCACATAACATTTTCAATCTATACTGACTTGTATAAGCATTTTTAAATGAAAGAATGACAGCAGGCATAGCTAAAAGATATACATACTCATATGCATTGTCATAGGTTATGTGCCTCATAGATATAATCAAAGCCTTTGATGATATCTATACGTAAAATAACATTTGATTCATTGGTGGATAGTGGGAGCATAGGCACTCACCAGTCTTCCCTGCCAACACTAGAGGAGAAGAGGAGAGGTGAGGAACTTTCTCAGGCACCATCTGGGTCGCTGATTGGCATTTACATACTACTATCAGGTAAGTTTATCGCCTCTCCTCCTCTTCTCACCTCTTCCTATGCCCTATGCAATAACAGTTAGATCACAATTGGAGGAGCACAGGGGGCCGCCGAAAAATACCCAAGGGGGCTGCAGGTTGGGCACCTGGGGTCTTGAATATTAATTGTCTCACCAGAAAAAATTATAGCAGTTTGGTTATTCTGCAAAAGCATAATGGATCATGTTTGTAAATTAGTTGTGTGCAGGGTAATACCAATGGTCATATTATAAAATATCCTAATAATGATTATTACTTCTGCACGATTTGTTTGTTTTAGCTGTGGACAGTGTGGGAGGGCTTAAAATGTACCCTGAGAAAATTGTGGGCGCTATAAAGGACAAAGGGTTAGCTAGAAAAGTAAGGTTGAAGGTTAAATCTCTTGACTGTATGCTAACCTCTTTCCAATCAGTTTACCATTTTTTCCGAACTGATATGCTGCTGATACCTATAGTTGATAGTAGACAACTTAAGGCCCCCATACACCCTACATTCTTACTATACAATTTCTGTACAATAAACTTTTGTTCTACTGAAACCATATAATATGAGGACCTTTCTAAACCTTTCAATCACTATGTATTCTATCAGGAAGGACCCGGCACTACATAGTTTTTGGTATATCTAAGGAAATTAAGTGATCTAAATGTGTATGGGGGGCTTAACATATGAGGGAGTGAGATCCCATCAAAGTTCTACTATAGGGCTCTATGATCTGCAGTTAAACTTCTGCCAAGGTAGAATACTGTGAGGACCATACTAAGCTTCTACCAGCTATGTGCTTGAGGGAGCATGCTTATGCATTGAATTTAGCTGGCAAGGCATGTCTATGTGTTGCAGTCAATTAAGGCTCAAACTTTTTTTTTCAAATGTCTCACCTACCATGTGCTACACCCACTTTTTCATTTGAAAAGCTGTATTGAGCTTATCAGACCAAGGCTGGAACAAGCATAGAGCACCAGGCAAGAAAAGTAATTGGGATACATGCTTTCAGAATAGGAAGCATCTTAATATTACCCAAAAAGCAGAAAATGCAGGCACTGGGAACTCATGTTTCATTGAATTAAATTCATATTAGTTTTAGAAAGCTGATCTTAGAACAACCGCTAACATATAAATAGCTTTTATGTAAATGTCATGCAGGAACATAAAGCAAATGACAGCAAAAATTAAATGAATTAGCATTCTTCAGCCAGTTAGTGTGAGCTAAGCTATAAGGGCCTACTTTTGTTTATTTACCTTACATTCCTTGGAAAACACCTTGATTCTTCATACCTTCCAAAAGAAAAGTGATTGAGTGGGGGTTTGAGTGAAATGTTGGAGGACAATGGAAAGAAACCAGCTATGGTATGAAAACATGATGGCCATAGACAATAGACATCACTCTTATTATAGCGATAGGTTGTAGACAGCCAGTCTCTAGATGATCAGTATTATATGAAAACACTATAATCAGAGCTAAACATGTTGGTCCATCACTGCTGTTCTGAAATTGTTCATGGCGGTATACACCATGCAATAACTCTTGCATAAAATACTACATAAAATGCATAAAACTCTTGCATAAAATACTAACATAAAATGCACACACACAAAATGCTAAGATTGTCTTTTAAAAAGAAAATACTTTTGACATATTTGAGTAAGTAGCATACTTAGGCCGGCCATAGACGTCTCTTTAGAGATGGTCGAATTTTTCGACTTGCTAACTTTGTGAGCTGATTGCAAAGCCCCTGAAAACGGTATCATCACCAAAATTGCTGGAAATGTAGAGAAGGGTTGGGGGAACATTGGAAAGAAAAAAGTATGGCTCTAGCCCATGTAGTTTTTGCATAAATTAAGTTCAAAGTTAAAGTCGAAATTCCGATTTTCGAAATTTTTACTTGACTTTGAACTTAATTTGTGAAAAAACTATTTGTGTTAGAGACATACTTTCTTTTTTGCAGTATACCCCCAGCCCTTCTCTACATCTTCAGCAAGTTTGGTGATGATACCATGCTCAGGGGCTTTGCAATTAAGTCGCAACCGTCGAAATGGTCGAATTTTTAAAAAAAAATTCAACCATCTCCAGTCTCGATCCACAGCGCCACCCTGCTTTGAGGAGTCGGCTACAGAGCTGACAGGAATCCTGTGACCCCACTAACACAGGGATTCCCGGCAGACTGTAGCCAATTAACTTGGAGGGGGAGGAGACTCCCATCCACATTAACTGACAACAGGATTGGCCACAAATAGTTTTTTGAGTCAAAATCTCAAGGTGGTCACCCCTGTTGTTGCGGGGTACACATGCAGGTCGATCGCCTGCAACTTAGGAGGGGAATTGGCATGTCTATGGCTGGTTTTACCACTCCACATTGGGTTTCTTTTGCCATCTTCCTGCCAATTCAAGTTTTAGTCATGTTGTTCTGATTTTTTTATGAATGGCTCATTTTGCCATCTAGTGCCATAGTGATTGAATCCATCAGCTTTATTGTGTATAGAGGTTTATATGTCAAATCTAAATATTAGATATTAGTGACAGGGGACAATGAATTTGCAACTTGGTTGAAAGATGTACTGGACAGTTGAAGCACATACAATGACAGTGGCCAGGGTAATGAGTGGTAAGTATGTAACTACTCAGTCCAACTGTTTATCAAACCCCGCTGGGTTACAGTCAAATTAACCATTTTTTTCAATAGGCTTACCATATATATAAGCATATTCAAAATGAACATTTAGGAGTTCTATGTCTATTTGTAAAGGTAATGGGGAGGGGGGGCAGTCAATTTTATTTTTAATACATTTGATAATAACATAAATTCTGGATGCACTGTATCTGGCCATTGTCTGCCAAGACAGAACCAAGGCTTTCTGTAATAAGGTCCACATGCCCAAAAAGAACTAGTGATAACAAAATACGTGAAAGACCAGCAACCACGTAGGGAAAGATCCTGTCTACATGCACAGAAACTAAATGGACAAATCAATGGACCTTTTCAAAGAATTTAAAGAAGTTTTGGTAAATCTAGTAAATTATGTAGAATAAACCGTACAGTGACTGCTTCAGTGTGTATGGCCTGTTTCAATTTTGGAATGTGTAATCAGGCCACAGGTTGCCTCAAGTATGCATCTAGATACATGAACAGCTTTCCAGAAAGATTGGTAAATATCTATACTGAAATGATAAACTCTAAGAAGAAGGAAGATGTTAGTTGATCCCCCCAGTAGTGCACATGTCAGGGTGACTGTGTACATGTAAAATCAACAAATATTGATAAAGATCAACATGATCTGAGTCAATCACACAAAAAAGGAAGTATACACTCTAGGTCAAAAAAGTAGGACATTAAAAGCCTAGCAGCCAAAAAAAAACCCTATTTCCAATAACAATGTGTAGCCATTCCCCTAGCTAGAGAGCAGAATAAGTAAGACATAAGATTCCCCACACTGTTCACCGCAATACTGTATGCTGAGAGGAGAGATAGTCTGCATGTTAAAACCTCAGCCAACACAGACAGGCACAACAAATAGAAGATGCCAACGTTCTGTGAAAACTCAAGATTGTACCATTCACAGGTGGGGAGGGAAAGCCAAAAACGGTGCTGCTGCTGACACTCTGACATTGCAGCTGTTGTCCTTGAGGGAGATTGGAGTCCTCTTCCTTACTAAAGTAAGTCAATTAGCTCTCGTGTACCACAAAAAAATTGTGAAATGATGTCACCCCAGTGCAGAGTGCACTCGCTGAACTAGGCTAGGGGCAGCATCTACATTCTTGCAAGTGAGCAAGCCAGTAAACCAGTTTTATCTAAGCTGTGTGTGATTAAATACACACACCTTTACAGATTCCTGAAATCGTGTTTTAAAAGCTACCTGTAATGTGATTGACATGCCAATTGTATTGTGTATTTAGTATAGCTTAAGGCTAGACACTAAAATCTTTAACAAAGGGAAATACGTCCATTCTTACATGCACCTGCATCTGTTCAAAAGTGAGCCGCGGAAATGGAACCTGACTCACTGTGACATAAATAGTGCCTTTCACAAAAGTATTTGCATTTCCTGAGTTCATTTATTTATTGGAAATCTCAGCTTTTTAAGTGAAATTCCAATTACGAACGTATGTAACAATTCACAAAAACAATTATACCTGTCTAATTGTTGTAACTACGGACTACAAAATTATTGAAAGTGAACCTTTGATGTACACAAAGCATCTATTTTTGTTGCTATAACCAGTATAAAACTATATATTTTTTTGTACTGGAAATTTGCATCATTAGTGATCTGTAAGGACAATTACTCAACTTTCCATTTAATGTGTGTTAATAAGCATTCTCCTTTGAATGGTCAACACTATACACTGTGGTTCACAAAAAAGCACATTGGCATTATGAAATAAATATAACTGTCAGGTTAGCCAAACACTGGTCAATACCTGTTCGATCGACCCACGACCAATCGCAGTGTGGTGACATACCATGCTGAGCTCGATCACAGGTTGATCAAATAGGATTCCGGTGTGATGGGGACCCTGGTCCTGTGTACACCCGGTGTCGTGAGATGTTTTCCTATTGAGAGCTGAGCTGATAGCCAAAGAGCCAAGCTGTGCACAGTGTGGGGGGAGCCCCCTTTCTTTGCAGCCACCTTGTATTGCGCTTTCAGCGCTGCCTGTTTGATTTTGTTTGATTTTTGATCGGCGAACGAAAGACCGACATGAATCTCAGCGTGCTCACGACAGTGCTGCATTACCTGTGTTAGATAGTGGATGCTCTTGTTCATTTTCTCTACCTAAAAGATATAATCAAACTCCACAATCTTGCCTTACCTGCCCTACAGAAGTAATTTAATATCTAACAACTCCAATGTATTGCAGAATGCTGCATGACCTTTAAGGTGGGTTTACACCTGTAGATTTTTTGTCCAATCAATAAAGAACGAACAATTTTTTGGTTGATTGAACAAAAATCTAGAATGGCAAATTTGTTCGATGGATACATTTTGTTTGAACAAAAAATCGTTCAAAAGGTCATCGAACATGTTGGTAAATTTTTATCGGTCGTAGTAATTCTGAATGTATTTTCATTTGATATCGGGATGAACAAACAAAAAAATCTAATGTTACATTCGATAAATCGATGAACAATGTTCGACCAAAGAATCAAAAAATCAATTAGGCTGTTGAACAAACACATGTAAACCCATCTTTACTTGTCTTAATGCTAAAAACAATAACTGTTGTGGTCAAAGCTCCACTGCAGCGTTTCATGAGCGCTACCCATTGTTTTCAATGCTAATGTTAACACAGATGTGGCAGGTTTACAGCACAACACATAGTGTTTTCCAAAGCATCAATGGGTAAAAAATGGGTGCGCATCGGATGCATTTTTAGACACATGTAACTGCAAAGGAATCGATAAACCATAAAAAAGTTGCGCCCAAAACGCATGCGAAAACACATCCAATAATGCATACAAAGTGCACCAGGAAGCACCCAAAACATGCTTTTGATATTAGACATATTAAATATGTGTTATGTAAAAAATGCACTGGAGCCTCAGTAAGCCACCATCTAAAAAACAGCTGTGCAGGACATGAGCACATGGAGGGTACATGCCCATTTAAAATGAGTGGAACACATACACACACTATGTGGCAGAACATAGTGGGACCTTTGCCTTAGGCTGGATCTACACTATACCGCGACAGCAACTGCGGGGGGCGTTATGGCCAATCAGCCATAGCACGCGCCCGCTGTTTGGGCGCTGTCTAGGGCGCAGAATTTGCCATGTCATCAATACCATTTCCTATACACTTCTATTTGCAAACCTCTCCTGGAAACACGCCTGGTTTGCTTGCATCACACATGCAAATGTGTTTCCGGTGCGCTGGACACATTCGGATCCCAAAAACCTGGGCAGGCGTTGTGAATCCGCTCTAGCTGCACTGCACGGTTTTCCCTTAGGTCTGCGTGCAGGAAGACTTTCTGTAGAATTCTGTAGTGTAGACACAGCCTTAGTGTCTGGAATGATGCATTAAATAATAACAAGTTGGGTGTAGACGATTTGCTGTGGTCACACATACACTCAGCATGCTACAGGTTAACTTACTTGATGATACTTTCTGGAATCTGCACATAGTCCATTGGAATAAGTTCTCGTAGCTCAGCTAAACTGGAAACATATTTTATCTTGCTGCTGAATTTTGTACTGAAAAACAAAATAAAGCAAAATAAAATGCCTATTAACAAAGCTAATGGACCTATGATTCCAACCATATGCTATTCAAATAGACCTCTTGTCCCTATATTAACAAAACCATTTCTTTTAAGACATCAACATTAGGCCAAGAGGTCAAAAACAAACATGGCAATTATAAAACCCAATAAAATATAGTACAGATGTCAACTTGAGAACATGGTTTAATATTACAACAACCAATTGGATGCAAACCATTATAATTATGTGGACTAAGGGGGATATGATACTTGGAACTTACAGGACCCAAGCTGTATATGCTACCAATGAATGTCTTTGAATCACCTTGAATGATTTTTTACATTGACAATAGAAACAAACTACAATCTTGGGGACAATCCAAGTCAGTATTTAAAAAGGCTGTAGAACCTATGGCACTTGGATATGATGATCTAACTAACATCTCAGTTTGACCATATCCCATTGTAACCCCACCCTTCTTTGGCCCGACCATTTTTTCACCACCCATCTGAGCAGTTAAATTCAACAGATCTATTGTTCTTGCCCCCACTGTGTAAAGCCCAGGTGGCCAACCTGCCGCCCTTTAGGTGTTCTTCAGCGCCCCCCCCATCCCTCGGTCCTCCACTTGTGGCCCCCGAAGCCTAACTGTCAATGCATAGGGCAAAGTAACTCACCTGTCCGCTGACCCTCCACTGATGAGTCTTTGCTCGGAATCTTCTAAGAGTGGTAAGATGAGGCGAGGCTCAGGCGCCGTATGGGTACGCCAATCAGCCTGCTCAGCTGGAACAGTCGGCAGACAGGTGAGTGCCTTTGCTCCCACCATTTCACCAATCAACAGGGGATGGTTATATAATATATATTGTCACACATAACCTCAGTATAGGGGCACATTTCCTTTGAATTAAAGGCTTTGATGATATCTATGAGGCACATAATCTTTGATTATATATATCACAAAACTACTAAAATGTTCCCTAATGCTTGAGGTATCATTTAGAACGTTCAAATTTAGAAAGTTTTGTTTAAAAATGTCTTCAAGCTATGCCTGCTGTAATTTTTTCATAAAAAATACTTATACAAGTAAGAATAGATTGAAAAGTCCTCAGTTGCCCACCCCTGGTGTAAAACTATAGACTTTACAAGTCATCACCCATAGACTGCCACTCACGGAGCCTAGAAAACAGAAGCAGCAGCAAGGGAGCACCAAATCAGATGAGTATAACTGCTTTTCTGTCTGCCCTAGTCATAAATGAGCAACTTACACTTGCAGTGAAATGGGGTCCACTGCTAAGATTAAGAAAACATTTGCTCGGAACTCTTTTCTAATGACGGCAGAAAATTGTGGTCATATCTGTTATATGCATAAAAAATACTCAGCAGTATTTATTAAATAAGTATGAAAAAAATTTCAGTTAAATGGAAACGAAAGTAATTCACTTTACAAATGTATATTCTAGTTTTAGCTGAACCTGTATTTCCTGTGGACATACTACAAGGTTTAAGTCATAAACCAGTAGAACAAATGGTAATACCTAGATTGTATACATAGGGAAACATGTATAGTGAGCAGGAAGAAAGGCACTAATAGGTGTGGTCCCGGTAAACCAGATAAAACAATCCACAGATATGTGTGAAACAAAACCAGTAAAGGTCACTAGTTTATATCTACTGTCAACACAATTGTTTAGGTGTCATTAAGGACTATTAGCATATCACTCTATGATCTTAAGGCCGCCATACACGTTTCCCATTCGATCAACTTAAACCGATCGACCGGATCGATGCCTGTCAACATGGTTTGATCTAGCTAGATTGATCCAAATTGACCAAAAAATCAATCAAAAAGTGATCGGACATGTTGGAAAATTTTGATTGATCGAGTATACATCGAATGTATATCAATATACAATATAATTGTATATTGATATAATTTTTTTGTACCCGAACGTTTTTTGGTTCGATTGAAATAATTTGCATACTTATACATCTGGTGGCAGACATTTTGGTGTGTTTAAGATCGACTTCCTTAGAGTATGTGTTCGATCAAACCAATTTTGATACAATTTCGGTTTCTCCGTGAAGGGGGTATTTTGATTACAATTTGATCGATTAAACCAACATTAACCTCCCAAGGCTTTCCGCGCCATTTTTCATGACGTGAGAAGCCGCTTCCCAGGCAATCACCAGCTGTCCTCCCGACTCTCTAATTGACACCGGCGGTGTGTGCGGGGTAAAGCGACGCCCCCACCATTAACATAAAGGTCTATGGAGCTGCCCCCTTCGGTGTCACCAATGATGCCAAAGACTCGTGGCCGGAAAAGTTAAATGCTGCAGGCTCACGGAGACCTGGCGATTGTGACCGATCCCAGATCCAGGATCAAACTACGCCCGTACTGGCTTCGGGTGTAACGCCCAGGAGGTTAGTCATGAATAACAATCGAATCTGATATCATTCCTAGGGAAATCGAAAGGTGTATGGGGGCCTTTAGACATTGTTAAGTACTTTAAAATGGAATATATTCTTTTAGTTATTAAATATTATAAATTACCTTATGAAGGGTCTTGTGACAGCTAGGATAGTTCTGATGAACCATGATGGATGAACAATTATGAATGATTTCAGGTTCTTCCTCAACCTGTAAATGGATATGAAAGTTAAACCTTTAATGCAATTATAACAATTATCATTTAATACAAAATAGAACAATTATTGCCCTTCCCTCTTTTCTTTTCCATTAACATTCAAAATAAGCAAACGGATCAATAAAAAAGGTATATGTGAAAAAAAGTTGTTAGTGTTGGAACCTTTATGATTGTGAATCTTTATTTTATAGAGGAAAAACATAAAATGTAATTACAATGGTTAATGGTGTAACATATTTTTCTTATTCCAAGATCTATCTCAATCTCATCTGATTTTTACAGTGGGAGACAAACATAGCTACATTAAATAAAAAAACAGGAATGTGCTTATTAAATGTAACAGTGTGTCAGCTCATAACTTTATTACGATCTTGGAGGCCACAAAACTGCCAGATCAATTTTACATGGTTATAAGAAATCATCTGAAAATCATAGCTAATCATACTCATTAGAGCTAATCATAATCATGAAGCCTGTTCATATTGCAATTTGTTATATTTATAATAGAATAAACTTTGGGCTGTTGTGAAATGTCAAGCACCTTACGTTCTGCCTGCATCATTAGTGACCAAGCCAATATGCTGGTGAAACGTCTTTTAGATCTACATGAACTATGTACTGGAAGGGCCTGTATGAGTGTATTTATATTATAGGGGTTTGTCTGTCTATATATTACACTTCTAAAGCAGAATACACAGAAACTGAACAAATAGATTGTGATAGTGTATAGTCAGTTCAACACAACATATCATACATACAACATGACACGGAAATCATCCCTTACCTCCGGTCTATCATTTGGTAACACCTTTTCATCCAACCTAGGCCTGGCATCTTTCTTCGTGGAGTGGCTCCATTTAGATAGACTATCATATAATCTTCTGCTACCATGAGTTCCAAGGTACTTATCACGTATCTACATAGGCAGAGACATGTACAGTCAAACTTTATCAAAACCTGAAAATATTACCCATTTAATAAAATTAATGTTGCTCTCACAAATATGGACAGAAAACTATATGAAACCCTCTTACAGAGGCTGGTATTTCCGTTCATGTACTCTACTGACTACTGACAAAATATTTTTAGGTTCTTTGTTCTCCTTAAGTTCAGTCTAATAGAGCACCTTATGGGGGGAGCCAGCTTACGTGGCTGGTCTTGAGATGGCACTAGTGTGGTTACCAGTACAATAGTGTATTGTGTAAATGCTATATAATATTTCCAGTCTCTCATACCACAATAGTTCCTCCAGAGAAGGGGAAACTTCCTATCCCCACAGACATCAGTGAGATAGAAAGTCCAATCTACAGCCCAACCTATCTCACTGGTTTTAGATGGGCTTTAGCTGAAGCAGTGAAGATTAGTGTTGAGCAAGAAGATTTAAAATTCAAATATATTCAACGAATATCCGTCATTCGAGGATTCGCAATATTTCGCGAATGTGCGCTTGGATATTCGCAATGGCTATTATTTGTCATGTTATGCTTCAACATTGTTTACCGGCATGCATTGTGCATATTTGTGCGCATTGCAAATGAATATGCGGAAAAGCACATCGCTCGTACTGGCTAAGATCACAGAATGAAGAAGAGAAGCTGTAAAGCTGCATTGCGATGAGGCGCACACAATGGAAGGCAATAGAATACAGTCGAATCGAATTCCGAATGTTCCTTTTTAAATTCGCAAAATTATGCGAATTTGAATATACCATATGCTGCTCAACACTAGTAAAGACCCTTCTGGCTGGAGAAGATTAAAATGCTTTCCCATAAGATAACACCCTCTGGAGGTGTTTTACATTTTCTAAAAATTCCTAACAACCTAGTGGAGAAAACAACCATTGCAGAGCGAAAGGCATGTTGGGTTTTTTTATACACTTTTTTTCCAAAGCTAAAGGTTGATGCCCTTGGTGTGTTCATCTTATTTTAATGGTATACCTTTAAAGGAAGAGCCCTTAAGCCAGCCATAGACGTGCCGATTCCCGGCCATAGTTGCGGGCGATCGACCGGCGTGCACGCTCCAGCCGACTACAGGGGTGCCCACCTTGAGGTTTCGTCCCAAAAAGCCATCAGGTCGTATTGCACGGCGATCCATCCTACTGATTCTTTTTGTGGCCGATCCTGTTGTAGTCAGTTAGTGTGAATTGGAAGTCTCCTCCCCTCCAAGTTAATTGGCTACAATCTGCTGGAAATCCCAGTGTTAGTGGAGCACACAGGATTCCTGTCAGTTCTGTAGCCGACTGCATACGTCACCACGCTGTAATGAGTCTGCTACAAGCTGGCCATGGATCGAGGTGTCTATGGCCGGCTTTACAATCAAGATCATGTAAACAAATGCACGTGGAACAGTTTTAAGAATCAAGGTTTGCCTTTTCCTCTATTTATACATCTCAATAGTAACCTATTTAAAAATATTTTGTAAGCTGGATTTAAGAAAGCTTTGCTGCCTTACCTAGATCCAACTACTGCATGAAGAGTTGATTTTTATTGTTTCTCATGGTATCTATAGGACTACATACTCTATGATAATTTGTAACATCTTAAAACATCATGTCATACACAAGGACATTTCGGTCATTTGCTGGGCAAATAGATTTTGAGAAAAAAGATTAGTGGTGCCAAAGTAAAGGATTGTTGCCAGTTTTCTGCAGCAAAAGAGTATACTTTATCCAAAAACACTGAGACATTTGTTTTCATAAAGACTAAGCCAAAAAATAGGAGACTCACAGAAAAAGGTTTTCCATGACATAATTGTAGTCAGCATGACTGCTGTCCGGAAGGAAACAAGCAGCAAACACTATGATGGCATTTACACCCTCTCCGTAGTAACCTGCAAGGAAAATACAATAATTAATAAATCAATTAAAATAGTATTAACGGTAGTATTAACAGTAGCATGCTAATTACAGCGTTAACACAACTTACATTGCATGTTTCCAAGAAACAAAATACTGTAATTAAAGTTATAAAAAATAATATAGGACTGCTTAATAGTCCAACAGTCCAAATATATATATATATATATATATATATATATATATATATATATATATATATATATATACATATGATGTATTATTATTACTATGGTTGTTTAGTAATTTTCTTTCTTTCACAAAGTGTGAGTGTGTACAGTAACTACACAATAAATCAGGGAGAAACACATAGAGGTCAGTGATAATTGGCATATAACAAGGCATATAACACATTTTACAGACATCAATTATGTCATGGCCAGACCTATTTATTATACCTTCATTAGTGTCTTTTCCACTACACTACAGTTCCACTATGATGTATTACATTCATTATTTAATGAGAATAAAGTCAGTGTTTTCAATGTAGGGGTCTACAGATACGAAACCAGTTGAGGTTAAGTGGACCTAAATATATCAGGTATGTGTAGTTGTGAGTAGTGTGTAACACTGACACAAGGGTGTACAAAAGAATTTTAACTTCTAGCTAGTTTTATCGCATTCTGTAACAGCTCTGGGGAGATTTTCCATTGTTTTTGTCCCAATGACAACTCTGTAATGCTAATATATGGAGTAACAACCTGGGGGTCCCAAGGCAGAAAAACACAAAGACCAGTAAACACCTTTCAGAGGTTTTAACATTGTTTTGTAACTTTGTAATTTAACATTGTAATTGTGCATTAACCTCCCTAGCGCACTGCTGAGGTCCAGATTTCTGTACCAGAAGCGCACCATAGACTCTAATGGAATTTTTGTGTTGTAGGCCTGTAACTTTCAAAAATCTGTCTGTACAAGGGTCTAATAGACATCCTGAATATAATAATGTTTGATACACACAATTATTATAAAAAAGTACATTTTAAAAAATTATGAAATGTATCATTTGAATGATTAAATCTCTTAAATACTTATTTGGTATGAAAGATTTCAAAACAGTATTTATTGATTTCAAAACAGTATTCATGTTTGTTTATAATAACATTTTTATTTTGTTTTTGTTTTGAATTGTATTGGATATCACTATCACTGTTATCACTGTATCCAATACAATGGCATTCTCTGAAAGGGTTAACTTAAGATCACATCTGAAATGACAATGGGGGTGATATTCCAGGTGTGCCCTTTGAAGATATCCCGATTTGCATATGAATATCCCAATTTGCACATGAATGTCTCGTAGCTGCAATACTGCATAAGCAAGTGCAGGACCAGATAGTGCCGTCAGAAGCGCTAGGAAGGTTAATATGTCACTTATGTTTAAAATTTTACCTAGAAATGTTCTTTATATAGCGAGGCAAATGTTATTCTGTGGAGACTCAACGTAATTTTTTCAGATGCAGGTGGTATTGTAGAGATAGGAGCAAAAATAGACTAGAGGAAGGACTCTCCTAATTTCCTTCTTTTCACAGCCACTTCTTATATTGTTAGCTAAGACATGTATTTGAACATTTCCAGATTCTATAAGTCTAATGGCCCCAGGTCATCTCTTGTGTAGATGTATTGTGAAGATAGAAAAGAAACTAGAGGCTGCAAAAATCACAACCAAGTCATCACTGTTAGGTTTCCAAGAACTCTTTTATAATTATTCAGCAATACTAGGGCCTCTCCGGATTTCTTTCTTTTCACAGCCACTCCTTTTATTGTTACTACACAGAAGCTTAAATAACCAAAGCCTGTTATATTATATGAACAGATCCCATCAGGCCAGTGCAGACTCAAATGTCATGTCTTTAGGTATTCACTTATTGAATAGATAGCATATTATGAGAGGCTAAAAACCACAAGCTTAAAGCTTACACTGTAAAATGTTACCCAAGCACTTGTTTGAGTCTGTATGACCAATAATAGGTTGCTTCTGGTTTTTGTTTTTCTCATATTTGCAAATTATGGCATGTTCACCTTGTCATTACCTTCTCCAGCAATGCAACCCCCCTAGCTCCCATATCTCTGCCATCTTTAAGTCGTTTTTATCAGTCAAACCTAAGTTTTTTATTTGCATAAAAGGGAAGTTTTCCCGGAAGTAACCTAACACCATTGAACCACTTTGTGTTCCAATACACAGAAGTGACATTGCACATGTCATAAGAAGAGGCAAGGGTTGCGCTGGACAGGATATATTAGACAGATAGAGTCATGTGACAGCGGGGAGCACACACTATAATAGGAGCTGATTGCTCAACTTCTCAGTTCAGCAGCAGGTGGAGAGCACAATCCCGGGGATGAAAAAAGTTAAGTTTCCACCCAAAACAGGAAACTTGACAGGTATGAACTTCATGCCGGAAATTTACACTAAAGTTTTAAATGCAAGGCTCTGTGTACTCTAAGAAAAATGCTAGTATGATATGCAGGTAGGATCATTTATGACCAGAGACATTTCTTCAGTCATATAAAGCATTGCAACAGTTAACAGTTAAATTAAGTTTTGTTCTGATTCCCAGCAAATAAATCAGCATGTCACAAGCCATCGGGTGTGGACCCACTATTCCACGAGTCTTTCCACCTCTAAGGGCGTTGCAAAGTGAACCCACTCGTTCTTCACAATACCCCTAAAGGTGGGGATAGACTTTCACGAGGGGAACACTAGGTCACTACCTCTTGAGGGAGGGTAGGCCCACGAGGCAGCTGGTCTAGAGGACACCAGGTAAAGGTACCAGAGACACAGGTGTCGTTGTAATTAGGAGCAACAGCGTGGGACCGAAGGATGAGGCAGCACTGTTCGGGCAGTCTGGGTCAGCAACAGGAGAGTCAAGGCAGAAAGATAAGGGTTAAACAGATAGCAGAGTCTCAGAAAACAAGCATGAATCTATAGCACAGGCACACAAATGGAAGCCAGGAACCTAAGAAGAACACAAGGACCTTGATACTGAGGCATTAGTTGGAAGGGCTGGATCCTTTATATACGTGCAGGAGGACCACGATTGGTCAGCCAGGACACATAACCCATTCTTTAAATCCCAGGAAGTGACACGCGCTGGTCCCTTAAGACGTGCAGCAGAAATAAACAGCATGCTGTGACCATGGCTGACATGGCACAACAGTTATTATCGAACACGGCACCCAGGACTGCAGCGGTAAGTAGGGGGGCAGCGCCGCATTGGAAGCCGCTGTTTTTGGGACCCATCTCAGACTTTGTAACTTACAGTAAACTTGCGACCCCAATTGTATTTTTGGATTAAATGTCAGCAGGAACTTTGTTTGCTTTAAAAAAAAATTCAGGCACAACTTTGACCACAATTTATCATGTTTACACATTAACCAATGTTTTACCTTTTGGATCAATAGTTAGCTGAATGTCATTAAGTGCAGCATATTCTTTGCTATAGAGCACAATCACTGATGTTAGGCATCTCCTAACCATGAGAGGACCTTAAAGAGGGTAGCTTGTTGGACAGCATGGTACAGTTCAGGTTTCATAGGTGGAGGTTTGTTAATTTATATGTATGTAATCATTACAGCTGCCATCACAACCAGCGATGATGTGTAAAGCATCTGATAATTAGCCATAAGTAATAGGCTGAATGCAAAAAACTTGTAAATTTGCTTACAACTGCTTATTGTGTAATTTTAAGAAGCAAACATTGAGTTAATACCAAAAATGTTTCCTGAAAATAAATATTTAATGATTGAAATTCTGAATTAGAACTAATGGTAAAAGTAGAGGTGCACACACAGAAGAATATACCACATACCTCCATGTGATATAACTTTTTTGTAGGGTTCAATAACTTTCATATTAATTCTTTGTTCTTGCTCCCCGATAATGACAGTCCTCCATAGCTTGTTGTCTGCTCTCTCTTCTTCCGCTGTGTACTCTTCAATAGACTCAAAATTCTGTTGCACGGAGTGCCCAAGTGCTGGCCGATCATCTGAATGAATAACAATATACATGAAGATTTGGTGACAGACTGAAAAGTACATGACATGCACTACTACATTAGGTAGTAGGTAGGTAAGTAGGTAATTTTGCATGTATACAGAAACTTAAAGAAACACATACCCTTGGGCATATTATAAAGCATGCCAGAACATTTAACTATGGATATCTTACAACAGGAACATTTAAAAACTCCTGAAAACATCGGGATCGTACCTTTTACTTTACCCAAGAATGACACATTCTAAAACAGTATCTTATATATTAAAACAAAAATTTATTTAAAAAATTACTTTTTAACTAACCTTGGAGTTGCCAGAATTGTGAAGAAGCACTCTACAATAAAAAAAACTTACCTGCTGTGCCATTGGGTGTTGGCAGTAGCCATGTTTAGTTAAGGTTAATGAACAGCAGTCATGCATATGACTGCTATTTATGAGTTTTCAATGGTGAAAAGTTGTCTCTGGAGGTTTAAACATGATGAGGTCACTGACTTGTTCATACCAGAAATCACTTTGTTTTCTTTATCAATGTGTTCTAACTACCTGGGATTAGTTTATGTAAATATATTGCTCCAAACCCAGCCAGAAATAACAAAAATGGTTAACATGATGCATAAAAGTACTAAATAAGACTATCAACACCATCTATCTAGCATCTAGCTATGGAACCTGTCTCTTTTAGGCCTCCCCCTATCTCCTCCCCATAAGCAATAAACGAAGTTTCTAAACACTGTGTGAAGACGCGCGGACCCAGAGACGTACAGTCGCTTTCTGGGCTGCTGCCGACTGACAGAATCCCACAATTCCCATAATGTGTATGCTGCCTTAGTCATTCACAACACCAGATGTCAGAATGCTTTTCAGTTGCAAACAACAAGAGCAAACAGAACCAGGAATCCAGACAGTAGTGAAGCAGCAGGTTGGAGAGGAGAATACATATCTGGATTGAGGAGTAATAAGTAGTTTTTGAAGGCAAAAATTCTCCAGTAACATTTAATTATGTGCAATAGGTATATCTAAGGGTCCTGTCAACCCTATTCTTTGGAATACAATGCATTAAATCAATACATCCTATATTAAGAAAAAAAGCAGCTCACAACATTCCAATGGTTCACACCTGTATGTCACGGTGGAATAAAGCACAAGTACAATCTGGTGTATGTTTATGCCATTCTGCTATAGCCAATAAAAGCACTACCAATCCATTGTGTAAGGTATTAGTTCAAATTTAGTTCAAAGTTATTTATTTTACAAATCGTTAACAAACAAATGTTGATATGGTTTTCAGAGAGAATGACATGTATGGACAGGAAGCACTAAGAAACGTCTCTGAGATACGCTTATTTAATCTTACCAGAGGAAAAGGTCAAATAAAATAAAACAAAGGAGTATCTGTGTGCATAGAAGCAACAGAATTGCCGCATTAGAAGGGCCACTGATTTGACCGCTGTTCATAGTAAGTCTCAGACAAATATTGAAATACTCTTTTGTTCTCAAATTCAGCATTCCTTGGCATGCGGCACAAGAAAAATTGACAAGCACAAGCAGGTTATAGTCCAATATTTTACATGTTAGATGCAAGGCACAGGAGGAAGTAAACCAATGTCAATAGGAAATCATTACATTTAAACTTTAAGAAGATATCAAATAAATGCTTATTAGCTGAAAAAAAATTGATTAAAAAACAATAATCTGTACTTATGGTTAGAACATACAAAATTTTTTAGAATTTGGTCCATCTATAAATATACTATAGTGTAAAAATATATTTATATATGTTTCATGAGTTTTATATGATGTAGAGAAAAGTTAGGTAAATCTATGTGTCCTTTAAGTAAAAACAATCCAATTAAAGTCCAACTACAGCTTAAGCACCCCATACACCTTTAGATCTCACCATACAATTTCCTTTAGATCTACCAACAACTATGTAGTATAGGGGCCTCCCTGGTAGAATACACAGTGATTGAAAGGATTAGAAAGGTCCTAATATTACATGGTTTTGGTAGCAGAAAGGTTGATACAGAAATTTGGTGCAGAAATTTTATGGAAAGATTGTAAGGTGTATGGGGGCCTTTAAACCTTTTAAAAATTATAGCAACAGCTTCACTATAATTACTATTAATAATAAGTTTTAGCTATAACCCCACTTTTCAAGATGCCAGAAGGCTCCAGCTCATGGAGAAAGCTGCAGCTGTCATATATAATAATAGTAAGGGTGCACTGAAGGCATCTTGTGGCAAAATATGGTATTGCAGAGTAATTTTTTTTATTGAAATCTGGTTTAAAGCTTGAACACATTAACTAGCTGTATAAATAGCTTGACTTTATCATGTAAACACTACTGGTTTAACCTTTTTAGAATACCATCATTAATTGTTCCAGTTTTTATAGTGTATACAGTTTATGTCCATTGAATACAGCAGTTAAACATTGTTATAACTATGGAAGCTTGAAGTTAGGGGTGTGAAAGTTAGAGGGTTAGTATTCTCAGTGATAAATTACTAACCTTAAAAAAATATTGGAATTCTAAGGGTCACAGATCTGGGGGTTCAAAGTCAGAGAAGGCATATATACTGTATATATGCAAGGGTAGCAAAATCACACTTCCCATTGTCCTTTTATGTTTTATGTTGTCTGCACTACAAATAAGATATGTGCTGTGTGCATTTGTACATGAAAACAAAAAAACTATCAACACCCCCCCTCCCCCCACATCCTGAGAGCTCTTTAACCGGACCTCCGTTTAATGGACCTTAGACCCTTGTTCTAGAGATATTCCATATCTTCTGTAGTTTCTGAGCCACCCACCAGCTCAAACACTTTGTAGAAAATCGCACAGTCTATCTAAGCTTTGGGGGGAAAGGGGGTTGGGAACTTTGGTACCTTAACTTTGCCAAGTTAGTTGTTAAAATTTGAAGCAAACTATGCAAACCACATCAACCCACCTTTTTAATCCCAGCTGAGGTAGATATTTTAATACTTTGGTAAACTATCATTATAATTACCAGT
Organism: Ptychadena robeensis; assembly: GCA_036250615.1. Taxonomy (NCBI): domain Eukaryota; kingdom Metazoa; phylum Chordata; class Amphibia; order Anura; family Ptychadenidae; genus Ptychadena; species Ptychadena robeensis. The sequence continues at coordinate 96,784,584 of CM070032.1, read as the reverse complement.
TGTCAAGACAAATCGTCCCCAATATTTTACCACTAAAGTTAGCTCATTATAGGGTTCTCATTTAAGCAACTATAAAGCTGTATATTCTACAAATTAAACTTTAAAACCTTCATAAGAAAAACTGATAGTTGCATTATACATCGAAAATTATTTAGTATGATGACCAAATACTTTTGTCTCTGTGCTAAGCATCCTAAACCATAGCTTTTAAAACAGATTTACCAAAATCGGATCATGAAGCTTATAAAAGAGCGTATGCCAGTGTTATATACTATGTAGGGGATGTGGTCCTCATCTTACCTTGGGCTGTGTAGTCAAAGGAATCTGCTTCATCTGGAGTGTCAAGATCATCTACATTGATGTCCAGCTCATCTGGGGTGTCAAGGTTATCATCAGACAAGATAGAACCTTCACTGTGGTCCAAAGATAAATTTATGTTGGGGGCAGTGAGCTTTATTTTTCTGGCATGAGACCCATTTAGATCCAATGAATTAGGAGGTTCTAAGAACACAATCAATATTAAATGAAAGTATATTAACACCAAAATGTATTTGCTTGAACACAATAAACAATTTAACTATCAGGTCTGCAACATATTCTTTAAATTAGACTGAAGGAAACTCAGTAAATGAGAATAGTTTACCTCTGTTATAAAATGTTTGAAAGAAGGATGGTACTTCTCACCCCATATTTTGTTTCCTGCTAGCTATAAAATTGTTTTAAAAGTATTAGCCAAGTGCAGATTTCCAGTTAAAAATATATATATATATATATATCCAAGTAGTTTCATTAGCATTGTTTTTTTTCTTCTTACTCATTGATAATCATTTTATAGATTAAGAACATGCCACACATGTTTGTCATCCACATATTTTCATTACAATGTAAAGCTAGCCATACACGTGTCGGATTCCATGGCCAATTGATCACTCACCCGATCGATTCCGGCGATTCTGCTGGGAATCGCAGGTGTGATCAATCGGCCAATTAAGAGTATCCATCGCTGCATACCACCTTGTCCAACGGATTCCGGGACGATTCCGTGTCCGATTGTCCACCTCACAAATGGCAACTCCCCCTGATCTGGGCAGAATCAATCTGATGGAACCAACATGTTGGTACTCTGTCGGATCCGATTCTGGGCCCCTGAACAATCGGACCTGATCGATTGGACAAGGTGGGCTGCATGCGATTCTGGCACGATCGTTTGGCGTGCACGCGCCCGGAATCGATTGTGCCGGAATCCGGTGGGAATCCAACACGTGTATGGGGGCCTTAAGACACAATTCAACAAAAACCTACACCTTTCTTAGTTAACAATTAACAAATAATGATGTTCTCTCCATTGTGTTAGTAAATACATTTCCAAAATTACTTCCATTTTTAAGTAAAAAAAATACTCTGGCTAATACATGGGGTGGCTAATCCCAGGGACTTTGAGGCGAGGTAAAAGATGATTGGGGTCCCCAAGTATATAGTTAAAACATACATTTATTTTATCATCATTAAAAAGAGTAATTACAGTCCAAAAAATAATTCTTGTTCTGGTCAATTCTGGTCAATTCTTCTGACCTTTGTTATTGTCATATATACAGGAGGCTTTGGTTGTCGACGCATTTTGCCCAATTATCAGGGCTTCTTCAGGAGAATATATGTCCAGGTCAGATGGACAGATCAAAGAAATGACAAATAAAGTTCTCAGTGAATATAAAACAACCTTTTAAAATCATGATCTTGTGTATCAGACTTGTGGAGAGGTAGAGTTAATACTTAGAAAATCGTTTCTAACATGAATGCAATTCCAACCATTGCATGAATGCAATTTTAAGGTCAAATAGGTTGGGATCCCGCCAATGCAAATGACACATATAGCTACTGTGAGAGGGTTGGACTTGCTGTTTCCTGGGAATAGGGCGCCCTGCTCTCCTGACCACACAGCGGGACACAGTTTTCAGTAGATTCCTGGGTGTGGACACTTTGTGTACATTAACCCTCCTTGTGCTGGACCCCTTATTTTTCTCACAATTTTTAGTATTAACCCTGCCTCCCCACAAGTCTGATACACAATATCTTGATCTTAAAGTATTCTGTATTCTATGCATGGATCACTTTTTTGCCTTTTCTTTGATCATCTGACTTGGAAATATACTCTCCTGAAGAAGATCATTGGGCGAAACGCATCAAAAACGAAAGCCTCTTGGATATATGACAAAAACAAAGGCCAGAAATACTTGACCTATTTTTTTGGACTGTAATGACTCTTTTTAATGATGATAAAATAAATGTATGTTTTTACTATTTACTTGGAGACCCCAATCATCTCTTACCTTACTTTAAAGTCCTTGGCATTAGCCAACCCATGTGTTGGCCAATCTATGACTGACTAACCAATCTTGTTTTTGTTTAATGTATATATTGGGGATGTTGGAAATATAACATTGGTTTGCTATGCCCCAAAGTTAATAAAATCCATTTTAATTTGGTAATAGAATCAACGAAAATTAAAGATCAATTGAAAACGCAGCTAAGCTGGAAGATCTGCCTCTAAACATGCAACAAGAGCAGCTGTGAACCACCCATTCATAATGCATACAAATTAAACTTCCCTAAAACCAATAAAAAAAATTCTAATTAGTGTCCTACTGATGCTTATCAGTATGTAGTAGTAGTAGTAGTAGTAGTAGTAGAATGTTTACTAAGAAAGGCAATATTGTAAGTATCTGGGTTATTTAACCTACCAAATGGCTGCAATGGATGCAGAAAATCATTAAGTGTTACAAAAGTTACAAAAAACAGTCAATATATAATGTAACAATATCAGAAGAGATAAGGTAAGTAAAGGTCCTATTTACATGCCCCTAGACCAAAATAACATAATGGATAGAAATATTTCAGTTTAACTTAAATAGCAAAAAGGTTTGAAACAACGAATAAAAAATAAGATATATCTTTACAGAAATAAGATCCTCGAACATTATGTGGTTAAATCTTCTAAAGCCTAATTAGAACGTGTGAAACTTAACCAGTGTTTCTTTTCACAAGTTAAATTAATGTTAAATTGCTTCCCGTGTTTAAAAATAATTCATCAACACTACTAACAGTATGGGTGTGACTTCAAAATACAAAGCCACCATAATGAATAACTAAAAACCCCCCAAAAAACATGCCTATAAAGAAGACGGATGCGATTGCCTTCTCTTACCAGGTCGGATTTCTTCTGAATCGTATGGGATATCCATTCCCACATCATCCAATTCTGTTGATCTGGAAGAAGAAAGTACACTACATGTTAGAGAAAATTAAACAGGATGAATGCAGTTGTCGTAGAAAGAGGAATAAGGGTTTCAGCAATGCCAGCATTGTGCTAGGTGCATGGTACACAGGCCTCTGCATTAGGAAGTACATTTTTGCCATTTTGGCCTTTTCTATAACGCATTGGGGTATACATTTTGGCTGTGCTTACATTTGCTCTTCCAATTATTTCAATAGGAAATGCAAGCACAGCAACAAAATACGCAGATAGACAGTGTACATGTGATGGAAGAAAGAAGGAGAGTAACAGCTTCAAAAGTTAAGTTGTATACATTTAAACTTTATATTTGCCTGTATAGTTGAATGGGCAAATCCTCTATGAAAGTAAGACTGGTGTAGAGGATGTTTTAAGGGAAAAAAAATATACAGTATCTACAAATCAGATGTGAAGAGATACTTAATGTACTGGACACTTTTAGTGCTGTATATTTATATTTATAATGGTATAGGAGGAATTAGGGCAAAGAATAGAATTATCTGTTTAGCCAGATGGATTTATTTGGTATATATATTATAATTTAATATAATATGGGAATATTAATTTGGTCAAACATTTAATCAAAAAAGAGGTTGTATGGCAGTAAGACAGGCTTGATATGTGACTGATTTTATCTATAGGTACAGATTGCTCCCTGATGGGGTCACCAGGGTGCCTGGAATTCTGTAGGAATCCCTGTAGGTTCCTAGGTGGCCACGATAGTTATGATGCTCTGCCTTCATCTTCTCCCCAGCTGTCCACAGGGATGTCAAACTCCCCAGTACCTTATCTTTCATTGTGCGCCTAGCGATGAGATCCACTTGAGGTGGATACTTTGCCCACATGGGTGGAACAGACCCACCTGGTGTGACCTATACAGATTGGGGATTCTAAGGTGGTTTTCCTTTGTCCCCCACTCAAGGGGCTAAGGGTGGAGGCACCCACACTCAGTGATGTATTTGGTAGTACAAAACAAAAGGTCAAAGGGGGAAGAAACCGGAGACCACCACTTAGGTGTCCCTAAGTCAGGGGAGATAGGAATCGAGGCTTTTGAGGTTCCTTGGTATCGTGGTACCTGATTAGTAATAGGAACTATATAATTTTAAAAAATATACATGATTTTATTAAATACACTTAAAATTGCAAACACCTGATACAGAGACATGAGCATAAGGTGCAACCTATGCGAACATGATATCAGAGAGGGCAATACACTTTTACAATAAACAATACACAGCTCCAACCCTCATGGAGTGGGAGGAGGAGAAGAAAGAACGATTGCATGAATGATCCATATAGTTTCGACACGTTTCGTCCGATTTTGACGGACTTCTTCAGGAAGGATCAGTGTATATCCAGTTGGTCTATATTGTAAGGAAAACATGATTTCAATGACAACATGATTATGGAACATGGGCTGCTTTCAGAAATGGGGATCAGTAATTCACTGGGGTATATTCAAATTGTGTACTTGCCAATATTGTACCGTCCCAATGGTGATAAATATATTCATCACTTAAAAAATAGAAATAATCCTATGCGGAGAGACTGGTCCAGGGAGCCCATACTAGGGAATGCAGACACTGGGATAGAGAGAAAAGATATGCTTATGGTATATTCCCATTATAGCAGGGGAAATGAAGGAAAAAAGATTACCTTAATGAGGTTCAAAGATTTTTCACATGATTGCTCGAAAGTATCAGTGGGATGGAAGTCATGAGGGAGCTCAGAGCAGGTCTAAAGCAAGACATAATATTACCGGGAAGGTCATCTAATGGTTCGGCATCGCCAAGTGGCTGAGCTTAAGGAGGGTATTTGAGGTGAGGATCTAACCTGTGCTCCTCGTATGTGCCCGAGGTCCGGTCGCGGTGTAGACTGCTGGCTGCTCGTCCTCAGATGTCCCACGTGTCTGCTATAGTGGGGATGTGTAGTGGCCATTTATTATGAGGTAATATGTCTGCGTTATCCTAGAGGGAGGGGGCCACTGAACGTTGGCCCGCACGTCACCGCGGGACGAAAGTCCGCAGTGTGCATGCGTGCCAGAACTTTCAGGAACGTCCATCAACATTATATGGGATCAATAAATCCCATATAATACAGTCATATTTTCAGTGTGTATAAATGGCATTACAACATTTTTACCATGTTTTAAAGAAACAGAGTATATCTCAGCAGGAATGAACAGACGCGTAATATATTATGAGTGTTCAAAACATAAAATCTGGACACTATAGCTTAATTACGAGTTCCGTATCAGAAGGGATACCATCCAACAAGTACATCATTGGCTGCTGCTTTAGAGTCACAATTATTCCTTTAGAAAGGACTTAAAGCTTACGGCTTCATTTAAGCCCGGAGGACTTGTGGCCTTAAGATTATATATCCATCTGGACTCTAGCTGGAGGAGTTTTTTATTCACGTTGCCCCCCCTAATGTTTTGTGGTACATGGGCCAGAACAAAAAAACCGATACAATCGGTGGCATAATTGTGGTTTGTTGCCAGGTGTCATTGGGGTCAACCAAGATGGCTGGGAGAATTCTCAATATAAATGCACTGACTGTAATAAGATGTTGTATAACTATCTACACATGTTTGTAATAATTATCTTTTTGACCATGGGCTATGGTGTATTCACCCATGATCATAATGTGAATGTGACTCATATATAGGGATGGGAAGCTCGGAAAAAAAACGGGAAAATTTGGAAAAAAAACGTTTTTTTTC
>CM070032.1:96759150-96772582 GCA_036250615.1 Ptychadena robeensis | reverse complement strand
AGGCTTGGGTTTGGTGTTTGGACTGTACATATTCCCTATAGTAAAGACTGTAAATATCCCATCAGCTGTCTGACTTCGTTTCTGTGTGATAGGTGTGAAGCAATACCGGACATGGGATTTTCCTTAAAAGATCCTAGAGCCGCTGGTGCACTAACAAGTCCAGCACCGGCCTCCCTTGTTACAAAACAACGTAACTGCCTAAAAGCAATGTAACATGAGTTCACACAATGTGTTTTGAGGAGATAACTCTTTGCCAGCTTTCTATGACTTTACATTTACAAGTAATACTGTGTTTAACCTTTGTTTTTGGGAATCTGAAAACAGTTTATTTATCTAGAACGTCCCGTACAAAGTTTGTTCTTGGCCAGTACACTAAAACTTTTAAGGAAAAAAGTAATATAATCACAGTTTACATAACCTGTTTCAGGATTTATTGTATCTACCAGCAATCAACAATCACATTTAAATTCATATGTTTTGCATCACATTTATGCCAATGCAAACTAATTCTGCAGGACTTCAATATGTCAACCATTCTGCCATGAAACAGGAATCCACATGGAACATAGCTTTGCCATGACATTTCACTGTTAATTAAATTGAACTGCTTTTAATATGTTTATATTTATCAGCTAATGGGGTTTCATTATGAAATGAATAGAAAATAAGTACAAAAAAGATCACTTTAAATTCAAAAAATGTAAACTGAAAGAGTCACCTCCAAATGGCAGTCTGAAATATATGTGGATATGTGAATATTGCCAAAATGTATTGGGAGGACGTATTTGTGCATTGTGGCTTCTGCTATTCATTCCTACAGAAAAGGACAGTTACTTGAAGGAGAACCAATTGATTTGGTCCTTTTATTAGCTAAATTACCCATTAGAAAGTAACTGAGAAAGGTAACGTCAATAATGTGTCAGCATGATGCATTAGGCCTAAACTACTTGATCTATATTAAACCATTAAAGACTTAAGATTTTCGAGTCACTAAATTCGAGTCAACTAGTCATGATGACGTCATCACAGATCAGACACAGTTAGAACACAAGTGTCCATCAGTAAACAACTTTTTTAAGTTATCTGTAACATTAATAGTTACTATGACAATAAAACAAAAGGCAATTATATTAAAAGACAACAATAGGCTAGTACCTGGTAAATTTAATCACAATAACTGTAGGAGCCAAGGAACACAGAATGAGTCAGCCTTGGTTCACAAATGCAATAGTGGTTTACAAAAAGCAGTATGAGAAATGTAACCACCCTGGGGGTCCACTGAGATCCAGATTTCTGTACCAAAACTGCTAGATAGGTTAATTAACTTGCAAGGTCAGATAGTGAAATTCCACCATCTCTAAAAAAACATTAGCAGAACGTCCACAAGCCAAGTCCAACTTGGGAATACCAATGTCACCTCGAGCTGAAAAAAAATCACCTCCTGTCCCAACCAATCAGAGACAGAGATTGCATATTGGATACGCACTGCAGGTCAGTGCTTCTCTCTTTGCATGTGCACAGGCTGAAGTGATGAGGACTACTACTCAGAAGATGTAAGCTGGCCCTGTGACCTAGACGAAACGACTAGTTGACAAGATCAAGAATGACCTGAATATCTCTTAAGTTATGAAAAGCAAGTTCCCCTTACTTATTTCATCTGCATAAAATTGCATATTCAAAGTGAACATTCATTTGCTTTTACTTGTATAACTTAATGACTGAATATGAGATCCCGTAATCTGCCTTCTTGCAGGTAATACTGGCACAGAAAATTAAACACACTACTAAGGAACACGGAATCTTCAATATGAAACCAAATTCACAAACACGGGGTCTCGTGCAGTATGTATCATAGTTTGTAAACCTTAAAAATTACTTCTCCTTTCTCTGTTAAATAAGCCACTGTATTTTAATACAAGTGATTTGTTTGACAAATTCAAACTAGAAAAAATAAAGCTATCCTGTGTCCTATGTGAATCCTCAAAGTAAAAGTGGCCATACACGGTTAGATGTTTCAGGTAAATCAACTTAAAACGATCGATTTTTAAGTCGATCGAGGAGAAATTGATCCCTGCACATCTGGTGCGATCAACCAAAAGCGATCAAAATTGAACAAAATCAATCGAAAAATTATCGGACATGCCGGTAAATTCCGGTTGATGGATGAAATTGATTCATATGATATCTTTTAAAGGAATTGATTCCTGTAGGATCAATTCCATCACAGAAATTGCTTGACGATTGAATTGCAAAATAAAAGACCCTTGTATGGCTACCTTTACTCAGCAAGCCTAGTTCTTATCAATGACTACAGAATAATTGGCTTTTATGCTGCAGATATCTGAAAGGCTGATTATGTAATTCAGAAAAAACGATAGAGTTGTCACAGGGAGGGCAAATCTCGAAATGAACTGGAGTACACTCTTGGGAGAGTTAATTTCCAATGTGTTTGAAAGGAATTTACATAGAACATGAATGATGCCAAACTCAGGAATGTGGAAGGTAGTACATAGGGTAAGAATATTGAATACTTTTTACATTATAGATAGGGTTTTCACCTACATATAAATAATTATTTGGAGGGAGTGGGGCCATTCAAAGTAAGCCACCTTTCCATTTTTGAGACACCCTAGAATTTAGCAGGTATACAAAGTAAGTATAGGTCTAACCTCAATTTTAGAAATATTCAAGCCATGGGTCCCTATACTATGGGCTGCATGCCATATATGGGCTTAAAATATTTTTAGTGTGGCCCCCAAAGTCACCTCAATGTTTTCAAGCTATCAGAAAGTTGGAGCTTATGGAGAAAGCCACAGCTGTGGTATACAGTGATGGTAAGAGTGCAGAGACGGTATCGACAGTAGGTTTAAATCAAGGATAAGGTTTAAATCTTAAATACATTAATTAAAATACAGTTTATGTCCACTGAATAAACACAGGAAAATATTAATAACTATGAAAGTTTGCAGTTAGGGGTGTAAAAATTCTTAGTGGTAAGTTACTAACCCGCAAAATGTATTCGACTTCTAAGGGGAGAACTGGGGCTTTAAAGTCAGTCAGAGAACTGGGGGTTTAAAGTCAGAGAATGCATATATTTATGCAAGTTTTGCACTACAAACTACTACAAAAGGTGCTGTACTTATAGGAATTTGTTAATTTTTTTCCAAACAATAGTTTGAGTATTTGGCATTCGGAGGGACCATCAAGTGGCCCCCTTGGTTAAAAAGTTTGAGGACCCCTGATACAAGGCTGTCAATATGGCTGGCCGGGAATAAGGGATGTGGTGTCACTTTCGGTTTCGGTCAGACTCTTCCGCGTTCCAGATGCCGGAAATGACATCATTGATGTCACTTCCGGTATTGGGATATTAAAGTCCCCTCCCTCCTATTTAGTTCCTGGCTAACTTAGAAGAGAGAGAGCGTTACTCTCCCTACTAATGTCCCACCACGCACATCATCTGCACAAGTGGGACATAGGTGGGAGACTAGCACCCACTCCCTCCTACCTCTGCCCCATTTCAAAATCCCAGGTGAGATCGGGATTTGGCCAGGAAAAGTCATATAAAAAGCATGACTTTCCTGGCATAAACTGGAGGGTTGACAGGTATGCCCTGATTTGAAGTGGTATCTGATTTGGCAAGGGGGTCCAGACTTTTTAAGCAGACAATATTTTTTAAATAACCAGTGTGACTTGCGGACTGGGGTTAAATAGGAAAGTAAAGCAGGGGAAACTGAATTCACAGTAAATAAATAAATATAGCTATAAATATAAAGTACAAAAAAAATAAAAAAAAATAAAGTACAAACCATAGTCACCAGTAATATTTTTTTTATATTAATAATGTCTGTCAATTTGATCACCTAAAATTCTATGTCCAAAGGCCCCCATACACCTTACAACCTTACTATACAATTTCTGTTCAATCCACTTTTCTTCTACCAAAACCATGTAATATGAGGACCTTTTTAAACCTTCCAATCACTATGTATTCTATCAGGAAGGACCTACATAGTTGTTGGTAGATCTAAAGAAAATTGTATAGAGGGATTTAACAAATTCAGTGATTAAACCTTCCCATCAGTACAATCTTCAAGCTTTAGTATGTAATTACAAAAGTTTGGTTTTTTTTATATGTATTAAACATACATTTTATTCAGGCACTTCCTGTTATTGGGAGACAAGAGTCTGCGAAATATACTCCTGTATTGGTATTCTGCTTAAAATAAGCCAACGGAGACCAGCAATACTCACTAAAACCTATTTTTATCTTTAATAAATCTCAATGGCTTCTGATACATGTAACTATTGAGAAATATTTATGATTTACATCTGAAAAAAGGCCCCCATACATGTCTAAATTTTTCGTTCAATCAACATAATTCAATAAATCTTTTGGTTGATTGATTGAAAATCTTTGGCATCCCACATGGTTAGATCTACATAAAACAATTAAAATTGGGAAGATTTTTGATCAAAAAACTGATTGGACATGCTGGAAAATTGTAATCAGTTGTATTGAAATTGAAACTTAATTCGATCCAAAAAAAAATTCGACCAAATATCTGTTACTACAGTTGGCATAGATAGCAATCAATCAATCACTGATTTCCTTGACCCAAAAAGATCTTTTTAAGTTGATTGAAGGGAAAGTCTAGATATTTATTGGCCTTAATTATTATTCTTATTACACTGGTAAAAATTATACTAATACATACAGTTGTTTTATTATTCAGGTTTGCTTGTCCTTTCTATTTTAATTTCATATGCAATGTTCCCTGACTTTGCATATGTAGCATACAATATTTTCTATACACCCTTCCTTATGATGTTTTTACTATAAAGCTAGCAGAAGGCTCAAATGTCTCTTTAGATTGCACCTTACAATCCTGGTATTGATGTTTTCGGTAATGATAGGGGTCATTGAGATACATGATGAGCCAGCTGCACTTACGCTCTCCCCCCCTTAAGCCATGACAGAACAGAGACCAGGGCTGTGTTTGGAGGAGGGGAAGCACAAAGAGAGGAAGGCTCATATACGTTCCCATTTCTCAGGCCACAACTGAGCATTATCCATAGAAGCAAGGGTTAGTTTATAGAACAATAGTCTATTCTACCATCTGTGCATCTGTACTTATAATTCCACAAATTGTGAACTGGATGCATTAAAATACAGCAACATGATGTCTCATAATTGTTCTATTCTCATTTGTATAATTTTTTATAACCAATAGATACAAATTAAAGCATGTGACACACTAGAATCAGATAAGAAAATAAATTATAACAAGTAAGTCACAGGCGTCTTTAAACAGAAGATAATCAGCCCCGAAACAGAGGATGTATAAGCCAGCACCAGCTCCCTGTCTATTCGATATACTCTGCAGCTCTATATAGCAGATGATGCTAAAGATAGAATCTATGATACACACAAACATCCAGCTTATACCTAAGGCCAAATACACACAAAAACATATTATCTTATGAAAACACTCACAATATAACTCACAATATAATCAGATGATCAGAAAAAATATAGGATGCATCATTTCTCTTAGTGTAAACCTATAGCTGCCCGGATGCTGCAACTAAACCCATGGTGCTTCACATCCCTGGATCTGTCTCTTTTTTGTGAAAAAAGAAATAAAGGCTTTTATAAGCTTCGGTTTACAAACAACCGTTCGTCTTTGTAAACACATTTACCTTGCAAATTCTTCAGATTGCTCCCCTCCCGCAGAGTCTTTGTGAAGATGCTTACTGTAGCCTCAGCATCCCTCTTTGTTTTGCATGGAATGCAGCGTTCCACCATGTTCTGGTCACATGACCGGTGTTACATCTAAATACAGATCATCACCTGCTTCCCCAGCAGGCAACTGAATGCAGCCTGAAGCTGATGAAGAGAGCCCAGCAATTATTTAGGGAGGACCGAACAATTGCATGTCTCAGAGACTGACACCTTCCTGTAATTTTGGTTTAAAATGACTAGAGGACAAATGTTGAAATCACCATGCATATAAAATATATTCTGTAAAAAGATAGACTATTGTATTTTTTTTAAAATGTTATTTAGGTGCTAAAAGTTTTTTCTTTATATTCAAAAACAACAACATTAAATTTGTCAAGCCCCTAAGTTTTGTTACATAAGGGGCTTTATAAAAAAGAGGTTTATCCACCCCCCCCCCCCCCCCCCCCCCCTTTCTTGGCAAGCCCATACAGCCTCTTCCATAATCTGCATAAGGACTGGGGGACAGGAACTGATATCTTCTTTCTGCACCAAATTTAAGAACTAAGCATATCTAGGACAAAAAAAGCAAATATATATATATATATATATATATATATATATATATATATATAAATAAATAAGAAAAGGGCAGACTTGATAGACCACTCATTTCTATGTTACAGCAGTATACATGCCATACATATGCAATACAATCACCTTTTCCACATTTTGTCATGTTACAGCCTGATTCTAAAATGGATTATTTTTTTCCTCAAACTTGTACACACAACACCCCATAATGACAAGTGAAGAATGTTTACTTGAAGTAAAAAAGCAAGTATTTTTTTTTACACATAAATGGAGACATGGCCTGAGGTTCCACAGTTGACAGTTTATGTCAGAGAACAAGCCAAGCATGAAGTTAAAGGAATTGTCTGTAGCTGATTTTTAGGTCCCAATAAGCATAGTGGCTTCCATCATCTGTAAGTAACCAAGAACCCGATAGTTACTCTGCCAGACCTTCAGAGGTCCTCTGTGGAGAGAGGAGAACCTTCCAGAAGGACAACCATCTCTGCAGCAAGACCTGTATGAGTTGCCAAATGGAAGCCACATGGCAGCCCATCTGAAATTTGCGAAAAGGTACCTAAAGGACTCTCAGGTCAGGAGAAACAAAATTTTCTCTGGTCTGATAAGACAAAGATTAAACTCTTTATTGTGAATGCCAGGTGTTACGTTTATAGGAAACCAAGTCCCGCCAGGCCATTACCAACCCTACAGTGAAACATAGTGGTGGCAGCAGGAACTGGGAGACTAGTCAGGATAACAATGCAACAGATGCAACAATGTACCTGGATGAAAACTCCACACAAGCAAAGGTGAGACCCACACTTGTCGCACAAGCAGGATCCCCACACAGACTCCTGTCTGGCCAGGTAAACAATGAGTAGAATATGATCTTTAGCAGGTGTGTGAACACCCAACGCCCCGCTTCCAAGGTTCAGCTCATGTACATCCAAAAGGTAGAAATTTTGCACAAATAAATTCTCAAAAATGTACACAGCAGGTGAAATAGCTACACCTGGGGGGTCACCTTGTCTCATTTCATCCCTCTAGATTGGGGCTTATTCATAGAGAGGTTTTATTTTTAATAAAGACGTTTACATTTTCATCCAGTGTGCTGTGAATTTCAACCTCTTGGATGCACCTGGATGCAAACCTGATCCAGATCCCTCCTAAACTCAGACCGGGGTGATGGTTCATCTTTCAGCAGGACAAATATCCTAAGCACACAGTCAACATATCAAAGGTATTACTTCAGAGCCCAGATCTTAATCCAATCACTGGGGAGATCATAAAATGGCTGTGCACTGACACTTCCTTTCCAACCCGATGGAGCTGGTAAGGTGCTGCAAAGAGGAATGGCCAAGGAAAGATGTGCCAAGCTTGTGGCGTCATATTGAAAAAGACTTGAGGCTGTCATTGCTGCCAGAGGGGCATCTACAAAGTATTGAGCAAAGACTAGGAATACTTATGCCCATGTGATTTCTACGTTTTTTTACATTTTTAATACATTTGCCAAAACCTTAAGTTAACTTTCTTCACATTGTCATTATGGGGTGTTGCAAGAACAGGCAGAACAGCAGCGGGAACTAAGCCTTGTGGTACCCCACTAATGACTGGTCTCTTTTGTGAATGGAACCTTTCTTGTCTCACCCATTGCTGCCACTGTAGAATAAATAGAGAGCAGTCGATGACCACCCACTGACCACCATAAAAGTCACTCAAATCAAACAAACATTGCAATTGCAGCTACTAGGTGGCTTCAGACATTAAGCTACCCAAGAATCTCTTACTGAGCGGCCTGTTCAAACATAGCCTTATAGTTGCTTTGTAAATATCAAAACTACTATTGCTGAGCTTTTCTCTGCAAGTAATACATTCATAGCCTTGATATTTGCTGATCCCAGACAGATATGGAGGATAGGGTTTAGGTGTACCCGTTTAGCTCTGACATCACAAGACATCTCTTATCTGACTCATGACTACTACCAATTTAACTACTACCTCAGGGTTATAACTATCTGGTTGTGACCTTGTATATCCTGTTATAAGGCTGTACTATGATTTTTATAATCTCAGATTTATATAGTGTATTAGTGGAGATTTTATTAAATTAACCTCCCTAGCGCACTGCTGAGGTCCAGATTTCTGTACCAAAAGTGCACAAAAGACTTCAATGGTAAATTTTTCTTCATGTTGTAGGCCTGCAACTTCCCAAAATAAACATCATGAATATAATAATGTTTGAAACAAACAATTATGTAAAATACACATTTATTTTAAAATAAAATTAATGAAAAAACACAAAAATCAGGGCAAAAATATAACTTCAATCTAAGGTGTCATCTGAGTGATATAACCTCTAATATACTTCTTTCGTATGATAAATTTCAAAAACAAGGGATAGCACAAAGTCCAACATTACAGTCAGAGAAGTAGCTGCGGGTTTCCCTGCGGACTCTTTTCCCATCTTTGCCAGTCTTAGTGGAACAATAGACACGGCATGCCCGGCCCAGGGGCAAATACATACAATCATTAATAAACATTCAGGGCATATAGAAGTCCAAGGCTGCTGGAGGAATTGTCAAAAAATTATCAGTACACAGGGGATAAGCAGACATAGAAGTGGAACACTGCAACCCTCAATCACACACCCATTCACACACTCTGGAACCACTGAGCCCCCCACAATCGGACCCCCCCCCCCAGTACGAGCACTTAAACAGAAGACGAATCAGCAACCCAGGCCCCCAGATCTTATCAAATATTTCATGGCAACCCCTACTGGCATACGTAGTCTTATAATATGGAAGGGAGGCATTGACCAGAGCCTTCCAGGCCGCCAAGGTTGGCGGGTCCTTCTTCTGCCACTGCAACACAATAAGCTTCCGTGCATAATACAAGGCAAGAGAGAGAACTGCGAGCGCAGCCACAGTCGGAACCACATGCTCAACCAAGCCTAATAGACATATACTCATAGTCAACACATAAGTGACGACCTCCGCCCAAAACCCAACAATGAGGGGGCAGTCCCAGAAAATATGTAGGAACCCCGCGGGAGCAAAATCGCAGCGCCAGCAGCCAGCCGACCGCGAGGCATAAATTCTCGATAGCTGGGCCAGCGTGAAATAAACCCTATGTAAAATCTTATACTGAATCAGCCTGTCTCGCGCCGACACCAGGAAGGAAAGTGGACACGACCGCACATCCTCCCAATCCTCATCCGTCATAGCAGGAAAATCTTGTTGCCACGCCCCCCTACATCTGCCCAGGTGGGAGGTAGGCAACGTCGCCAATCCCCAATAGAGGGAGGAAAGTGGTTTCTCCAGTTCTGGGTCCCTGACCGATACCTCCAGCCCGGGAGTCTGCACCACCAAGGGCAGAGGCCCAAATTGCGATTGAAACGCATGCTTGAGCTGCAAATAACGGAAAATGTAGGCAGACGGAAGAGCAAACCTGCTCTGCAACTCCGGAAATGGGGGAGAGTACCCCCCTCCTCCACATCTTCAAGTGTCTTGATCCCCTTGGCAGCCCAGACGACCGGATCCGGTATAAGGGAAAAATGTGGCAAAGTAGGATTATGCCATAATGGAGCATGTGGGGACACCCCTGAAGAGGAGGTTCCCAGCAGTTGGCTCGCCTTCCTCCAGGCCTTGAGAGTAACTCTCATCAGCGAGGTGAGATTGTGTGGCGACCGAGGACCCCTGTGGATCAAATGAACAAGCGTCTCATAAGAGCCCACAATGGCAGCCTCCAAGGCCACTGCGGAGTCCCTCCTCTCCTCCACCAGCCAGCGATGAACAACCACCAACTGCCCAGCCAAAAAATAACGGAAGCTGCAGGATAGCCAAACGGAGTCTGGCCGGACCCCCATTCCACAAAAAGCGCAAGATGAGTGTGTCAATTTTCTTAAACTGTGCCTTGGGTATCCAAACAGGAGAATTACGAAGGACATACAGCAGAGTAGGGAGGATCTTCATTTTGATGAGATTAATCCTACCTATCAGGGAGAGGGGCAGGTGTTGCCAGGCCGCCAACCGAGTCTTCATGGACTGCACTAAAGGCCTCAAATTCAGGGAGATATAACTGGAAGGCAACGCACCTGACTATGATTTTTGTACAGAACATAGGCGTTCCACAGGCACTGCCCCAGGAGATGGCGAAATATTTCCTTATAATATTTCCGCTATTGCTTCCTGACAGCCGGGTAAAATGTCATGGCCTGGTCAGCTCTGTCAACACCCCCCATGGTTTTGGCTAGAACCATGATGGTGTTGTGGATGGTGCTCATGAGGCACACGTCCCTTTTGTCACGCCAGCGGAGAGCCAACATCTTTCCTTTTTGCCAGGCAACAATCTCCCCACGCTTCAGCTTTCTGGCGTTGAAGTAAGCTGGTAATTCACGCCGGTTGACCCTTACAGTCCCATATCCATCTGTTTTATTTTGAATAAGGAACTCATAGAGTTCAGGGGAGGTCTAAAAGTTGTCTGTTGTCAGACAGTATGCTTTATTGAGAAGGGGCTCGATAAGAGTCAGCGCAGAAGATGGAGCCACTCCATAAGAAACCATTTGGGGGTTGAACTTTGTCCCTTTCCCAGCTTATACAACAGAGTTCCAAATGTATTCGGACTCACAAGGGAGAAAGGACTTGATTCCAAACCGTGCTCTCTTGGAGGCTTTGCACTGGATCCTGCTCAACCTTCCTTTATACGGCATCAGGCTTTCATCCACGGTGATGTCCCTGTCTGGCACATAGCAGGTCCTGAAACTCTCCGTGATCATCTGGTAAACCTCCCAGATTTTTCAGAGCTTGGGGGCAGGATGAGTCGGAGCTTGGGGGCAGGTTTCATCAAAGTCCTCGTTATTGGCGAAATGCAGGAATTTCATAATGAGGCCATAACGATACTCAGGCATAACATGCCGAAAAAACGGGGTGGCAATCAATAGGCTTGTGGACCAGTACCACTTCTGCAGGGGTTACTCCACCACCCCTTGCAAAATAATAAGTCCCAGATGTTCTTCTGGGTCACAGGTTCCCACTTTCTGGATCTGGAACACCTTCCCAGTGGAGCAGCCAGCTGTTGTGCTGAGTTCCGGTTGGTCCCGTCCACTATTTTCTGAATGACAGCCTCATTCAGAAATAGCTCCAGGTAGGCCAGGGGGTTATCGGCGCATTGCACCTTCATGCCAGGTTCCCCAGTAAATGGAAATCTAGGGGGAGCAGGCTGGGGCTGAGTTGTGTCAAGCGAACACCAGATATGCACTATATCACTGACGTCAGTTGCGTCGCTGTCACTTGCAGTCTCGCTCTCAGAATCTGACGACTGGTGGTCTTCAGGAGCCCAGTCACTATCCGTGGACTCAACCAGTTATCCCTGATCGCTGTCATTGCCTGAGGGCTGTTCCAACACATCATGGACTCACTGATGCTTTCCAGTGTATGACGCCATTTTAGACAGGTGGAGATGTCAAAAAAGCGAAGGTCAGATAGGCAGGCAGCAATCAAAAGCGGTGGTCGACAATCAAGCGAGGGTCAGATGTCAGATAGGCAGGCAGCAATGGAAATGTCTGTGTCAAAAGCGAGTAATCCAGGCGAACTGGTACTTTACTAACTTTTCCAATGGATTTATATACACACCCGATGTGCCCATTTGCAGTTAACCCTCTCTTACCTGGTGTAATGGATGTGGTAAAATCACCCCAGGGAAGAAAGGGTTACTGCAAATGGGCACATCTGGGGCACCAGAGACTTTATTTCTTACATAGAAGCACATTGAAAGCAGTTTTCTACATAGAAAATTGATTTGATGCTATTCACTTTCAAATTTCCCGCCGCCTCCCCGATAAGACGTCATCACATCACTCGAAGGGGGGGGGGGGTGATCTGCGCTCCAGCAGCCATGTCGCATTGGGGGGCACCGGGACAGCGCAAAACAGTAAATATGTGCTGTCGGTGCCCCGATCTTCACTGGACGGCACCATCTCGTTCAGTGCGATAGTGAGAGTAGCAGTGCTGGACAAAATGGTGCCGTAACTAACGGTAGGGCGATTAAATTATCTGTGCAGCAACAGCAATACTTTAGTTACTGGTCAGCTCATTTATCTGTCATCTTCTTATATGCCCACATCAGTGATATCTACTAACGCAAGTTCCTGTCTCTTGCTGAATTAATAACAAACAGGGCCCTTGGCAGACTATTAGCTAAACTAAGACCCCTTTCACAGCCCCTTATGAGACACCTTTTCCAGTTCTCATATTTTACTATAATTTATAAGAAAACTAACACTTAGATGTGAAATACAAGGTTTAACAGTCCCCGTTAAGAAGTGTTAGTGCCAACATCCCAAGTGATAATAGAAAAAAGAAAAGGTTGCACCCAATGTGGCCAGGGAACCAATCCCTGGTCACCGAATGGAGGGACTTTGAGGCAGTGTATCAGAATAATCACATTCAGTTTATATACAAAAATAATAATAATAATAATCGCGTAACATGAACATACACATTACATATGTAGTACAAATGATAGAGCATATATGTTTTAAGTCTCGACGCGTTTCGCGAGATTCACTCGCTTCTTCAGGAGAAAACATATGCCAACCACTTTGAATCGTCACGCGCTAAGAATGCAAGAAGAGGTAAGTGTAATTAGATGAAAGAAGGATTGTAATTTTTATAAGTTTATGACGAGTGTGTTATCGTCTCACACAAGAGAGACGTATTGCGTCATTTTACCCACTTTGGTGTGGACCAAGAACTCCCGGGCGAGGGCCCCCTCAGCTCGGCGTAGTCTTTCTGGGGAACGGGGGGCGGAAGCGGCGGGTCACTGCTGTGTAACAAATCAAGTCAGACTGTGGGTGAAGCAATATTGTAGAGGGATTAAAACAGTGGGGAGGGTAGAGCTAATAGAAAAGATATATGAGAAAAAGAAATAGAGAGGGACCAAAAAGGAAAGTCTATAGTGAAGGGCTGAACTGAAGGGGGATGTGCAGTAGGAAAGAAAAAGGAAATAGCGGAAACGGGAAGATATGATGCTGTGTGTGGAGATCGTGTGGTGACTAATTGTGATGTTGTTGCCTAATGTGTGAATGTGTCAGGATCCTGCGAGTGCCCGTCAGGAGAGGTCGCCCCCTCCGCCGATACTGAG
>CM070032.1:96738062-96757982 GCA_036250615.1 Ptychadena robeensis | reverse complement strand
ATGCAGCAGCTCAGAAACACACAGCAAATGTGCAAATGTGCTTTTATTTGGAGATGTTATTATTTAATTCAGCAGATTTGTTAGTTAATTTCTAAGCCCCTGAACATGATATCAGATGTAGAGAAGGGATGTGAGAACATTGTAAAGAAAAAAGTATTGTTCTAGCATATGAAGTTTTTGCAAAAAAATAAGTTCAAGAATTCAGCTTACATTCAAGTAGTATATGGTTCTTCAAAATATATTATTTGCTAAGTATAGCTCTAAAGGGTTAGAGTCCAGACCATAATTGTCTAGTTTCCTCTCCCATTTATCCTCCCCTAACTGGAGCTTTGATTAAGCAACATTAAATCAAAATAATAATGTTAAAAAGGTCTTTATTATCTAGAAGGACTTAACATCATAAAAGTCAATCATAGAGCTCCCCACACATGAAGTTCCACGATATAAAAATGTACAAAAAACATTAACATCAAATGTTTAAAAAATTCTATAATACCAATGATAAACATCAATAACCTGATTTACATTTCGTTTTTTGAAAGGACCTTTAGTAGATTAGCTCAGACGCGTTTTGCCTTAATGAAGGCTTTATCAGGGAATCATATAGGTTCATCTAAAGGTTGATTTAGGCTGTCCAAAGGTGAGCTTGTGATAGCGTCGGAGAGAAGGCGTCACAGCAGAACCAGCGCAATTTAGCCTCCTAGCTGATTATCGACAGAGGAAACTGTTGTGCCCTTGTTTCTCCTCTCTACCCCTGCCTGTTGACCGGCGGGGTAGCTAGCTGATCGAGTTTCACATGAGTAGACAGAGTTTCCTCTGTGAATGATCAGCTAGGAGGCTAAATTGTGCGGGTTCTGCTGTGACGTCTTCTCTACGACACTATCACAAGCTTACATTTGGACAGCCTAAATCAACCTTTAGACAAACTTGTATGACTCCCTGATGAAGCCTCTTTTAAAAAAACGAAATGTAAATCAGGTTATTGATGTTTATCATTGGTATTAGATACTTTTTTAAACATTTAATGTTCATGCTTTTTGTACATTTTTATATGGTGGAACTCTATGTGTGGGGAGCTCTATGACTTTTATGATGTTAAGTCCTTCTATATAATAAAGACTTTTTAACATTACTATTTTGAATTAATGTGGCTGAATCAAAGCTCCAGTTAGGTAAGGTTAAATGGGAGAGGGAACTAGACAATAATGGTCTGGACTCTAACCCTTTAGAGCTACCCTTTTTAAAAGTCTAGGGGTGCAGCAGTTTGAACTTCATATGACAACATGTGTTATTTTCAGAGAGGTTATAAATATATTATTTGCTAGTCAATACCATGCAGTAATAGTAGTTATTGGATTACACTTTGCAGGCTTTTAAAAATCTTCTTACCCTTGTTCAGCAGCATTGTTGCCAAGGTGGAGAGAAAATCTGCCATCCTCTGGAGACATCCTTGACTGCAGCCCCTTGTCGTTTGTGAAGAAATTACTGGTTCCTGTTTTGACCAGTTCAGAACTTTTTTCAAGAACCGCATATTCATTATCTCTGATTGGTGTCTGATATCCTCCCTGTATATCATAACCCTCATATAAAACCAGTTCTTTGACACCATCTCCAGTGTCAGGTCTGCCAAAAATGTCTTCAGGTGAGGTATCAGAGGTTTCAGTCTGGCTTAAAATGATGCTCCAGCTGTGCTCATGTTCCGAGACTTCCTCTGATTTCTTCTTACTTTCTCGTCTTTGAAGAAGAATGGAAGGACTCTTCTCCTCTAAGTGGAAAGAATGGATTCGGGATTCATGGCCAGTTTGGTTTTCACTTCCAATTATCATGATGGTTGACTGAACTGTATCTGGGGAGTCCGGTGAACAAACTGTGTCAGGCATGATCTTTTTATACATCTTATCTGTGTCTGTGAATGAAAAAAGATATCTTTATCTTTATTTGTATACAAGTCTACTTCTCCCCATTTCTTAAGATCTATATCTAAAGCATTCAGATCCAATGTAGATGATCTTATAAGATCAATTCTCTATTGGAGTCTTTATTTTAACCTCCAAGAAAATCATTAAGATGTCTGAGAACATTTACCAAACATTAGTTCTACTATGTGTAGACATCCTATTCGGTAATATAACGTTGCTTTTGTTCTCATTTGGAAATGGCAGTTTAAAGAAGATCATATCATAGTCACATTTACATAATTCAGACTAAACATTTAGAAACAAAACAAGTTCTTACCATTACACAGTTCAGTGTTGCCACCTGGAGGATAAATTGGGTTATTCAGAATCTCTTCTGCGAATGCTGTGTATTTCCCGGATTCATTGCTATTTAGAACTTGATTTAGAAATACATCTGCTTCTTTAGTAGGTGAATCCGCCGTCTTCTCAAGACCTTCTGCTTCCACGCTATGATTTGTGAGCGCTGCATGATCTGCCAACATCTTTGATGCCTCTTGCCGCATTAAAAATTCATTCTCTCCAGTCGATATTCTTTGGTCTCTATGGATTAGGTCATCGTTATATTCGAAAGAAAATACTGACGTAGCTGTACCAGTGGTATTATGTTCAGGATCATTGCAGTCTAACTCCAAGATATTGGCCACTGGAGTACATAACATGTTTGAATGTGAAATTTCTGCATTAGATCTATGTCCCTGAACATCAAATTTATTCACATTTATACTTTCAGACTGAACTTCTGTTCTAAGGCCATAATCTGTCCATATTTTTAATTGCTGTCTATAGGGTTGACTATTTTCATACTCCTTACACAGATCTGGACTATTGGAAGCCTGGGAACTGTTCTCACAACTGTTTAACACATCAGGACTTTCTTTTAAAGATGCATTATTGCAATTTGTTTCAGTCATGTTCCAAAGGTCAGGATCAACATAAAGAAAAGGAGAAGATTCTTGAGTGTGGTCTTCTAATATATCAGGAATTAAGTCTGATTGCAAGGAACTTGTTGAGTGTAATCGTTCACAATGCTCAAAACTACTTGCAATGCTATTGTGTTCAAGCTCACCAACAGACAACTCATCATCCTGTAGGGTACAGTTCATATCATTTATTTCTACATTGTCGGACGTATTTAAAGATTTTGTTGTAGATTTGACATCACTGTAACTATCGGTTATCGGTTGAACTTGTTTCATGAAATCAGTTTTTTTAACATTTTGGGAATCCTGTATATCATTTTCCTCTTTATTCAAATCAAAGTGGCAGCTATCTTCAGAGTCAGACTGAGATGTGTAGCTAACAACTGCATTATTTGTCCAGATATTCAGTACATTTTCTGTGGCTGAGGGATCCTCAAAGCAATGATGAGCTGAAGAATAATCTCCAATATAACGCACTACATCAGTATTCTTACAATATCTTGTAGGCCAATGGGTCTGTTCAATTTGTGAAAGTGTATTGCTTTGTGGAACAAAAGACGAATAATCAAATATTTCATTTTCCTGCTGTTCAAAATTATTGCAGTCTGGTAACAATCTTTGTAATAATGTTGGATTCATATCATTAAGATCTTCAGCAGAGCTATCCACCAGATTGTTATGATATAGAGTACATTTAGTTATATCAAAACTTACATAATCTTGTTCTGCTTTGTACTCCACAGAGGAAAAGTTGTGGGCATGGCCTAGCTGCTCTTCTAATGTTTCTTCTATCCCAGGAGTAGTTGCATTGGACTCATTGTGGTCAAACAGTGTTGATGCATTAGACTCCAAATTCAATAGCTCCTTCTGAAAACAGTATTTGTTGTCTTTCTCCAACGAACTGGAATTATCTAGAATTTCATTTGACTCAGGACTAGAAGTTGAAGACTCAGACTCTTCACATACTTGAGTATTCCAAATATCTAGATTCATAGGTACTTTGCTAATGGTGTTTGGTAGGATCTTCTGGGAGTTAACATCATCACTTGTATCTAAGTTAGACTTTGAGAATCCATAAAGTTCATTATTCTGGGAAACTGGAAGATATTCATATTTACTTGCACATGTTGTGTTCTCAAATGCGGTGTTCAAGCCATCCATACTTGGCTCTGGGCTTGTTGAACTGGAAAGCGAAGAGCCACTTAGATTGTTTGCATTGTAACAGGCATTCAATTTTAGTTCTTGACCTGTATTGATATTAACCACCCCTGAATTTAAATCTGATTCAGTTTCATCACATTCTGAGTGGAGAGGGCTATTTAATATATCATCTTGGCAAACAGCGCCTTCAACATTAAGGCTTGTGGAGTTAAGAGAATTTTCTTTAATTTCATTCTTCCTAATATAAGAATCCCTTTCAGTTAGTGACATTGATGGTTTTTGTGTCTTATAACTCTCTAGACTGAGTAAACACGATTTCTTCGTAAAATTTTCAAGATGGCCATTATTAGTGTGAAATCTAGTGTCAGTGACAGGCGACAAATGAATAAGAGAATCTACATTGGTATTTAATCCCACATGGTTTTCTTTTACACTTGAAAGAGAATTATTAATTGGATCAACGCTTGATAAATAGCTTAAGCTAGAATGGTCCAGTTCATCTAAAGAAGAAGATTCAGTGTCACACTGTGAATCCCAAGCATCTTCAATTTCACGATTAATGTTAACATCAAAATCTTGATATTCTTGATGCTGATGGTCATTCTCTTTTTCAGATAGTTGAAATGCTTTCTGTGTTACATCAGAACAATTTGGTTTCATATTTGTTTCATGTACAGACTCCAGGTCCAGAAAATCAACGTTTGAGCTGCCATATTTATTCCCTTTTAGATGCAGCTCAGGTTTACTGAAAAGAGTATCTGATAAATTATTTGGTGATGAGATGTTTGAGGTACACGGCAACAAACAGCTCTGAAAATCACTCTGAATAACATCAAAAGGACTAGAACCAGTGTTTGCAACTGTACTATCACTGCTTGGTTTGGGCGAACAATCCAACTTGTGATCAGCCTCACTAGATGAAGCTTTTCTATTTACTACTGTGGTTTTGTCCTTAATACATTCAGAGCTATAATCTTGCAATACGTAATCTTTCTGATTGTTCATTGGGGTGTATTCTTGTCTTTTAATAATAACATCATTTTTTTTCTCAGGTGTTCTACATAAATAAGAAGATCCGAGACTTTCAATCGCTGAAACATGTCCAGAATTTGAAGCATTTGTGTTATTTAATATAGGTTTCTCATCATAAGCAGGAGGTAAGAAATCTTGAGTTTGCTCACATGTTTTTTGCTCTTTCCATAGGTCTTCGTCGTCATTCAAATCATCATCACCAATAGGAGAGGATATTGAGTCAGATGTTGAGTAGTTTGTATCTGGAGGGGAAACCATGGAGTTTTTACTTGTGACAGGAGATGTAAAATCCAGACATCTATAAGACATAAAGGGATCTTCCCATGCAATATGGTCATCTATGGCACTTGATTCTTGATTACTGTCATATAAATCCCAGCCACAAAGATTTCTTTGTATATGTCTTAAATCGGTAGCTGATTCTATATCTGATTCAAAGATGTTGCATTTTGGGCTTGTTCCTAAATTAAGAATTCCAGTTACCTTTTTGGTATTTTGGTTTTCTTTGACATTGTCTTGACCCGCTTTAGTTTCCACAACATTTTCTGGAGTATTTTCTGAGGACTGGTCACTGTCTATTTCACTAACTTCATTAACCGCTTTAAAATATTCCCTCTGATTCTTTCCACTCAATCCACTCCAAGAATGATCTGGTTCATTGGTACAGTGTGCAGGGTTGTCTGAGGAATCACCCCATGTATCTGTTGATGGTTGGTTTGATTTCCAAAATGTAGATAAGGGTCTGTTTTCTTGCATACTGTTTTTATCATGATCGTCTTTATTATTTTGTCTGTAATTTGAAGGTCCCATCAATTGAAATGATGAAACTAAGTTTCTACTTTCGTTATTGTCCTTTGGTTTCTTGGCCTTCCAATATTCTGGGCTATGCAATACAGATTCCTGTTCACTTGAGCTCCATGTATCAACGTTCAACAAGGCCTCTGGGTTCCCATCATTCCTCCAGTATCCATATTTTACCTGAGAAATGTCAGAAGATCCTAATTCATTTATCTTTTCTATGACATCATCTGAGAAAAAGGTTGGGGGTCCATTATCTAGTGGAGAACTCTCGACTAAACTGTTCATAGGTGTTGGGGGAACTTTAACTTCTGCATGTCCAAGCACCTCAGAAGATAAAGGGGAATCGTACCCAGCAAGATCACTAACACTTGGATTTTTATCACATAAATCTTCATGGTTCTCTGGACTATGCATAAAATTGTCATCAAATTCCACTAAACTTATATTTTCTACTTCCACTAATGCAACATTTTCTTTTTTGGTTTGCAATAATGAAGTTGAGCAGTTAGCCATATTTTCTCGGTAGAACCGTGATTCATTATGATCTTTGTGAGCAGCAGCTTGCTGGCCTTCTGAGGAATCACTCTGAAAGAAATAATCGTCAGCCATTGAATAGTCAGCAGAATGAGAAGAAGACTCGGAATGAATGTTTGGAGCTAGATCAAAGTTAAAAAGATCAAGGTTATCACTGTTATTTCTGGATGAAGGTGTTTCTTCTTCAATAATGACACATTCTGGGATGGGACTATAAGAGTCTATACCTGCAAAATTGTGGTGAGAACCAGCAGCTTCAGCAACTGGACTGTCATCACTAAGGAAAACAGAGCTCTCTTTAGATGAACGGCTGCTTCTTATTGTAGCAAGGCCACTATCTGGGCTTACAAGATCCATATTGACATCAACTTGGGCTTGTGCAGATTCATTTGCCTCTTGCTGATTATCTGGAAAATTTACAGGATTTTGAGGAGGGTCTATATCAGAGCCATATAACTCCATAATACCAGACGATCCCTGAGACAAAGGGGCACTCCCTGCAACAGCTTCTGTAGAGGAAGTACGGCTATTGGGTACCATTCCTATACGTCTTCTGTTGACTGCATCTTTGATGATTGCTGCAACCTGATCACAGGACACTAATGGGCTTTCTTGATGGTAAACAAAAAACTGATCCCATCCATTGTCTGATGGCTGAAGATCAAGATAGGGATTCTGGCACTCTTCCAATTCACAGCAAACCTGTAAAATACAAATAAAGTTAGATGATTTAGCTCAGTGGTGGGCAACTTAGTAGATATGGAGGGCCACAAGGGAATCCCTTGGCATCACTAAAGGGCCACACTTTCAATCTATACTGACTTGTATAAGCATAAAAAATTACAGCAGGTATAGCTAGAAGACATTGTTTTTATTTTTTAAATAACAAAACTTGTTTTAAATTATACTTCGAGCATTAGAAAACACGGTAGTATGGTAATGCAGATTTTGTGTCATATTTATGAACCAAGATCATGTGCCTCATAGATATCATCAAAGCCTTTAAATCTTTGATTCCAAGGTTACGTGCCATTATTCTGAGGTGCCACAATATATATTATACAATCCCCCCCAGCATAGGCCCTCACCTATCAAGCCAATCAGCGACCCAGACGCCGTCCTGAACAAGTCTGAGCCTCGCCTTTTCTCCTCTTCCCTCTCTCCCAGGCGCATCAGCGGGCTATAGCCAGACAGGTGAGTTCCAATGCCCTATGGATTAGCAGTTTTGGGGGCCACAAGTGCAGAACCTGGGGGGCCGCTGAAGAACGCCCAAAGGGCCGCATGTGCCCCCAGGCTGCAGGTTGGGCACCTGGGATTTAGATTAAGCTTTTACCTTTTTTGCTATGCACATTTATCACTAAAATTTTTGGGAATTGGGGCAGAGGGCCGGTATGGTAAGATGTTCTGAGTGGAGACATTTTTTAAAAATATATATCCATTAATACAGTTACATTTACGACTTCATACATAAACTTTAGCTGTACACATTGATTTATTTATCATGTTTATTTATTATTCTGTTTGTTTATGATTCAAAACCAAAACTCCTAATATTAATTTCAGACCCTCTGGAGACATGGAGTCTGGCTGGGCAGGAGAAAGAAGAGGGCGTCAAGACATTATAGTCCCCCATACAAGGTAAGGGCAAAAAAAGGGCAAAAAAAAGAGTACGGTCCTCCCTCTCGTCCATAGAAGCCTTCCCTAGGGAAAAAAAGCCAGGAAAGAGATTGCATCCGACCCCCTGTCTACATCAGGCCAGTCATTTAATAACTGGAAAATTTTTACCATCATCTAGCACAGGCCTCTGCAACGCAAAGCTCTGGAGCAAAAATGGGGGCTTAAGCCTCCTTGTTGTGCAGCAAGCCTCCTGCCTACCACCAATGCATTCACATTGAGAACGTGTCTTTAGGAGTAGAGTGTGTGCCAGTAGCCAAGATTGCTGTTGGCACCTTGTTCATCTATCCCCCCGCCACTCTCGATTCTGGAGCTCTAAGTCCCCATCGCAGGGGAAAGACCTTCTCCAACCTTGACCCCAGGACACAGATGCTTGTGGAAGAGGAGCAGCCAGGAGATTGTGACAGTCCCTAGAGAGGGAGAGGCTAATGGAGGAAATAAGAGATTACAGACTCTTGGTTAAAACAAGGAGGGTAGAGTCTTGGCCTGGCAGAATCTCCCATGGAAAAAAAATTATGGGCTATGGGTGTCAATAAGAAGGAGACACAAAAAACAAAAACTAGAGAGGAGGGTAACCTTTCTTTTTAGCTTCTCCCTTTTATGTTTCCCCACAGCGCATGCATTAGCACAAGTGTGAATGTGCTATCATTTTTGGCTTTTTTAGTGAAGAAGGAGCAAATAGCTCTTCGTAAAGGTTGCTGACCCCAATCTAGCCCCTTCATTCCCCACCTTACTGTCTTTCTGCCTGATCAATTTATCTGAAATAATTTTTCAGTAATTGAACTCAACATCACATGTCAACATGCCCTTTTGACCAATCAAGCTTTTTGATATTTGCATCACTGGTCCTTAAAGCCAGCCCACTTCTAGCATCAGCCGAATATTTAAGGTTATATACAGCACCTCTCACCTGTCATGAGAAAAGAAATAAAGATACTAAAGTAAGGAACGTATTGAAATGGAAATCGAATAAAGTGAAGGCAAGGGTAAACCTTGAGACATAACGACGGCGGGGGATAAAAGGGCACTTGGGGATGCATTGGCCATCATGCAGATGTAACAAGGAGTGACAACACTTCTGGATGGAACGTGATTCATCAACACGCAGGTAGATGGAGTGTACTGCTGTCATGTTGGAGCTATCACTAAGGGCTTCTCCCCACTATGGCAGCTGGCTGTGGGGTGGTTTACGGGTGTGGACTTTTTCAGCAGTGAATGCAGCTGCCCCGGATCACATTCAAAGTTTAAAATCGCGTCCACACGTATGAGTGGGGACAGGGCTATTGAAATGAATGGAAGTGGCTGTCCACGTAAGTGGGGACAAGCCCTAAGACAGAAACACTAGGGGCATGTTTATTGATCTTTGTTTTGTGTTGTACATAATATTTGAGTCACTGACAATCGTGGGGGCTTGTAGCATAACACGTTGTTGTGACTTTTATAATGGGTATAACGTTTTATTTTTTAGTTATAATGTGTCTATTGGCTATATTTAAAAGCTATATTACTCCATTTTGTTCTCTGTTTTGGAAATGTAGTAAGGCTGAAACAGAACGGCTAACATAAGTTTTGTTTCTAATGTGTATGTTTATAGATAAATTTTGCTGAATTTCCCCTTGGTGTTATGTGGTGAAAGCACTAATAATTGGTTTCATGTATTCTAACTAATAACATTACCTATTTTCCAGGTGCAGATATCATTGTGATAATATTGTGTATACTGCTAGAAACTTTCATTTTAATAGGTCATAAACACCCAGCTGCTTATATATTTTTTGTTGTATTTAATTTAGTTAGTCACAAAAGGGTTAATATAATGACGTAACATAATTTGCTTATCAATCTCTGCCCAATCTCCGCCTTATCTCTGCCTCCTAGTATGGAAATGATTGGAGAATATCAAAGGGGTTTATGTTTAAGATAAGGTTGATTATTAGAAGTTCTGCATGAGGGAGACAAAGGGAAGGGGAACTATCTGGTACAACACAAGGAGCGATATGGTGTGTGGATGGTATTTGAAAAGCGAAACTAAAAAGTGAACGAACGGTACAGCTGACATCAGTCCTTCTGCAAAACTTGTCAGCTTTCTTGGTAGAGTATATTTTTATATAACTTTTCTCAACAAGCTGGTGTAATACCTGCTTATTTGCAGAGTTTAGAGTTTGAGAATAGTCTATGGTAAAAGACTTCTTGGTGAAATGCATACACCAATTGAATCGCTTCCATAGACTAAAGCAGGATATATTCGAGCCGTCCGATGTACCCTGCAGCAGCAGGATGACGTCATAACGCTGCTGTCAGATATCGGCTGGCTGGGGAGAGATGGCTCTGCTCTCTCCCTGGCTCAGCTGAAGCTTTGCATGGAGACCCGCGGTCTTTAGGCAAAGCATTGGCCGTAATTACGGTCATGTCCGATAAAGCTGTTTTCAAGCGGAATTGATTTGTCCCGTTCTAAAACAGCGGTGAGCTCAGATTATATGAGTCAAATAGATGGCCGTGAGCATGCACAGCGCTCAAAAGGCCATCGATTTGACCCATATCTCCATGTCTGTACCCTGCTTTAAGGTGGGTTTACACGTCAAGATTTTTTGGCCGACAGATGGACGATGGACGATTTTTTGGTTCGTTGTACAAAAATCTGAAACGGCCATTTGCTCCGATGGATTTTTTTTTTCAGATATCTGACAAAAAATCGTCCACAAGATGATCGGACATGTTGGTAAACTTTCATCTGTCGTTTATTTTTCGTGTAAAAAACGAACGTCCTTATTTCACTCGATACTTTTTTCCTATCACTTCCTAAAAAAAAAAAATCTGAAAGATTTTTCATTCGTGTTTCCAACGATTATTTTCATTCGATATTTGCGTCGGTTGTACAAAAATCAAAAATCTAATTACCTTCGATAATCGGACGAACGAAATCCGATAAAAAAATAAAAAAAAAAATCGAATCTGAAGTTGAACGAAACAAAAATCTTGACGTGTAAACCCACCTTTAGTGTAAAACTCTGGGCTATTCGTCCCAGTCCGGTATCAACCGTAACTTGTTACTTTGGAGAAATAATTGCCTTTATCAAAGATTCTTGGCATAGTTTAAGTTTTATGTTAAGCTAGCCACACACGGGTAGATTTCCGTGCAATCGACCACCAATCAATCACAGCGTGGTGACGTCACCACGCTGTGATTGATTGGTGGTCGATTGAACGGAAATCAATGTGCACCACATGGGCACATCGATTACCGTTCAATAAAGAAGTGCGGCTAGCTAGGGTTCTCTCCAGCTTCCAGCATGTGAATCATTCTGAAAGCTGAAGAAGAAATCCAGCCGGTGTCCCGACGTTTCCTGCTCCCCCTTCCAGAGTAGATGTTACACCGGCTTCTCTCCCCTCACTCTCCACGGCTGCAGTGAGTGCTGACTCCGCCCCCTTCACACAGAGCTGTGCTCGGAGCCTGTCACTTCTTTGTGATGATGTCGGCTTTCCGTGCAGCCTGCACTCTACATGAAAACATTTCATGTAGAGTGTTGGTGATTGATTGAATGTGGTTTTCCAACATGTTGGAAAACCCATTCAATCGAGATACTTCGAGGGGGCTCTATTGAACCCCCTCGAAGGACAGCACACACAGGAAGGATTGGAAGCAGATTCGAGTACAATCAATCACCGTGACCGCGCACGTTGATTGATTGTACTCGAATCGTTTTACAAATCTACCCGTGTGTGGCTAGCTTTACTGTATCTCCTGTGTGTGTTATTTGTTAAATAATTTAATTGTTAAGAGAGGTGAATATTTTGCTTCTACCCCTTATCTTTATTACCACCAATAACTCTTCCTCACTCTGACCACTATCTCCACTAACTAATTCTTCACTCTCACCTCAATCAGTCTAGTGTGTCTTGAGAAAACATTTGTTTTTTTTCAATATTTATGTCCTTGTAACTTTTTGTGTATTGTTAAATAAATAAAAGTGTGATTTTCAAATACCTCATCTGCGTTCAACCATGACTCCATATTCTGTATGTTGAGCTAAATACATTTAGATGGTAATGTTTATTTTATATGTGATGTTCTGGCCATATATCTTTTGCGTTTTTTTCCTTTTTGTCATATATTTTATATATCTCATGTATGTGTGTATATAAATTTATATTTTTGCATGATTGTCAGTGCTTTGTTTTATTAATTGTACAATTTAAATCATATCACCATGCTTGAATTCTGTTGAGCTGAATATCTGTCACATCTCTGGAACCAAGTTTTTCCCTGTTTTTAGCTTTTATGGTTCCTAAAGGTTATACAACTGATGCTAAGATAATCTTTGACAATGTACAAGACTTAAGCAGGCCATACACTCTGAGATAAAAATTAGGATCCATTAAAACCGACCAATGAATGCATTTTATCGTCCTGAAATCTGCACATGTCCACATGGTACAACCGATATATTACGATCGTAATTGCCGTTTTTTTACGATCGTAATTTATTGGACATGTTCAAAAATTGTAATTGGTCTGGCAACATCGGGAAACTTCATACTGTTTTCATAGTGTTTACCGACCAATTACTGCCGAGGCTTCCCCTTTAAAAAAAAAAATACATCACAATGGCCGATATAAACGGCGATGAATTTCGATGACATCCTCGTAAAAAAAAAAAAATACGATCCTAAATTGGATTTTCAATGTGGTAGCTTTTTTGCCAAATATTATGATCCAAACCGATACCGCCGTCGGGATACATTGGTCTGTTTTAATAGATCCTAATTTTTATCTCAGAGTGTATGGCTAGCATTAAGCAGGGAACAGATGGCTCGATACTGAAGCCATCCGACGTTCCCTGTCAGATATCAGAGGAGCTGGAGAGACAGCTCTGCTATGTCAGCTCAGCTATGACAGCTCTGCTATGCTATGATTAATGGCCATGTCCGATATCATTGTTTTCAAGCGGGATTGATTGGTTCCCCTCGAAAACAGGGATGGCCGCATATGATATGGGCCAAAAAGATGGCCGTGAGCACTCACTTACTCAAAACGGCCATTGATGGGCCAAATAGATAGCCGTGAGCGCACACTCGCTCAAAACAGCCATTGTCACAGGTGAACCATGGGAGTAGTGGACCCACCGTGCCACCAAGCAAGCATAAACCAGGGAGCAGAGTCTAAGGAGCCCCCGGTATTCACCAGAGCATTCCGCAAGGAATGGTGGAACTTTGCTGCGGTGAGCTCCCAGGTTGTGGTCCCAAGCCACACTTACTTGGTAGGCGGCTGACAGTGGAGTATCGAAGGCGCAGTATCCAGACGGCAAGCAGAGACGTAATGAGACAGGCAGTAGTCGGGGCAGGCGGCAAACGGGGTAGTTGAAGACGGTCCAGGGGTCGGTAACAGTAAAGCAATAGATAGCAACAGAACCTGTGTGTCAGAGGAATAAAACACTCTTTGTTCAGGCAACGCCCTGTTGTCTCAGACTTCCTGTTATACCCAGGTCAGGTGATCTGGTTGGGCAACAGGGCTCCAGGTGTGGTAACTAGTGTGCTACTCCAGCAGAGGGAGCAGGAGCCAAATCATGTGCTACAATCTTTATCACCAGCATCACCAGAGGGAGCAGATCTACGGAAAGTCCTGGTTCTCTGAGGTTCTGGAGTAGACCCCGTAGCACTGGAAGAGGGTGCAGCTGCAGTCACGGATCGCTGGGTGACATGGCGATCTGTGACAGTACCCCCCTTTCTAGGCCCCCCCCAGGCCAGTCCCCTCCCGGTTCCCAGGGAACTGAGAATGAAACCTCCTAAGAAGAAGTGGGGCATGCAGATCCTCCAAAGCAATCCAAGAGCGTTCCTCAGGTCCATAGCCCTTCCAATGTATCAGATACTGCAGGGACCCACGGGTGCGTCTGGAGTCCAGGATCTGTTCAATCTCTAACTCATCCTCTGCAACAGCAGACACGGGACCAGGTGGAGAAGCTCTTTTGGCAAAACGATTGAGAATGACAGGCTTAAGCAGGGAAACATGAAATGAATTGTGGATCTTTAAGGAGGAAGGAAGGTTCAATTTGTAGACAACAGGGCTGATCCGGGACAGGATAGAGAACGGACCGATGAACCTAGGAGCAAACTTACGAAATGGCATCTTCAGGCGAAGGTGCTTAGTAGAAAGCCACACCCTATCCCCTGGGGCAAATTCATCAGCCGGACTCCTCTTCTTGTCTGCCCACTTCTTAGCACGGGCAGAGGTACAGTGGAGTGCTTCCTCTACCGTTCTCCAGACTGCTCTCAATTGATCGTGGGCTACAGCGGCTGCGAGGACATCGGTATGTATTTCGACAGGAAGGGGCACCCTAGGGTAGAATCCGATATTAATGAAAAAGGGGCTTTTGTCAGTGGATTCGCAAGAGTGATTGTTATGGGTAAATTCAGCCCATGGCAGGAAGTCAGCCCAGTCATCATGTTGAGCTGCTACATAGTGGCGCAGATATTGCTCAAGGGACTGATTGATCCTCTCTGTTTGCCCATTAGATTGAGGATGATATGCAGAAGAAAAGTCCAGCTGTACTAGCAGCAGTTGGCGTAATGCTCTCAAGAACCGGGAGGTGAACTGCACTCCACGGTCCGAGACAATGTGGGCAGGAAGACCGTGAAGTCGGAATACCTCCTTGAAGAATGCCTTAGCCATGGTGGGGGCAGAAGGAAGTCCTTTTAGGGGCACGAAGTGGGCCATTTTGGAAAAGCGATCCACCACTACCAAGATTGTGGTGTAACCATTGGAAGCAGGCAAATCAGTGATGAAGTCCATTGAGATGTGTGTCCAGGGATTTTCAGGAATGGGAAGTGGAAGGAGAGGTCCAGACGGAGATCTGCGTGGGACCTTGTTGTGGGCACACACATGACAGGAGGCTACGTAGTCCGTTACATCCTGCTTCACTGATGGCCACCAATAATTCTGAAGGATAAGGTCCAGAGTCTTTCTTTGGCCATGATGTCCAGCAAGCTTGGACGTATGTCCCCAGGCCTTTGACCTTTGTTCTGGCCTCACCAATGACTTGCCAGGAGGAGCTCGGTTGATCTGAGCAGGGGCTGCAGAGATTACACGTGCTGGATCAATGATGAATGCTGGTGCAGACTCGATGTCCTGTTTCTCAAAGGAGCGTCATAGCGCATCTGCTTTGGTATCTTTGGAACCTGGGTGGTAGCAGAGCACAAAATCAAACCTAGAGAAGAAAAGTGCCCAGCAAGCCTGCTGGCGTTTCGTTTCTGGGCGGTTTGCAGGTACTGCAGGTTCTTATGATCCATATAGATCGTGACAGGATGGCGCCCCCTCCAGCAGATGATGATACTTCTCAAGAGCCAGTTTAACTGCCAGAAGCTCCCGGTCTCCAATCGAATAGTTCTTCACGGCAGGCGAGAATTTTTTCGAGAAAAACCCACAGGATCTGAGTTTCCCAGCAGTGTTCCTTTGGGATAGCACTGTTCCTACCCCTACGGCCGAGGCATCAACTTCAAGAACAAAGGGCAGAGACGAAATCAGGACAAACCAAGGCAGGAGCAGAGGCAAACACTTCTTTCAGGGATTCAAAAGCCTGGACTGCCTCTGTAGGCCAGATCTTGGTATTGCGTCATTTCTTGGTTAAGTAATAGGGGCCACCAGAGAAGAGTAATTCTTGATAAACTGCCGGTAGTAGTTGGCGAAGCCCAGGAACCTCTGAATAGGCTTAAGTCCCTGAGGGTGGGGCCACTCTAGGACAGCAGTAAGCTTAGACGGGTCCATACGCAGCCCTTCTGATGACACTATGGTCCCCATAAATGGGACTTCAGGTAGTTCAAAAAGACATTTCTCCAATTTGGCGTAGAGCCCGTTTTGTGAAAGACGTTGAAGGACCATCTTCACATTGGTTCGATGGGTGGCCAGATCTGTAGAAAATATCAAAATATCATCAAAGTAGACGACAACACATGTGTAGAGGAGATCTTGGAATACATTGTTTACAAAATTCTGGAACACAGCAGGGGAATTGCAGAGCCCAAAAGGCATAACCAGATGTTCATAATGGCCGTCTCTGGTGTTGAAGGCTGTCTTCGATTCATCACCTTCCTTGATACGAATCAAGTTGTAGGCTCCCCGTAAGTCTAGCTTCGTGAAGACAACTGCACCCTGAAGACGGTCAAACAATTCTGGAATTAGTGGCAGAGGGTATTTATTCTTTACCGTGATTTTATTCAACTCCCTGTTATCAATGCAAGGACGGAGGCCACCATCCCTCTTCTCGACAAAGAAAAACCCTGCACCAGCAGTGGACATGGATTTGCGGATAAATCACCTTGTTAGTTTTTCTTTTATATAGTCGGACATGGCTTGGGTTTCAGGCACCGACAGTGGGTACACCCGATCACGTGGCGGGAAGAGTTTAATGGTACAATCATAGGGTCTGTATGGTGGCAAAGTCTCAGCTTGTTTCTTGTTAAACACATAAACATAGGTCCAATATGGCTGAGAGACACCAGGCAAGGGATGAGGTCCCGCCATACACACCGAGCAAACAGGTTGGGGTTTGGCGATGCACAGTCTCTGGCAGGTGTCACTCCATTCAATTATGCCACCTGACCTCCAGTTTATAACAGGGGCATGAAGCTGGAGCCAGGGGAGACAGAGAAGCACAGGGTTAACCAGGTTGGCTAAAACGTAGAAGGTGATGTTCTCACAGTGAAGTGCCCCAATACGCATGGAGATGGGTCTGGTAGAAAACTGGACCCCCCCAAGCAGAATGACTCCATTGACCACAGAGACCTTGAGAGGGGTTAATGGGATGTTATGCTGTTATGATCAATAAAATTACCAGCAGTATCGCCTAGGCAGGTCTCCTTCTGCTGACCTAGGCACTGGCTTTTGGGTGTCTGCGGGGACAGTTATTCCTGAAATGTCCTTCACCAGCGCAGTACAGACAGAGATTCAAAGTTCTACGCCGGGAGTGCTCCTCCTCAGAAATATGGGACCTCTCCACCTCCATTGGTTGCTCAGGAGGAGCAACAGGGTTCTGGAACTTGGGGGCCAGCCTGATGGGGCGCTGGCTGTGTTGGTGTTCCTGTGCTCTCTCTTGAAAGCGAATGTCCACTTTAACACACAAGGAAATGAGATCATCAAGGTTAGTAGGAAGATCTCTCCCAGCAAGTTCATCCTTGATCCTGCCAGTGAGGCCCCTCCAGAAGACAGCAGGGAGGGTGTGACTGTTCCAACACAGCTCTGTAGCCAGGGTGCGAAAGCGGACCGCATACTGAGCCACGGTGAGAGTCCCTTGTTCCAACAGGAGAATCTGATTGGCAGCAAAAGTAACATGACCAGGCTCATCAAAAACTTTCCAGAAACACAGGGTAGTTCCAGAGTATGGGGTTCTGTTTCTCCTACAACAGGGAAGCCCAGTCCAAGGCCTCACCAGAGAGCAGCGAGATAATGAATGCCACTCGGGTACGATCGGAGGGAAAGTTTCCAGGCAGCAATTCAAAGTGGATCTCACATTGGTTGATGAAGCCACGGCAATGTATAGGATCTCCAGAGTAGGAAGACGGAGGTGGTATGCGAAGGCGGGAAGGTGGAGCAGGACTTGATACAACTGAAATTTAGTTGAGTTAGGGGTGGAGTAGGAGCAGATGTCTGTTGTAGTGCCCACTGGAATTTATCCAAGCGCTCAGCGAGGTTTTGCAGCACCTGGATGACTTGATCCTGCTTAGTCTCGTGAGCCTCTAGGCGCTGAGTCATGGACTGTAGGGTGGATGGCAGTGGGATGTCAGCAGGGTCCATGGCCTGAACAAACTGTCACGGGTAAACCACGGGAGTAGTGGACCCACCATGCCACCTAGCAAGCATAAACCAGGGCGCAGAGTCTAGGGGCAGGCGGCAAACGGGGTGGTCGAAGACAGTCCAGGGGTCGGTAATGGTAAAACAATAGATAGCAACAGAACCTGTGTGTCAGAGGCATAAAACACTCTTTGTTCACGCAACATCCTGTTGTCTCAGACTTCCTGTTATACCCAGGTCAGGTGATCTGGTTGGACAACAGGGCTCCAGGTGTGGTAGGTAGTGTGCTACTCCAGCAGAGGGAGCAGGAGCCAAACCATGTGCCACGATCTTTATCACCAGCAGAGGGAGCAGATCTACAGAAAGTCCTGGTTCTCTGAGGTTTTGGAGTAGACCCCATAGCCCTGGTAGAGTGCGCAGCTGCAGTCAGGGATCGCTGGGTGACACGGTGATCTGTGACAGGCCATTGATCTGGCCCATATCTACATGTGTGTACCCTGCTATAGAGATGGATTAATTTGATGCTAACTACATTTTCACGGGTTACTTATACTAAACAAGCACAATTGGATTAATTTTACCATTACAAGGTCAGCATGTTTTTTACACTTGGACAACACACTAGGTTCCACATGGTTAAAATAACTTTTATAGATATGCACATTTATTTGCATATTTATTTTGTAGTGCACACTATTTGAGTTTCTATAACACACCCTTAGTGTGGCCCCAATGTGTGGGTGGGTTACCTACCAGTGCCTGGGAGACCCATTATACCATCTCCATCCACAAGTGGTTGGTGCCTGACATCATGGGCCAACTAAAAATCCCCCGTTAATGCATGATCCATTACTCCCCATGGGGGGATGCTGGGCAGATGGTCAACTTTCATGCCCCCCCCCCCCCCCCCCCCGGGTCCCACCCCAATTGAGCCCTTGACCTGTCCCAATTGATCCATATTACACCCACTATCTAGGAGTATAAATTCAAACATTTGAATATGTGAACAAGTGGATTAGCAATGTTTCTGACTTTATATAACGAATTCTAGATAATTTGTTTTGTGATAATGTAGCAATGGGAAACACAATTAATCTCCTGAGGAAGCCAAACAGCGAAACGGATTGAGAAAGTGCACCTGCACCAATCTTCTGTTTACATACATTAAGTATTTGGATGTGATACGTGTATTTTATATTGGTTTTATTCAATTATGGAATCATGTGCTGTAATTGTTAAAAATTGTAACCACTAAATAAGTGTTTGCTCTGGATAAATTGCTGGATCGATAACACTGCAATAATAGAGAATGTACGAATGAAAAATAGAAACACCCTCACAGGGGGTGTATGAAGCCAACATCCCAGAAATAAATGGCTAAAGAAAAGGAGCACAATCTCCCCTGTGTATAGTACAGGGGCAAGGGGACTTTAGTGGCTTCAATTGGGAAACAAATCATGTCAAAAAGTTATGGTCTAAGCTATTTTAAAAACCTTTAGTTAAATACAAGCATGTCTATGTACCAAAAAGGACAGGTGTATATAGACATGAGCAAAGCAAAATGTACAAAAACATTCACAAAAAATATATAATTCTTTGAGTGTGAAACACAAGATACAGTTCATCAGATGGTAGCCACACGCCTAACACTTGGGTGCTTGACATATGAGTCCCCATTCCAGATGGGCCGAGAGTATCAACCATCCTCAGATGATATGCGCCACCCGACCTACGTTTCGTCGCTTGATGACTTCCTCAGGGGGTAGAGGTTTTGCCGAATGGTTACAGATCTGGGTTTATGAAAAAAAAAATATATATATATATATATATATATATAGATATACATATAGATATTCAAGTTTGGACAGCTGCCCAAGGTATTGGCAATGTGCAATAACTTAGCACTTTGCCCAGGTATTAATACT
This sequence comes from Ptychadena robeensis, assembly GCA_036250615.1. NCBI lineage: Eukaryota > Metazoa > Chordata > Amphibia > Anura > Ptychadenidae > Ptychadena > Ptychadena robeensis. The sequence goes on along the minus strand of CM070032.1, from coordinate 96,738,196 downwards.
CACTCCTGTATCCGGTAGGTAAAAACAGCGCAGGGTATGGGGTGCAAGCCATAGATCCTCCCGAAGAACGGCAAACCCCCAGCCGACCGAGCCTTTTAGAAGATAGCCATCTAGTAAATTATTGAAAAAGGAGT
>CM070032.1:96725043-96737962 GCA_036250615.1 Ptychadena robeensis | reverse complement strand
CATTGAAGTCAATGGCGGGTTCGCCGGTTTCGCGAACTTTTGCGCTAGTTCGCGTTCGCCGTTCGAGAACGCGCTATTCTGAGTTCGAGCTATCACTAGCTAACATCTGATGAACTGTATCTTGTGTTTCATGGTCATGCTTGTATTAAACTAAAGGTTTTTAAAATAGCTTAGACCATAACTTTTTGACATGATTTGATCCCCAATTGAAGCCGCTAAAGTCCCCTTGCCCCTGTACTATACACAGGGGAGATTGTGCTCCTTTTCTTTATCCAATAGAGAATGTACATATTTTACTGAAGGTTTAATATAGTTTACTTTTGGTGCCTTTAAAGTCCCTTTTTGGAGCCCCTAGTCTTCCATTGGGAAGTGCAAGTGCTTATGCTGATGGCATGTGTCCTTCATTCTCCAAATTTCTTTGGTACAAATATGTTTTATGGGATGTGGCACAATTACATGGATAGGGAATAAGGGAACTAGACATGAAACATAAGAGACAACAAACCATAATACGATTTGGGTAATCTTGAGATAAGAAATTATCTGAAATGTGTTGGTTGCTGATTAATTTGTTAACTTGGTAAACAAATATATTTACACATGATCATATGCTAATTCAGTTAAAATAATACTGATTCTATGATGATGATAGAAATATACGTCTAAATGCAATTTACTATGCTTTTTTTCTTATGTCACCACGTTTAAACGGTTGACTTTGTATTTCTATTGGAGAAAACTGTATTCTTTGTAACAAGAAATGTTTACATTTATTGCCATATACATTGTAATGCATTACTTCAATAAAGATATTTCCGCTTTATGGAAAAAAAAAAAATAATACTGAACACATGCAAAATATGGGTCTAAGAATAACTTACTTGACTACATAGTTCTGGGTTGTCTGAGTAGACTGCGATTTGTTGCCTTGATTGTTCTCCAGATGTGTAGCTGGCCATAAGGATTAGTATATCAATCTCATATTTATTTAGAAATACTTTCAGATCACCAATGATGTTCCTGTAGCTCATTAAGTCCTAGTAACAATTAAAACAGAAGATTAGACATTAAATATGTGTATATAACAAATTTTTAGCCCCAATGGAGCCAGGTTGTTGTTGTTGGTTTTGCACAGGAGCTTCAATGTATTTATGTTCTTTTTTCTAAGTAAATATGTAAACATTTGACATGAAATACACCTTTCCCCAAAAAGTCATAATACACACCACACAGGTGACCACCATAGCATAATGACAGCTGTCTGGAAAGCTGTCCAGTAGACTTCCTTTCATAATGGGAATGATGGTCTTTCAATGTTACTTTCATTGTTTCTTTATGCTGTGTATTTTGTCATCATTACACAACATACAGCACAAAAAGAAAGCATAGGAATAGTGTTTGGTCACTAATACCCTTTTCAATGAGTATATCTAATAAAAATGGCTTTCTAAACAGAGCTTAATTATAATTTTATAAACAGAGATTATTACTGTTTCCAAACCTGTGTATGTGGGTGTGTTTTAGGGTACTCTTGCTGAGTGCACTTTACATGGTATCACTGGCATAGGAACCACTATAGCAGCCATAGCAGTGCTATGGGGCCCATATTTACAAGGGGGCGCACCACTCCTGGAAGGGCAGGGATTGGAGTGACAGGTTGGCATGGGGGGGGCATAAAAATATTTTATGCCCCCCCCCCCCCATTTCTAGTTACGCCCCTGCATGGTATCTTTTTATTATTATTTTTTATATTCATAAAGTGCCAGCATATTACATATATTGCTACAATCAATAGGGGTAGAACAACAAATCAGCTTACAGACACAAGCTTATTATAAGACATGAAGAGGATACTGAAGAATCAAGCTTAAAAAAGAGGATGGGAAACATGGCAGGTTTTCAGGGCTTGTTTGAATAAGTATAAAGTTGGAGCAAGTCTTATGTGATGAGGAAGAGAGTTGCAGAGAGTTTCGTGGCTTTTAAGAAGTCTTAAGCAGGGATCAGACGCTGATGTCAGATATCAAAGTAGCTGGAGAGACAGCTCTGATATCTCTCCAGCTCAGCCGATGCTTTGTATGGAGACCTGCGGTCTCTAGGCAAAGCAACGGACATCAGACATATTTACAGTCATGTCCGATATCCCTGTTTTTGAGTGGGATTGATTGATTGTTTCGAAAACAGGGATGGCCGCATATGATATGGGCCAGATAGATGACCTGAGGGCGCACGGCGCTCAAATCTGCCATCGATCTGGCCTATATCTACATGTGTGTACCCTGCTTTAAAGCCATGCATGAGAATATGTAATGTAAGGATAAGTCATCATTAGGGGTGTATAAGTACAAGGTTGGAAATGTAAGTGAAACAGGAGACATGGATTTGTGAATTTGATTTTGAGGACTATTGGAAACTAGTAAAGAGATCTCAGAGAGAAGCAGCAGATGAGAGGAGAAGAAAGGTTATTAAACTAAAAACGTTTAGCAGTAGTGCTCATAATATACTGAAGCAGGAAGAGTCTAGTAATTGGAAAACCAGATAGGATGATTTTGTATGGCCTTTGTTGGAGGCAACAAGTTTTCTAAGGGTAGCTATACACGGGTTGATATTTCCATTCAATCGACCACAAAATCGATCTTTTGAAATAAATTCCTGCCTACCTGGTTCAATCAAGCACAAGCTATCAAATAAAAGAATGTTTCTGACCAAAAAATGGTTGGCATAATGCATACAGCTTTCATCTTGTTGTGGATTTTTGAATTACTCAGTGCTTCAGTCTGAGGGCCAGCACCTGCAGATAAGGTACTGTGGACTTGACGCTAAGTAACATTTGGACAGTACTGGACCAAAAATATGTGAATAGGCAGAATTTGCAGGATAGTAGTTTCTATGCTGTGTTTGGTCCATTATCATGAGCCTTGTATTGTTCTTTGTTACTCTGTAATAAGGATGACTGTCTATTAGATGACCACTAGAGGTCAGAAAAGTCTTGTAGTAGCTTTGGATGCATTCATTATTTCTGACAGATACAACTTTCTCACATTTTACCTCCTGGGGACCATTTTACACTAGCCCTGGTTGCATTACAGTATCGTGTACTAGTGGGAAATGGCCCCCAAACTTCATTTGACTTACAACTTGTGCAACTTTATTTGTTTTTCACATCAATCATACAGACGCAGTCATCATTCACATTCACACTCATACACTCACACACACTACAATCTTGCAGAAACATGAATCATTCACATAGAACACACAGAGACAAACATATTACATCCACGCTATGTACTGCCTGGAACTAGTTTTTCCATGGTTTATGCTAAAGCTACACATTTGACCTCAATCTGGACTACCTGATGAACCTTACTACCATAATTTCTTGTTTATTCCCTGTTTTTTCCAGGTGTTGGTATTGTTTCGGCCCCCTTGACTTTTACGCATTTTGTCACATTACAGCCACAAACATGAATCAATTTTATTGGAATTCCACGTGAAAGACCAATACAAAGTGGTGTACACATGAGAAGTGGAATGAAAATCATACATGATTCCAAACATTTTTTACAAATAAATAACTGAAAAGTGGGGTGTGTAATTATTCAGCCCCTTTGGTCTGAGTGCAGTCAGTTGCCCATAGACATTGCCTGATTACTGCTAATGACTAAATAGAGTGCACCTGTGTGTAATCTAATGTCAATGCAAATACAGCTGCACTGTGATGGCCTCAGAGGTTGTCTAAGAGAATATTGGGAGTAACAACACCATGAAGTCCAAAGAACACACCAGACAGGTCAGGGATAAAGTTATTGAGAAATGTAAAACAGGCTTAGGCTACAAAAAGATTCTCCAAAGCCTTGAAAATCCCACAGAGCACTGTTCAAGCGGTCATTCAGAAATGGAAGGAGTATGAAACAACTGTAAACCTACCAAGACAAGGTCGTCCACCTAAACTCACAGGCCGAGCAAGGAGAGTGCTGATCAGAAATGCAGTCAAGAGGCCCATGGTGACTCTGGACGAGTGCAGAGATCTACAGCTCAGGTGGGGGAATCTGTCCATAGGACAACTATGAGTCGTGCACCTCACAAAGTTGGCCTTTATGGAAGAGTGGCAAGAAGAAAGCCATTGTTAACAGAAAAGCATAAGAAGTCCCGTTTGCAGTTTGCCACAAGCCATGTGGGGGACACAGCAAACATGTGGAAGAAGGTGCTCTGGTTAGATGAGACCAAATTGGAATTTTTGGGCCAAAATGCAAAACGCTACGTGTGGCGGAAAACTAACACTGCACATCACTCTGAACACACCAACCCCACTGTGAAATATGGTGGTGGCAGCATCATGCTCTGGGGGTGCTTCTCTTCAGCAGAGACAGGGAAGCTGGTCAGAGTTGATGGGAAGATGGATGGAGCTGAATACAGGGCAATCTTGGAAGAAAACCTCTTGGAAGACTTGAGACATAAAGCCAGGGCAACAGTGGAATGGTTTAAAACAAAACATATCCATGTGTTAGAATGTCTAACAGCCTGCCATACAACCCACGAGCGGCGGCCGATTTTTGCCGCCGACCCAATGGGCGGTGCGCTCACTGCGTCGGTCCGGAGCAAAATACGGCCGCCGATCATCACACTGCTTTACAGAGCTGATCTAGGCAGCTCTGTCGGCACCACTCGGTGGGTGTATGGCAGGCTTAAGTCCAGATCTAAAATCCAATCGAGAATCTGTGGCAAGATCTAAAAACTGCGTTCACATAGCTGTCCCATCTGACTGAGCTGGAGCTGTTTTGCAAGCAGAATGGGCAAGGATTTCAGTTCTCTAGATGTGCAACTGGTAGAGACATACCCTAAGGACTGGCATCGGAATTGCAGCAAAAAGTGCTTCTACAAAGTATTGACTCAGGGGGCTGAATAATTACCACACTCTCCACTTTGCAGTTATTTATTTGTAAAAAATTTTTGGAATCATGTATGATTTTCATTCCACTTCCTCACGTGTACACCACTTTGTATTGCTTTCACCCCCTACCTTCAAATTCCAATAAAATTGATTCATGTTTGTGGCTGTAATGTGACAAAATGTGCAAAAGTCCGAATACTTTTGCAAGCCACTGTATATTAACACATACCTTTAAAAAAATGCATATAGTGTGAAAGGGCCCTAAATATTCATTACATTCTGGTTAATCAAATATAAGCTGTTGCATAATACTGTGTAGCCAGTTTACTTATTTTCCAGCTTAGGGTAATAAACATTGCAGTAGTAGGAACTTTAACTGCAGATTAGCTACAGCCTATGCTGAGAATAAGATGCAGTCTGTGTTAGGTTCCAATTAGCAAGCATTCTTTAAAAACTCAGATGCATGAATTTCAATAAAAAAAAAAACATTGAAAATTTTATATTTCACCTACTTCAAATTGCCTGTTCAAAAACAACTCAATAGGACAAAAAGCAATGATTACTTGATGGTCTGATGTATTAGTTGAAACTAGAAATCTTTTCTAAAGCTCCAAAATTCAAGCGCTATTTATATATACCTAACCAGCATTCTGTTCGTTGCAAATCTTGTAAAAAATAACCAACTCAAAGGTCCAGACCGTGTAACTGTCCTCAAACTTAAGTTAGCCATACACGGGCAGATTCCTGCCTGATGTTTTGCCGTGCGCGTTCCCACCAATCGCCTGGCTGCCGTGTTTAGATTCCCAGCCGATCCCATTACTTTGTGTCCGGAACACAAAGGGTACCTGCCAATCCTCTGAGGGTCTGGCTGCAGGGTCTGTCTCTCAACTATCGAGGGAGAATCTCAACGTGTATGCCTACCTTAAAGCAGTTTCAAACTAAAACTAACAAAAAAAAACCATGAAATTGGCACATAAATTACATGTCAGCAGTTCAGATCCTGGAAAACTGCTACACAAAAAAACAAAAAAATAAAACATACTTACCTTCCTGTTTAGGAGGCCTATAGAACAGCGATATACCTTACCTTTAATTAACCTTAACTAAGTACTGTTTTTAACTTTGAACATATCAATAACATGTACAGCATTTTGTGCCTATTTATGGGGTGTGCTATTTGCTGTTTTTTGTGCCTTTGGCCTATATGTCACAATTAAACTTATGATTTATTGTCACTATCCATGACCTACTTTACTCCCCTGAGCCTTGAAAGTCCCCTAGCCCCTGACTCCCTCAGGGGGAATTCTCTGGCATATGGACTGATGTGACTTTGCTCATCATCCATTGCTTAGCCACTATTATTTTTGGGATGCTGGCTCAACTGTTTATAGAATAGTAGCTTCTTTTTGGTACTTACCTTCCTCACATTTTCACTGATGGTGGGAACATCTTAATTCAGGGCAAGATGAAGCCACTTCGGGATCCATTCTTCTCAGGGCAGCTGACGTCACATCTGGGAGACTGAGCCACAAGGGCATCTGTAACAGAATTCCCAGATACCCTTGCGGCTTGTAACATATTGCCGAGGTGATATGTAACACAGTGGGAGGGGCTGTCTCTAAAAAGACACCCCTCCTGCTGTCAGAAATAGTTTTTTCCTTTTCAGTCGGAGATCTCTGCAGTATCCGCTACCATACTACCAGGTGGTAGGTCGGTGGTAGGTTTAAGACACTAAAATGTTATTGCTTTGCCTCACAAGGGATTAAGAGGCAACATTCCATCATGGGAAGCCCAATAATGTTTCCAATCACATTCTCTTTCATGGCTGGACCTAAATAATTGTGCAAGTTGTGTAAAGGGTTGTTATGCAACAATAACAAAGCCAATTCCCCCAATTTTTGCTAGACAACAAAAAGCACTAAATGATGTTCACAAAAGGCTAATTGACTGGCTTAAATCAGGAGTGCTTAAAACGGACCGACCACCAGAAATTCATGCAGACAATAGGGAGGATGGCTTGAAAAAAAAGAAACTTACTTGTAATGAGTAATTTAAGAAGGTCCCTTGCAGTGTCCCCTCTCTCCCTGGCTCTTATGACACCGCAACCAGCAAAGCCCAGCATCTCTGGGTAAGTCCCTAATCTCAGCTCTGCTTTGAAATGTACATAGATGAATTTTCCCATAGAAAACCATTATGAAGTGTCCACTCATGATATTGCACCCTGATTGCTGGCTAATTGCTACATTTTACAAGACAATAATGCTAGGCATACATGGCTTGATGCCTGTAAGATCGAGGGGCCATTCAAGTGCTCAAGCTTCCTCAATATTGAATATAAAACAACTATGGGTGTCGGTATGTACTAGCTCAATGTGCCACACCCTACATAATCAAATTATTCCCAGTATAACTATTGAAAGGTTTTTGTTTGGCACCTCATGTAACAAGACTAAGTATAAGATACAATATATATAGTTTGTCACATCCTCTGGAAACAATATATTCCTATAACACAAAGGTGTATTCATACATCTCTAATCCTCCAACTAGTGATGGCCTGTTCGCAGGGAATTTGAATCGCAAAAAACGAAAATGACATCACTGACGTCACTTCCGGTACCTGGAACGCACAGTTCCAGGTTTTGATCCCCGGGCATTGGTGTCACTTACGGTTTAGGACGTTTTTCTTTCAAGAGGGACCGGCTTCTCTCGGCCATCTGTCCTGAAAGAATTCTTCCACTGGCCGGATCGTTCTGCTCCTGATCCGGCCAGTGGAAGAGTAGTCACCTTCTTCCCACAGCTGAACAGGGAGGGTCGAACACCCGTACTGTTCGCTAGGGGAAGAAAAGCGAACATCACTACCTCCAACATGTTTCGCCACCTTGTGCTTCTTCAGGGAGGTTAACTCTATAATACAAATTGCATGTAAGTATCTCAAACATAATTGCACTATACCACAACAAAGATTCCTGAAAATATTTTTAATATTTCAATTAGTAATGCAACATGAATATCCCATGACCCCAGTATCAACTTACGATAGAAACAGTGACTGGGTGCAATATATGTGCAGATTGAGATATCTTTGCTATGACTGCACTGGCAACCATGACAACCCTGACAATTTGTTATCAAAGGCAATAGGGAATGCTTTAGGGTTAGATTTAAAGTTTCCCTCTCCTTTGTTATTTATTGTAATGCTCTTAACTGTATTTTGTTTTCTGATGAAAGAGAAGGTTCAGGAAATAAGTTTAGTTACAGTAATTAAAGTAGTCAGTTCTCTAACCAAAAGGAGATATTTAAATCCCACTGTATCCCACTATCTTCCTATTATTTCCTTTGCTCTTGACTTAAAGTGGATGTACACTCAAAATCTAAAAAAAATATATATGCAAAATGAAAGTTTGACTTCCCTCTGAGTTGGTATGATGGTGACAAAGCGCGCTACAATCCTAAAAAACATACCTGCTGTTCCCTGAAATTGTATAAGAGATTCCATCTTTATTTTCCAGGCTTTCAGGGGTTAACACAGGGTGCAATATCGCGATACCACTGGCGGCATTTAAAATGGTTTTCTAAGGGAAAATTTGTCTTATTAGTTTTAATGGAGAATGGAGATTAGAGATTTAACTGTCTTTGCGGTGAGTTCCGGGGAAACCACGGCTCACAATAGCAGAGCCAGGGAGAGAGGAGGTGCTGCAGGGGATCTTATTAAATTACTCCGATAATGTTATTATGAATTTAAGGTAGTAGGTCTGCTTTAAATACATTTTGCTGAATTTTGAAGAACTTTTAGTGGAAACTATCATTAAGTTATCTAGATAGATATAATTGGTAGTTTTTTCATGTAATGTATGGCTACTTGGTACCAATTCTATAAACAAACATATTCCAAGTAAAGTTTTCCTCTTCAGATATCGCTATCTGTTTTTTTTTTTTTTACTTCAAGGAGCCCATCCTACAAACTACAGCGGGTGAATGTAGTTAGGAGGTTGTGAAACACAGTGGTTTATACAAACAAGACAATTGTTTATCATACATAGTGCTTTAGAAATGTACATTGGATATAAAAAGTATACACACTCCTGGTTAAATGTCTGGTTCCTTTTAGACAAAGATAAATAATTTATATATATGTGACCTATAAGCTATACCACTTAAATGAAAAACAAATCTTTTAGGTGGAGGGAAGAAAATAAATAAATAAATAAATAATGTGGTTGCATAAGTGTGCCCACCTTCTTCTAACTAGGGATGTACCTGTCTTCAGAATAAAGCAATCACATTAAAAATCATGTTAAAAAGGAGTCAGCATACACCTGCCACCATTTACAGTGCCTCTGATTAACCCCAAATAAAGTTCAGCTGTTCTAGTTAGTCTTTCCTGAAATTTTTCTTAGCATCCCACAGCAAAAGCCATGGTCCACAGACAGCTTCCAAAGCATCAGAGGGATCTCATTGTTAAAACATATAAATCAGGAGAAGGGTACAAAAGAATTTCCAAGGCATTAAATATACCATGTAACACAGCAAAGACTATCATCATCAAGTGGAGAATATATGGCACAACAGAGCTGGACAGCCCTCCAAAATTGATGAAAAGACAAGAAGAAAACTGGTCAGGGAGGCTACCAAGAGGCCTACAGCAAGATTAAAGGAGCTGCAGGAATATCTGGCAAGTACTGGCTGGTGGTACATTTCACAACAATCTCTGTATTCTTAATTTGTCTGGGCTATGGGGTAGAGTTGCAAGATGAAAGCTTTTACTAAAGAAGAAAAACATCCAAGCCAGGCTACATTTTGCAAAAACAAATCTGAAGTCTCCCAAAAGCATGTGGGAAAAGGTGTTATGGTCTGATGAAACCAATAGGGAATTATGAAAAGTTCCAAATACCAGTCAATGTTGGCACAAAACCTTCAGGCTTCTGCTAGACAGCTGAACATGAAGAGGAATTTCATCTTTCAGCATGACAACCACCCAAAGTATACATCCAAAATCAACAAAGGAATGGCTTCACCAGAAGAAGATAAAAGTTTTGGAATGGCCAAGCCAGAGCCCAGACCTGAATCCGATTGAAAATCTGTGGAGTAATCTGAAGAGGGCTGTGCACAGGAAATGCCCTCACAATCTGACAGATCTGGGGTGTTTCTGCAAAGAAGAGTGGGCAAATCTTGCCAAGTTAAAATGTGCCATGCTGACTTATACCCAAAAAGACTGAGTGCTGTAATAACATCAAAAGTTGCTTCAACAAAGTATTAGTTAAGAGTGTGCACACTTATGCAACCACGTTATTTTATTTTAATATATATTTCTGTTTATTTTTCAGTTGAGTGGTACAGTTTATAGGTCACATTAAAAGTGGAAAAAGTTCTGAAACAATTTATCTTTGTCTCATTTTTGTACAGCACAGGAACTTGACAAGTTTAGACTTTTTATATCCATTGCAAATGTCATCCATTTATTGGAAAGCATTTAATTGGTATGTTTCATTTTTTCTTTAACAATTACATATAAGACATTCTTCTAAAATGCACAGTGTTGGCATTATTTTGTCAATCAGCAACCAACCACCCCCATATTAACTATACAGGCAACCACAGTGGCAATCGTGGTTCACACTTGTTCAGGACCACTAAAAAATTGTCAACACTGCCAGAGTGCTTAGGAAAACTATGAACTAAAAACAAATTAAATGCAATAATGGATCTCATATTAAGCACAATAGCAGCTGCAGTTCTATATAGAGGTTAGGTCAGCATGATGGTTGTCCATATAGAAGGTTCCAATTTAAGGTTTAAATTTCTAAGTAGTAAGAAAGTGGGTAGAATTTGTACTGAATGTTGTTTCTATGCCTTAAGTGCTTCACATAAATTGCATACAAGATGGTTTAAAATATTAACTGGTAACTGATATCTGTATGTACCCCAGCGATGACAAGCATTGAATTAAAAAAAAGGCTAACAAACAAAATTCTGGAGTCTCTGGAACTAACTGTGTCAATATTAACCTGACCAAATTAAGAGCAAACTGTCTCTCTTGTTCTTCCCTCTCCTCTCATGGAGAGCACAATATGGCTTTTGTCAGAGGTGCTTCATCATTTTGGCTCAAGGAAACTGTCAGTACAGTTTGGGAATCGTTATTCATGGGCCGATGTCCTGATGAGTCTAATGAAGCCTTTCTGCTGACAACTCATTTGCTAAAAATACCAGGCAATACAAAGTATTAATGGAAAGGGAAATTTTCCTGTCATTCCCTAAGTAAAAATATTATTACAGCGGATGGAGGCTTATAAATCTTGTCTTTTACATCCTATACATTATATTTTTGAAATGATTTAGTTCTCCCCTGTTGATAAACTTTGTGGTATGTGCTTAAATTGCAACATAATAGGGTAAACACCAGTTGTGGTGCACACACGCAGAGCAAACAGTCTGTGTGCCATTTGTTGCAAATATAAGCTAATTACCAAAAGACCCCTCTTGAAGATAAGACCTTTGTTTTCTTTCAAATAAAAGTTTGGAACTTCCAACAATACTGTTTGCATGTTTGTTTAAACAAAGTTTGCAGAACTCTAAATGTATATCCACCCTTATTTCCAGAAACCCATAGAATCCATTCTTTGGAAGCAGTATTCATTTAATTATATTCTATAAAACTATATTCTGAATATAAAACTATTGTAATATTTGTAATTTTTACAACATTTTCACACCATGTGTTATTGGATGCTAAAGAGATGTAGAGATTAGCACTGCGTAAGATGTTGGTGCTTTATAAATAAATGATAATAATAATAATGCACAGTGGTCAAGCATTGATCTGGCTAATAGGGAACTTCTTAATTGTCTGGAATGTATTTAGAGATTTAAATTCCAATTACTTTGTGGTAAAGATCATATCTGGATTATTTAAGCCCCCCATACATAGGTTGATTACCCGAACTATCAATCGACGTGTTTATTCGCAGCTATCGTTCCAGATGGACCATTCGGGGAATCAAACGCGGTGATCGAACAGGAAACGGACATGTCCGTGAATCCCGCTTGATCACCACTACTTTGGTTGGGAACCAGTGGATCGATTGTGCAAAGTGGTGCGCATCACTTTGCTGAACGATCGAGCGGGACATCACCATGTCCTGCTCAAGGATTTGTCTATCGAACAGGTATCGACCTGTGTATGGAGGGCTTTATTTTTAGTAGCAAATGTCTAGGAGTCTGAAGCACACACTATTATATCGCTAAATTTGGTAATATTTTGCTGTACAAACACAATAAGCAAAGAAATGATATAATATATATATATATATATATATATATATATATAACGATTCCCAATAACGATTCCCAAACTATATATAATATATATATATATATATATATATATATATATATATATATATATATATTATTATTATTATTTTATTTATTTATTTTAATGTGTTTGAAAAGCATGTGACTTATTTGGGATTAGCAAAAATGGCATTCTCTTTTTCAGATAAAGATAAAGTAAAAATATTGAGATTTCTAAAAACACTGTCAATAAACACCATATATTATTTACACTTTTACATGTTACTCCTTTTGTAATGTAATAATAATAACATTTGCAGATAAAAAATAGATTTTATCTATAAAGCTGTACAAAATTATTATTATTATTATTATTAATATTATTATTATTCTTTCTTGCACATTTGACCTTAGTACTTTGTCAAGTGGACACTGCACATCCCAACCCATCTCCCTAGTTGAAGTTGATTGTCAGTAGTCTGTTCAGAGTCTATAGTCCAAATGTAAGCTTCTAGCACAACCTAAATGTAGTTTTGTCCATAAGATGCTGCAGCTTTTCTTATGACTAAACGTAGAGTGATAATGCATATATAGTAATGGGGAAGCTAGTATTCAGTATAGAAAAAGCACTGGCAAAGCCTACATAAGCATCACCAGTAGGTCAAAAAGTTCAATAGGTGTGGGATAGAAAAAGGCACACTAGGGCACATATTCTGGGGCTGTAAAGAGCTAGAA
>CM070032.1:96674484-96718105 GCA_036250615.1 Ptychadena robeensis | reverse complement strand
TACAAGAAGTAATAGGCAATGAAATCTCAATGAACATAAGCACGCATATCTTAGGAATGAGAATGAAAGAAGTAAATAAGAAAAAAACCAGATTGATACAACATATACTGAGAGCAGTGCACACATTAATCTCTTCCAAATGGAAGATGAGAACCCCACCAAGCCATAAGGAGCTTATTAACAGGATAGTAGACCTGAGGTCAATGGAATACCTGACAACGTTAGTACACGAAAGTACTGAGAAATTTCGGGGAATATGGGAGCCATGGGACGAGTATATGAGCCAAGTAGTTGAACAGGACGATGACAAAGAGCCAGAACAAGAAAATAATAATTAAAACCAAATGAAGGGAATGGAAGGGGGTATAAAGATATGAAAAGAGAATATACGAAGTTGGAATTAAGAATGAATGTGGGAGAATGGATGAGACTATTTGAAGTATGTAAATGTATTATGGACTGTATGACAATTTGAAAAATTTTCTAATAAAAATTGATTACGACAAGATACAACAGACATGTTGGCATTCATAAAAGAATGTAGATGAATCATGTAGAATAACACAAATGTAAATTCAATTGCATCCTGACTTTTATAATTACATACTTCTTATATACCATAATATACATCTTGTATTAACCAGTACACTACTGACATGATGGATTGTATAACAAGGTCTAATTACCACCTGACCACGATGAAGATACTGATTTATGATGTTTGCATTAGCTAAACCTAATATTGGATGTTCTATTTTTTTGCAGTTAGTTGAAGGCTAGATTGATAGGGCTTAACTATCCATATTCTGTTCAGGGACAGATCCAATAGCAAGTTTTTTTCCAGATTTATACCTTATTTACACAATTTCTATAAGACCTTGTAAAACATACAAAGAAAACAATCACATGAAGTATCACTGAAATTGCATGAATTAACACTTTTGTAATTCAAAGTCAAGAGATTACATTACAGATGTCAATTTGTTGCCCACTTTCGATTTCACAAATACCTGCCCTTGTGATTGGTAGACTGCTTTGTTTGTGGAAACTGCTATGAATAGTATTTACAATTTATATGACCAAGTTTAGATAGTCTACATCCCCAAGCATGGCACTCAGGTTTCCATAAGGAAAGGGAGCATGAGCATGGCACAACTAGAAAGAGTTTTTATTCAGCTGGACAGGACAACAGGGCTTAATATGGTGGATAATAATGAAAGTTCACAAAATGTGTGTATGGCCAACCACAATTTAGCCATTCTTAAAGCAAATTGCATTTTTTTTCATTAGCGCTTACTGTATTAATATAAAGACTCAAAGCTTGTTCATTTCCAAAGTAAATTAAAACAGTAAAAAATCTTGTATTGGGTCTTTTTATGTGTTTTATACAGTCCTGATCAAAAGATTAAGAAAAATGGCAAAGAATCATATTTTACATTGTTGGACCTTAACAAGGTTCCAATTAGAGCTTCAACATGCAACAAGAAGAAATGGGAGTGAGACAAACAACGAATAAACTTAAACAGGCTGTTTTACAGCTGATCAATAGTTAAGGACCACATGCCTTAAAAGACCAAATCTGTGCAAAGATGTGGATTTATTGTCATTTTCTGTCAGGTAGTTACACGTTGTGATGGCAAAGGCAAATCACCCTTAATGAACGTGGTTGGGTTGTTGAACTGCATAAGCAGGGTCTCTCACAGCGCGCCGACGCTGCTGAGGATGGACGTAGTAAGACAGTCATTTAGAATTTCTTAAATGATCCTGAGGGGTATGGAACAAAAAAGTCAAGCGGAAGGCCCCCAAAGTCACCAGCACTGAGCCAGAGGATCCAATTGGCTGTCCATCAAGACACTGGACGATCCTTGACCCTTACTGGTGCTGACTGCAGCCCCATAACCATTAGACGGCATCTCAGACTGGAGGGCTTCAAAAACAAAAAAATTCTTCAAAGACCTAGTCTCTTTGAATGCCACAGAACTGCGTTTTTGGACTTTGCAAGAGAGCACCAAACATGGGACATTCAAAGGTGGAAGAAAGTTTTATTCTCTGATGAGAATTTCTTTTTACCTCGATGGTCCTGATGGTTACTGGCATGACAAGCAGATCCCACCTGAGACATTTTCTACGCACCACAGTGGAGGGGGTGCCATAATGGTCTGTGCGGCTTTTTCCTTCAGTGGAACAATGGAGCTTCAGGAAGTGCAGGGGGTTTTGTCTCACTCCCAGTTCTTGTTGCATGCTGAAGATATGACACATTGATGTAAAGTACAGTTACAGCCAGTGTAGAGCTTGTATAAAAGTGTGAATTTGCTGTTTCCTCAAAACAACTTAGCACAAAACCATCGATATATAAACCTCTTGCACCCCTAACATACAAATTGTGCCCAAAGTGTTGCAGCCATTGTTTTATTTATTACTATTTTATTTACTAGCACTACCCTAACTCTATTGGTTATGGAGTTCACTAGAACAGGTTGCCACTGGAATCCTGTTTCACTTCTTCATGATGACATCACGGAGCTGGTGGATGTTAGAGACATTGTGCTCCTCCACCTTCTTTTTGAGGATGCCCCACAAATTGTTTGGGGTGGTTATCATGTGTATCATGTCAATACTCCACTGCACTCTAGGTTCCAAAGGAAGGGGATCATGCTCTGCTTCAGCATGTTATAGTGCATGCTGGCTAGAGATGGTCGAATTGTTTTTCAAAAATGCAACAATTTTGATGATTTCGAGTTAATTGCAAAGCCCCTGAGCATGGTATCATAACCAAACTTGCTGGAGATGTAGAGAAGGGTTGGGGGTATACAAAAAAAATATTGCTCTAACACAGATAGTTTTTGCATAAATTAAGGTCAAAGTCAAGTCAAAATTTCCAAAGTTGAAGTTTCGACTTTAACTTTGAACTCAATTTATGCAAAATCTACATGTGCTAAAACAAAACTTTTTTTTTCAAATGTGACCACAACCCTTCTCTGCATCTCCAGCAACGGTGATGATAACATGCTCAGGGGCATTGCAATAAACTCACAAAGTCAGCAAGTCAAAATATTTGACTATCTCTAATGCTGGCATTCATGATTCCCTCAATTGACTGTAGCTCCCAGTGCTGGCAGCACTTCTGCAGCCCCAAATGACACTTTCACCACCATGCTTATCACACATCAAAACAAAATAAGTTAAACTAAATAAGAAAGCTTTTTATGATCTTTAGAGGGGACTTGCTTCTGGAACAACAACCATGAAGACAAATTTGATGCAGTGTGAGGCATATAGTCTGAGCATTAAAAGGCTAATCCCACACCCTGCAACCTTATCAGCAACGCAGGCAGCACTCATAGATAGATTTACAAAAATTAACTGCTGGATATGATGCTGAGTACATGCACTCAACTTCATTGGGAGACCATGGCAAGTGACAGTATAAGGATGTGTGAGAGCAATAACACCAAATCTACAGCCGGCCATAGACGCCTTGATCCATGGCCAGCCTGTAGCAGACTCATTACACCGTGGTGACATCACCACGCTGTGAGGAGTTGGCTACAGAACTGAGGGGAATCTTGTGCTCCACTAACACAGGCGATTCCTGTCAGATTGTAGCCAATTTACTTGGAGGGGGAGGAGCCGGCATGTCGGATCGCTGTCTGATCTGACCTGCCAGCTTTTTGGGTTGAAACCTCAAGATGGGCACCCTTGTAGTTGAGGGCAACCGACCCCATGCGTTGGGTGGTAACGCACACGCTGGTCGATCGCCTGCAACTATGGCCGGAAATCTGCATATCTATGGCCGGCTTAACACACCCGCTCCCCTTTCAGACGTGTCATGTTCATTGTCAAAGTCAAGATTATGTCCTGAGATAGAAGAAGAGACATAAGAGAGAAAAATAGAGACTAAAACACTTCCTTAATTAACTGTAACCAAGAAAGAATGTGTGGAATTGCACTTAAGCTAGCCATACATGTGTCGACTCGTGAGCACTTGATCGCCCATCCGATCGATTCCAGTGAAGCCACAGGCGTCGATCGATCGCCCAATCAAGTCTGTGCCTACCACCTTAGGCCACCGATTCCTGGACGATTCTGTTCCCGATCGATCGCTTCACAAATGTCAACTCCCCTTGATGTGTGCTCAATCGATCAGAAAAGACCAACAGGTTGGTTCTCTGGCTGATCCGATTTGGGGGCCAAGTCTATCGGGCAGTGTCGATCAGTCAAGGTGGGCTGCACTCGATTCCTCGTCGATCGATCAGCGTGCACGCGCCCGGTGATCGATCGGCCAGGAATCGTGTGGGAAATCGACCCGTGTATGGCTATCTTTAGAGAAACAAAGGCTTTATACAAAGGTCACATACATATGGGTATGGCTGAATAAAATCAAACTTTTTGTTCTGAACCAAAGTTTCCAGTAATGGAATATTGAGCAAGTAAAATAAGATTAATTGATATAATGTAAGATTCTACAAACAAAGGCAGTGTTAGAGAAATATTCTCATAGCTACTCATGGTTATGCATAATGCCCTCAGCTAACTCATTTGTTAAACAGTCAGCATCACTGATGAACTACACACACAAGAATAAAGAAATTAAGTACCTTATATACACATTCCATATTTATTTTGCTTAAAAGAATATATCCATCTAGTTTTCAGTTTTAATAACTTACATCACTAGTAGATTAGCGATGATAATAGCTGAACAAATTAATTCAGTATGTTAATTAAAATGAAATGAGGATGATTAAAAAATGCAGCTTAATTGTTCAAATGGCTTCCACTAAGTTTAAATTAAATTCTTTGGTAACATATTATGTAAAACAAATAAATAATAAGTGGTAAACTATTATTACTAACACATTTTTTCTACAGTGGCTTGAGAGATATTATATATAAGAATTACGGTCCTATAAATAATCATAAAGTTAATAACAGATAATAAATCCACTGGTAGTGCATGAAGACATGTTTTTTAGAGGTTGATGTAGAGGAACTTGAGTGGCTTGCAAGCTAACTCTTTTCAACATTTGTTTTTAAAAGATACAAGTTATTATCAAAACAATAGAAACCAACCAAATACAGTGGATTCAATTATTTTTTCCTCAGAATTCCACACACAACACTTTATAATGCCAATGTGAAAAAAAAGTTTACTTGAGGTTTTGGTTAACAAAAATTGACAGACCTATCCTTGGCCTGTTTCGTCCCATTCTTCTTTGCAGCACCTCTCAAGCTCCATCAGGTTGGATGATAAGTGTGGGGTCATTTACAGATCTCTACAGAGATGTTCAATCAGATTCAATCTGGGCTCTGGCTGGGATGCTCAAGGACATTCACTGAGTTTTCCTGAAGCCCCTTCTTTGATATCTTGGCTATGTGCTTGGGGTAGTTGTCCAGCTGAAAGAATCGTTGTCCCAGTCTGAGTTCAAGAGTGCTCTGAAGCAGGTTTTTATTCAGGATGTCTCTGTATGTGTGCTGCTGTCATCTTTCCCCTTTATCCTGACTAGTCTCCCAGTTCTTGACGCTAAAAAATATCACCACAGTATGATGCCACCATGTTTCACTGTAGGGATGGTATTGGCCTAGTGATGAGCGGTGCTTGGTTTACTCCAAAGTGACGCCTGGAATTCACACCAAGAAATGTAGTCTTTGTCTCACCAGATTAGGTCATTTTGTTTCTCATGGTCTGAGAGTCCTTCAGTTGTCTTTTGGCAAACTCCAGGCAGGCTGCTGTGTGCCTTTTACTAATGGCTTCCGTCTGGCAACTCTACCATATGGGCCTGATTGGTGGATTGCTGCAGAGATGGCTGTCCTTCTGGAAGTTTCTCCTCTCCACAGAGGACCACGTGTCCAATCAACTTATTTTACCACAGATGGGCTCCAATTGAGCTGCAGTATCATCTCAATGATTAGCGGGGGAAACAGGATGCACCTGAGATAAATTTAAAACTTTTGGCAAAGGCTGTAAATACTTATGTACACATGCTTAAAAATTTTTTACATTTTTAATAAATTTGCCATAATCTGAAGTAACCTTTTTTATGTTGTCAGTGTGGGATCTTCTGAGAATAAAAAGGAATTGATCCATTTTGGAATAAGGCTGTAACATAACAAAATGTGGGAAAGGTGATGTCCTATAAATACTTTCTAGATGCACGGTATACAGGTACAAGTATATAAAAATATACATAAATGAACTATGCTAGTAAACAATATTTTGCATAGGACAGACAACCTCTCTGCTTTGCTTTCACTGAAGTCCCGATTTCTGTTCCTTCGTCCACAGCATCGAAATCTTACAATTGTGGTGCTTACTTTGTGTACTGTGTATCGCGTTGTTGGTACACTACGCCGTGTTTACAGGAAGACAGCATGGTTGCATCAACGCAAAGTACAAAGGTTTCCTGTTTACCTATACACTTCGCTAATAGTGCATGGGAAATGTATTGCAGCAGAATGCGACCTGCAATGGATGTGTTCGCGTTAAACCTAACATGCCTGTTGCCGGTAAATACCACACTGCAACCGCAGCGGGTATAGTGTCAAATGGCCCTCCAGCCTTTATTGTGCTAGTGCGTCAAACTTTTTTTATGGCATTGAATACAAATTTGTATCCAATTCAAAGTAGTACAAAATAAATATGATGTAATTACACAGTGACAGTTTTGAAAAAATTGCAGTTAGGCTATGTCAATGTCACTGTGTCTCCACATCCACATACCTGCGACTGTTACAAAACTGTTAAATTTTTAAATAGAGAATTTTTCTAGTTTATACATTTTCTGTGGGATCCAGATAAGTGTATTATGGAATACATACTAAAATTGAAAAGCCCATAAAAGTTCATTGAACTTGCTCCTACCAAATTCCAGCAACTGAAGAGTTTATATTTGTTCCTAAACTGCATTATTATTGATGATAAGTGGAGATGAAAATGAATCACAATAATACACTATATGGCATATCATTTTTAGCTGATATTAGATTTGATACTGAATAAAAAGGTTCTTTTTCCCAAGACACAAACAAATGTACCAGAAACAAATGAGCAAAGAGTTTAACATGGTAAAATAATTGTTTATCTCTGGATTTATTATCCATAGACCAAAAAAGTATTGTGCAGAGAGAGAGAGAAATAATATACTATATGTTGTATGTAGAGGAAGAAGGTCGAGACACTCAAGAAATCAGCTTCCCTGATCTGACCTCTGAGAAGCTGAAAACGTATTATGTAGTTGTTATTTGTTAGCCCTGTGCTTGTATATTTTTTAATCCGTAATCCAACAAACAACTCTGAAGATATGAAAAAATGTAATGGCTTCAGGAAGTAACACTATCATATTTTATTAATATTCTTTCTCTAAAAACTCAGGGAAGTGCTAGATAAATGATGCATATATTCAAGGAACTCATTGTGATTGCTAATGGATTTTAATGGCTGCTATTACAGCTTTTTCCCAACAGCTGTTTGTTTATGAAATTTACAGTTTGCTAGACCTTTGCGTCCAATTCTAAGAGATGTCCCCAATTTATTTTATAACAAGCCGATAAAAACACATAGAACATAAAACTAACTGTGTATTGTAATGTTAAAGAAAGACTTCAGGTACACAATACAGAACTTCTAACACAACAGGAGTTATGAAAATACAATGAGACAATTTTGGAAATATCAGAAGTAACTGGCATGCAGAGCACGTGATTGGTACAGACCACTTACATTAAAAAACCTTTGTATCAAGCACTACAAAATATATCCTTCTGAATAGGAAATATAATTCTTTCTAGGACAATAAAGGATATTCTTTCTAGGACAATAAAGTTGCGATCACCGGCGGCCAAATTGCCGTGGGGGGTCACACATTTTGACCATAAGACGCAGGCACTTTTCCCCCCAATTTTGGAGGTGAAAAAGTACGTCTTATAGACCGAAAAATACAGTAATAAAAACGTATTTCCTGACATCATTTGTTAGCAGACATTAACATAAATATTTAGCAGGTATTTAGATTAATGTTTGCACCAAGTAAAGAAAAGTGTTCACACTTATTTGGGTAATATATATAAAATCTAAAAACAATTAAGCAAAAAAAGGAAAAGGGTATAGATTAGCCACAAAGACAAGTAAACAAGTGCAACTCAATCGTCCAAAAAGCTTACAATGTTTGAAATGACCTATCTCAACTCAGACCTACTTCACAGCTCATCAGCTGCTCAGCATGTAAGATAATGTATCATTTACATTCTTAATTAAGAAAGCACAGTATCTCCAGCCAATAACTCAAAGTATGTATTTCCATTTAGGTCATTCAATGTCTTAAACTCATTTTATTCAAAAGATAAAATGTTTGAAAAGCTATAAACTTTAAAGCTAACAACTATAACAATGTTATATGCCTTTTAAGAGATGTTTGTTTTTGGTATTTCTAGTAGTACCAGATGTTTCCTTACCTAACGTTATAGGTTACATAGAGTACATACTGTATAGTGTGAGGCAATTGCTGGAAGCATTGTAAACAGTCCGTACAGTATGTTTCTTTTAGCTCACACACATTACTATTTCTAGCCTGTCGACAGGGGGAAGGGGCTGGGTGCTATTGGTGGAGCTGCCGACTGGGGGGCAGGGTGGAAGAAGAAGAGAAGGAACACTCCCCTACACGCCACTCCTCCTTCCTCTTCTTTTTCTCCTTCGGCAGCTCACGCTGTTCAGATCTGCACAGGGAGGGATGGTGCCATATATGAGTGCGAAGGGGGCTTTAACTGCTGGTAAAGCAGACTGTGTTGATTAAACCTTCCTGGTAGAGACACACCAGACACTAGTACTTAAACGTTAAAAAGGATGCCGGTGCTGTACTGCTCCTCAACTCCTGCACCCCTAACAGAAGAAATTAATCTGTTTTATCCCTTATGACACATTTACTCATCTGCGTGCATTGTAAACTTTACCATTAAGTCAAAATTACTACACTAAGTTGTGTGCCCATATCCCTGTTCTGTTTTCACAGGGATTTACATTCATCTACCTCTCAGGAGCATCACACCTCTACAATGCCACCTACCCACCAGTTGTGGAACCTTTTGACCTGACTTTTACCATACATGCACAAACTTTTGCTCCATTGATCTTGTGTAAAATATTGACTGTCAATCTAACATCGATGGATCGTACCACCACCAAGATTCAAAACGATCAATTACTTTCCAAAGCCTAGTGCATATGCTCCATAGAACAATATTTAGTTATACTTTACTGTATTCCCTACTTATTGTACAATGCAAAAATCTAAAATCAGGACAAGTTATAAATATATCTGCATGTATGTTTGACTCTGGCACACAGTTTATATGAGAAGAACAATGATGATCACACCTAAAATACTGTGTATGAGTGTCTAAGACAATATATAGTGGAGCTGATCTAAATCCTTTTTTCATTTTTCATCTATTTTTCCTTTGCATCCCACTCCTGATGATCTCCTTAAAGTTCTTTCACAGATTTCCAGACCTCATACACGGATTCTGGCCTTGTCTGCACATCATTGCCAGTAAATTAATTCTTAACATCAAACCTGCTCACACACTTCAACAAGACAGATTTGATGTGCAAATTAATTTTGAAACTTTTGTTAACAATTTGTAATGCCCATAAAAGAAAGAGAAATTTTGGGGTATGTTCATCAGGTGTTCTTTTAATTATGCATATTTATTATGCATATGTAAAACATATTAAACAACTTCTGTAAATATATAAACATTTTAGCACAAAGTTGCCTTGAATTCCTGCTGGGAATTAGCAGTGGATTTTTTTATATTGTCTAGACCCTCAAGTGTAATCGGTTTATATCATCAATGACAATAGGCATGTGAGTGCCTGTGACGCCTATGCCTGTATTTCTATTCAGGCAAATGGCGAGGGAATTCCATACCTTCCTTAACCTCCCTAGCGCACTGCTGAGGTCCAGATTTCTGTACCAAAAGTGCACCATAGACTTCAATGGTAAATTTTTCTTTATGTTGTAGGCCTGTAACTTCCCAAAATCTGTCCGTACAAGGGTCTAATAGATTTCCTGAATATAAGAATGTTTGAAACAAACAATTATGTAAAATAAAAATTAATTTTGTAATCAAATAAATGAGAAAACACAAAAATTAGGGCACAAAGCTATGCTGCTATGTACTAAATTTCGCCAAAATAAAAAGTCTCCGGTGCCCCAGATGTTCCCATTTGCAGTTAACCCTCTCTAACCTGGTGTGATGAAATCATCAGGAAGAGACGAAGATCCAGCCTGCCTGTGACATTGGGGACACCGGGATGTGTATTGGACGGCAGCATCTCGTCCAGTGCTATAGAAGCAGTAGCAGCGCTGGACAAGATGCTGCCGTCCCGACCGCTAGGGCGGTAAAGTCATCACAGATAGAATCCACCTCATTTTCTGTTATAGACATACATACCAATATCTCATCTTGCCTCCCCAATCCTACCCTAGGCCCAGTCTATCTACACAGGCACATCGGATTTCGGAGCTGGACTCTGGCTGGTGAAATGCAAACAGACAGCAGTGCCATCTTGTGGCCATACTGATAATTTTACAGGAAATATAGCACCATTTTACACTGCGGTGTAAATGGACGTGCTAAAGGTAAACATGCCCGTTACTGGCAAAAAATCAGTATCTTCCACTGTTTAAACTAAAGCCTCAGTATTCAGGATAAATTGCAAACAAACAAATTGAATTAGGCATGGTAGCTCTGGCTTTGAAAAAAAACAGGCAATCAGGAATAATACTGTTGACTAGCTCTCGCCACCTATATTATTTTTGGGCCATTACTTCCATAGTATAGGTTCACCTTTTAGGTGCCAGAAGTTTGATTGGTTAGTCTAGAGCAGTGGTTCTCAACCTGTGGGTCAGGACTCCCTTGCAGGTCAAACAATCAATTCACAGGGGTTGCTGAGTTCACTGAAAGCACCAGAACTGCTGCTAATAATGCTGATGCCCACAATCGGGGTGGGAAGTTAGGAATATTTGTTAGAACTTAGAAACCTGCATTTACCTGATCAACATCAGGGACTGTTAATTCTGGTATTTGGAATGCGGAAGTGACTCTCCTCATCAGCACTTTTGCATTTTAAATACTAGTAGTGATACTTTATGATTTCATAGTCGTGGATCTAAAAAGGTTTAGAACCACTGGTCTACAGTTAGTCCATTGATTGTAACAGCTTGTATTGTTGGAAACCAAAAATCGAAAGATTTTACTATGGGTAACATTGTTATTTTTTTCTGTGACAAATGTTAATAATAACAAAGCTTAATAATAATTACAACATTGTTTAAAAAATTTTGATCAATATTTTTATGGTAAAACAAACAATTATGTTGCATCTGTACTCTCGTTAATAAGTATTTCCTTGTCATGGCCAGTTATTGGCGGGATTTTTTTAAGTTAATTGAAGTTGATTTATGTGTATACTTTACATTTTCAACTCAATAAAGTTACATATTTAATGTTTTGTTTTTAAACACAATTAGAAAATAATATATAAATATATACATATTTCAAATGCAACATAGACAACACATTCATTTAAGCCCATTTATGCACATTAGTAACACACCATGTGGCAGAAAGACTAGGACTACAAGAAGCCCCTTGGCAATATATTTTATGTTAAATCTCTAATGGCCTCTCAATATCTTTGCAGAATATGCACAAAAGTCCGGGGTCTGAAGCTAGTGAAATGAATGGTTATTTATTTGCTAAACGAGAGCCCTATGTTTAATGTTCCTTAGATATAAGGTAGCCAAGTAAAGTCGCATTCCAACAGCTCCATACATCATTTATTTTATATACCCTAACTTCTCACAACGGGAAGCTCCTGCTGAAACGCAATACGAAAGGCAGAAAAACTCTATTTTCAATCAAACAGAATTACTTACACATTCAGTCTTACTACATTTGTAAAAAGAAACAATTTATTTGACAAACTTTAAGTATTTACAATCTCTTTGAACTTTGATGTCTTAGTGTATGTTGAATTATTGAGTATTTGTGCTGCAATTTCGATTAGAAATTAGACAAAGATGTCAGAAAGACAGCAACTAACGAATTTACAAACACATTGTACCTATAGTGTGTAGGTTAAATATCATTGATGTGTTTTTTGCAAATTTGTACTATAGAAATGAAGGTTTTAGTAAAGGCTGTAGGTAGGTAAAGTGCTGTAGGTAGTTTGTAGGCCGTCTTTTTTCTTTCATTTCAACACCAAACTTGCTTGAAATGCAGAAAAGGGTTGTGAGAAAAATTATTGCTCTAGCATATGTAGTTTTTGCATAAATTAAGAAAGAGGGGGGGGGAGGATTCGTGACCAGCAGCCTACTCTCCACATTCAAGAGAGTAATGCCTGCCATACACACTCCGACGGGTGCAGACAGACCAGCTCAGATGAGCTCCGGAATGCAAACGTGATGACGTCATCACGTTTGCATCCTGATGCATTCTGGGGCTGCACTAGTCGGCCGGCACCCTTTGTGTGCCGGCCATTAGCTTCATTGAAGTTAAAGGCATCGGCTTCCATCGGCCAAAGATTATCGGACATGTCCATTCTCTGGCCGGCCGAGCTGTGGGGCGACAGGGATCTGTCGCCCCATGTGGGCACATGCCAATAAGCCGCCGATTTTTCCGCTGACCGACGGCGCGGGTGCGCATGCCCGTCGGTCAGGTGAAAAATCGGCCGCTTATCGGCATGTGCATGCCAGGCATAAGACTAGTAATTTGGTACTGAGAACTGAACCAATTCCAGGATTCCTCACCCAGTTCTCCCTACCAATTAAGTTCAAAATAGACATTTTGACTTGACTTTTAACTTATTTATGCAAATACTATATGTATTAGAGCAATACTTTTTTGTAGTATACACTGGACCCTTTTCTACATCTGCAGCAGTTTTGGTGATGATACCATGCTTAGGGGCTTTGCACTTAACTCACAAAGTGGAACTGGTCAAATAGGGCCATGACATTCAACCAATTATGTGCATGGCAGATTACAAAACAATCAAGGAGTCTGCAGGTACGATCCCGACATACTGGATGTTAGGAAACAATCACCCACTGGTTGAAAATGTATACATTTCTGTAAATTTTTTTAATAATGTCATTTGGAAGCTGTCTAACTGCAGACACAAAATTCCTTGTAGACAAGAAGTGTATAAGAAGGAGTATCTAAACTGGGCAAAAAAAAGTTGTGATGCGAAAACAACTTTTTTTTAAAAGCACGCCACGGGCGATCGCAATCAGTTGTGCTGGTAAAAGGCGAGGCCCCGTCCATTACATGGAGGTCTATGGCACCACCGACCCCCACCCCCTTAGCATCACCAGTGACGCGATTGGGAGCAGACCTGTATGCCGATATGCCCGATCGGCGGGGGAATCCAGTGGAAAGCTATGATTTTGGATGATGATGATCATGATGGATAAAACTCAGCCCAAGTTAGTTCTGGACAAACACCCAGAAGGTTAAGCCAGTAGAGGTTATTTTTATATTTGTACACTATGGATATGTTACTATAGCTCTCATATTCCTCCAGACGTGTTTCACTTCTTCACAAAAAACTATTGTTTTTTAACAAGCAATCAGTGTAAGCCATTAATGTAGCCATTCAAGACAAGTAAGCACCAAAATTTTAAATCAAAGATTGTTAAAAAAAAGCTATATCCGTAAGCGTTACTAGTGTAGTATTGCCATCATCCCTCTAAATTATATTGAAAAAAGGTTTCACACGGTTGATACCAATATGTTGTGGCACCCTTTACCAGTAGATCTAAAATGACTGACTGGTACACACAAGGAAATGGGACTTTCTTATGGCAATAAGGGTAAATACAGATGGTTTTTTGACCTTTCATAAACCTGTGTAGATCATCGTATATAATGTATAACATGTCAAAACCAAACATAGTTACACAGTATAGGGGTGTGATACATAACAAATAAACTGGTAGGCATCATGAATGCCTACCAAGTCTCATGTTACACGTTCAATGCGACAGTGTCAAACACACATCAATATATCTCTACGCGTTTCACGGCAGATAGCCGCTTCTTCAGGAGATGATGAGATCTATGAATATGGAATTAAAGATAGTATAAGTGTCCAATGTGTGTCAATATTTGGACATTTAGCCAGGGGATAGTTATGCATACCTGTAGGTTCAGGTGGTGCACTTGCCAGCGAGGTCTAGCCTTTGACCAAGGCGTGGGGTGTGGGAATAGACGGCTCCCTCAGCGGCGGGGCTGGGTCCCGTGGTCTATTTTAGGGAAAGGGGGGCTCCTATCTGCACAGGGCTCCAATATAAGGGTTGTGTATAGAGGTATCCTATAGGCGATTCGTAACCTAAAATATGGTCAAAGCGTAAGAACTGGTAGATTTGCGAGTATAGGTCAAAAAGGGGGGGAGGATTGTAGTGTATGAAGGAGTGGTGTGTGTGTGATATGACCGAAAGGTGTGTAGGGCCAAAAGTGGTGTTGTACGGAGATCCCAAAACTGATTGTGTGTTGAGTGAGACTAGGTGTATTCATATAGTGTGTATTAAACTAAGTGTGTGGGAACGTAATTGGAAATCTGGGTGTGTGTGATGTGATGTGTAGCCCATGAGTGTTTATATGTATTTAAGTGTATGTGGAAACAATACAGTTATTGTATTAGATAGTGAGGTGAATGGATAAGTGTGTGAATAGTTTAGAGTATCCCCAAGAAAGAGATTTTACAAAAATAAAGACTAACAAACGGTGTCTTAATTAAATAAGATGTG
This sequence comes from Ptychadena robeensis, assembly GCA_036250615.1. NCBI lineage: Eukaryota > Metazoa > Chordata > Amphibia > Anura > Ptychadenidae > Ptychadena > Ptychadena robeensis. The sequence goes on along the minus strand of CM070032.1, from coordinate 96,703,292 downwards.
TTAGAAAGATAATCAAAGACCCAAAGCCAAACCATTGATATCGCCGTGAGATTACATACAGGTCTATCCAGTGTAGACGTGAGTGTCATATGTGAACACCAAAACATGTATATATACATACAAAAGTGAATGAATAAATAAAAAGTGATATATATAAATAGTAGAGTATATAAATAAATAAATGACTAAATAGATACATAGCGAATGAAAACCTTATGTGCTATAAGTAACGTATTCCACCAAAACAGGTGATGGTTATTCATATAAATAAACACATAAATATATATAAAAGATAGTGAGTACAAGACAATCCACCCTAGTCTCAGTTGTATTATGTAGTCAAGTTTACATTGCATGTAACATGGGTGCGCAATAATATTAGTCCATATAGTATTCAAGAAAAAAGTCATAGCAAAGCATAAGCTAGTGTGAATATTGGGTAAGGTAGGAGTGTGGCTGAAACAGATAGAGAAATGGAGACTTAGGGAAATATAATAGTTTACCTTAGTAAGTAGCTAGTAGAGCGGAGATGGGGGAGTGTAAGGGATAGATCTATCCTTATGTCCCCTGTTTCCTCCTTAAAAAATTACAGCAAACAGCTCATGTTAAGCGGATCCTCACAGGTGAATGTGTTGGATCATCCCCTTCTAAACAGACATGTCCTTACCTATAAAGTGTGGTTCCCTGTATATCCGGAGTGGTCCTAGATGCAGACTTGCCAGGGTGAAAGTACCCCGGACTTATGAGTCCCCCGCCGCCGGAAGTGCGGCGCCGCCACCCCCTGAGAGCAGGGGAGGGAGGGGGATGGTCGCCGTAGCGTGATGATGTAAAGCCTCCCATCCTGTGATCCCCAGTATCTTGTGAGTGAAAGCGCCGCATCCCCGGCGTACGGGCACCACCCCACTCCTCTCCCACGACCCCGCCCCCACACACATCATGCAGCCGGTGCCCGCACCCCGCCCGGGTGCTGGCAGTCAGCTCCGTCGGCCATCTTAAGTGCTGGCTGGAAGTGCTGAAGATGCTATAGAGCCAATCTACTTAGGTACCACCCCTTCCACCTCACAAAGGGGCAGAATGCTGACAAGTGGCGTTCCGGTTGCCCGGGTTACGCTACGATGAACCGGCCTAGGGGCAGTCCGAAGGTTGGCACATGTCAGCATCTCGGGCGGAGGTCGGGGCTGGAGCATTCGAGGGAGTGAGGGCGGGCAAAAAGTTCGCGGAGATGGTGTGGTGCGTCTGGGTCCCCCAGAAGGAGAGAGGAGGTGAATCTCCTCTCCCAAAGGGGTATCCAGCATCGCAGAGTAGCCCCTCCAGGTGCAGAAACATCCCATTGCACATATAATGAGTGCATGGGTGGTGCCACCGGGTTGGTCCCTCCGCGGTGTGCCCGCATCCCCAAAATAATAAGATGTACCTCCACGGGCATCGTGTACCCCCCACACCCCTCCATCCGCCAGGGCGGTGGGGCGAAGGGGGCATATGTCCAATACCCACAATCCCCTTAAGTGCTCTTGGCCATTGGCTATGACCTCGGTACCGCAAAGACCAAAGCATATCCTGGGATAACATATCGGTAATTAGAGAGTAATACATAATATTGAGTATTCTCATATTCATAAATTTGTAAATTAAACAATGACATTGAATGCATCTTAAATACACAGCCTAGCCTACAGTATCTAGAGTTTCTTTGCCCTATGTGTTCTCTATGTTTTAGACACATAGAGAATGAAAAAATGTTATAGTGGTCGTCTAAGGAAACGTAGATAATGCGTGCAACATAGTGGTTACTCCTATGCCACGCATACATGTTATTTTGGGATTAAATAGGTGTGAAAATCCAGAAAGGATTTCGATATCAATTGCTATATTGCCACTACATTAAAAGTATGGCAGTGTATAACAACTATGGGATGCGGGATGAATATTTATTTACAAAAAACACTTGAAATTTAAAGCTTCTTTAGGTCCTGGAAAGCAGTTGGCCTTCAACGTATGAATCCAACGCATTTCCTGTTGTAATAACACCTTATTGGTGTCTCCTCTGCGTTCTGTAGTGTGTATTCTGTCCAGAACCAGGAATTTGACACCCGTCATGTCATATGTATGAGACATGGCGATGTGTCGGCCCAAAGGTACAGTCATTCTTCCGACTTCCATGGATCGTAAATGTTCCTTTAGTCTTTGCCACAGGGGCCTTTTTGTCTTACCGACGTAAAAGGCCCCATAGGGGCATTGAAACATATACACCACTCCTGGTGTTTGACAAGTGGCGAAATGTTTTGGTTGTAAGTCTTTACCATTCGGTAATATAATGTTGGGTTCTTCATTCAGAAACGGACAGTATATACAATTAGAGTTGCCACATTTGAAAGTGCCAAATTTGGTATTTGTCTTTTCTTAAGTTTCCCTGATAGTGACTTGAGACCAATTTGTCTTTTAGTGTCTTCGCTCTTCTGAAAACTATCTCAGGTGTTGTCCTTACATAGTGTTTCAGTATTGGGTCCTCACTCAGAAGGTCCCAGTGGCTGTTGAGGATCCGTCTAATGCAGCTGTGTTGTGATGAATATTGAGTTATAACCTTAACTGTATTCGAGGGTGGTCTTACTTTAGTGTCAAAGATTAGGGTCTGTCTGTCCTTGTCATTGGCTCGACGAAAAGCCTTCTTGAGACAAGTTTTACTATAGCCCCTGTTTAGCAGGCGATCTTTAAGTCCCTGAGCAGCTTCCAAGTAATCTTTGTGATTAGAACAATTTCTTTTTAAGCGGAGGTATTGGCTGTATGGTATAGAATTGATAAGGTGTTGGGGGTGCGAACTTGTCGCGTACAAAATTGTATTCCCCGCTGTTTCCTTCTGGAACAACGAGGTTTTGAGAATGTTGTCCTGTGCTTTGAAAATCCATACATCCAGAAAGGAAATTCTTGTTTGATCACAATTAAGGGTGAACTTCAGGTTTAGATCATTGATGTGAATGGCCTGCACAAATCTATCTAGGTCTGACCTAGAACCGTCCCAGACAAAGAATATGTCATCTATATACCTACGATATAGGGTTATATATTTGGTAAATTCGTCCATCACTTTAAATCAATCAAAGATGCTTATTGTGCAGATGTTGTCTCTGCTTTACAGAATTGAAGAATGTGAAACAGTACAATAATCATGCAGACATAAGATCTTAAAACCTGCATTTATTTTGAACTCCATAATCTGACATGTAAGAATCATTTAATCCCCTCATCATGTATTAAGAATTTCTACATTATACTGCCTATGTGACAAACTGTAAAAATATGCAGATATCATAGTGGTAATGCTGAGGACAGTAGATCTTAGACAATGGTAGACAATCTTGACCTTGACATACTTGGACAGCTCTTTGGTCTTGGTCATGGTCCCTAATTTAAAATTTAAATGATTACTTCTGTAAAACATGTATATTTTATACAAATACTTTTTCCTTCAAACATATTACCAGAATAAAGTGAGGAGTCTGTAACCGTGCTTACTGATAGGGGATCAAATACTTATTTCCCTTGGTATAATGCAAATCAATCTCTGACTTTAGTGCACTTGGGTTGCAAGGTTTGTTTGTTTTTTCTTTTTTTTTAATCTGTCTCTCACAGCAACAGTAAACATACCATAACAATTTGTGTTCATTTTTTGCCAGAATCACCAAGGGATCAAATACTTTTTTACCCTTACTGTACTACAAGCACACAATAAGGCAAATTTAAGACTCCAGCATAAAACACTTTCCCAATGTTAGGTTGACTTTATCTTAGGTGCTTTTGCATAAATAAAGTTTCTGACTCCTAAATTTTATTGCCTACATTAGCATCTAAACAGTATGTACTTCATTCTGCATATATTATAATAATGTTTTATCTTGATTTCCCATGACTTTCAGTGTATTAAAATACAAGAAACAACCTTTTAATTTTTTGAGCAGGTGAAACAATATTAGCATAGTGAGACGTACTGAAGCTCCTCAGGATGCTAAGATCTGCAGAAGTTTACGTAATCCACCTGAGACCTGTATCAGCATACAGGTTGGATGAGTTTTCTATGGGGGCCCAAATGCCAATTAACAGTGCTTTATCTACAAACATCAAAACGTCCATGGCAGAGCTTACACGAAGATGTGCCTTCCTCAAATATCTGCATCATTAATTATTCTGACAGACAATTGGGGGATTATAGAAGGCTTTGCAGTTGTTGGTTTGTGCCGCCTATATTACTAGTCCCTTGTGAAGGCATTCTAGAAAAACAAGTTATAATTGAACCATTTTTAGTCTGACCAGACACACAAGCAAGGGTCATAGTATAAGTCACTATCATTTTTATTACTAGTGTTACTTTAAAGGGCTTTGTGTGGGTTTTTTTTTTGTTTTGTTTTTTCAAGTATTCTGTGGTGTTTAGATATTTTACAGACAAATAAAAAAATTCTAATATGTAGTCAAAGGATTTTCTGTAGTGTTATGTCAATAGGCTATGTAAACCTTTAAATGATATCTAAAAAATTTTTGAAACATTTATTTCCTGGGAATGAATTACATTCTATCCAATAAAAGTTATCCTTTTTATTATCTTCTGTATCATATAGTCCTCTTTTTATTGGCAAATATGTGTAAGCAGGGGTAATTCCTAGGGTCCCTATCCAAAGGATCGGACGGGAATCAAGCACCTAAAGTGGTGCGCCTTGATTCCCGTCCAATCGACGGGCGCACATTGACGCCACCATGCTGCGCTTGATCGGGTCAACAATTGAGCGCCCATGGTGACGTGTATGGGCAGCTTTACACTATCTGAAACTCCACAATATATCATTCTCTTTTAAAAAGTTTAAGATTTTGCTGCACAATGCAAAACGTGGACCAAATTTCCATTAACAGCAAACTACATCTTTTGGGGAAATACAGGTCTTGAAAATTGCCAAAAAATTTTGCTTTTTTGACAACTGTCTGTTAAATGCTTCATAAGAGCAGCCGCTTGCCGTACACAACATGAGGCCTTCTCCAGGCTGTCATGGCAGCCCAAGCTCCTGCACAAGAGTGCCTGCACTTACACACAAGGCCATCCGGTAATCTCCAGGTGGCTGGTATGTGTCAACTGCACAGAAAGCACCATTGTAAATAGAAATGAAATCATAAAACACTGAGATAAAATATTTCAGCACAAATATGTGTTCTATCTGAAATTCATTGATTTTCTAATCTATAAATACAGTGTTCTTGCACCATAAATAATATGGGAGTGATTTGAAATGGACTAGATCACTGGCCTTGGCCTGGAAAGAAAGAAAATGAGTCCTGCACACAATATCTTCATAGTAATGCTTTTCTACCACTCCAAAAGAGCTCTTACTGCAAGATGCAAGAGAAGCATCTAGTTCTCCAAGGCAATAAATATGATAAGATGTAATCTGGCTTGGCTCCCAAAACCCTTGGAAGCAAAGTGCCTGGAGCTGTAAATGGCAAATGTTATTCCATTGTTGCGATTTTAAAACCTATGACTCCTGTGGACAATAGGTTTGTCAACAGATGTGTTTTTCCATCTTTTTCTTAAATAATAGGAGTAACCCTTAAAATGCCATTGGTGTTTATTAGGTTCTTAATTACTGTTTTTATGTTACAATTTAATCTCATTCCTCCATATGAAGTCACAAAACCAGCAACGATCACCAAAGCAAAATGTTAGGTGCTTTTAACTTTTATATATTGTTTTTAGGTACCTATTTAATTAAGTTGAGCATCACATTTGCTTTCTTAGAACATTTATATACTCTCGCTTTCGCTTTAAGAATTTGTGTTTCCTATAACTGATCAGATGTATAATGTGGACAAACTCTTCAGACTGTTAATAACTTTAACTTTTTTTGCTATTTATCACAATATTTTGGATCTCTCCTGGAACTTGCCAGTTCATCACTTACTGGCCAGTTGACTACCTTTTTTATGGTTATTAGGGCTCCATTGTCCACAACTACGCTTAGAGTCCGACATATATACAATGCTTAAAAATTTTAAGAAACACTTTTTATTCGGAGTATAGGTCAGTTAGACTTAGCAGAGAAAATTGTTAATAATTGTCAGCTGTTTGGGTGTTAATGAAGTTAACAGGAATAGTTTTGCAGTTGGAGGTCACCAAAATATTTCAGTAGTTTTGCATTTAGCTAGGGTCAGTGTCACTATTGGTTGCATGGGGCAATACCTGAACCGTACAGAGGTTGCACATGCAGTCCAAGTCCACCAGGTGGTGCATCAGTATGTACCATTGCAAGGTTTTTAAACTGTGTTCCACAGCTCAGTCTCAAGGGCATGGAGGAGAGTTTAGGAGACAGGCACATACTCTAGGCGAGCTGAACAGAGCCATTGAAGCTCTTTAACCATGAGCAGGAGTGGTATTGGACTCTTTGTGCAAGGAGGAACAGCATGAGTCCTGTCAATTGTGATAAATTGGACCCGTTGTTGGATCATTTGCTGTTGCAGTGGGTTCTGTGCCCAACCTCATGTGGTCACATTATTTTTATAAAACATATATAGCAAACTACAATATCTAACAAACCAATGAAATTACTGCTTAAAATGAGCACATAGGTACATTTTGTAACTACTGTCTTACCTGATTCTCAGTGACAGGACTAAACACATATACTACTACTAGTCTAATGGAAAGGTTCCTAAAAATTTAAGTAGTTAAAAAATCATTGAGTAAATCTATACATTCACATCCTATCATAAATAAACATGTTAAATCATGTGTGCAGTCAAAACAGGTTAAAGGATTAACTAATATTAAATTCTTTAAGATTGTAAACTAGTGATGCTGATATTAGAATAGATTTAAAATAGTGTATATATTTAGATCAACATTAGAACACCAGAAAGCAGAAGTGCAGTACTCCTAAATAATATTTTTTACAACTTAGCAAAGAGAGTGAATTTTACATTTTTGCCTTACCTCTAAAGACATGCGCATAGTTGTAATGGCCACTTTAATGTCTCCATCAGATAATTCTTTGAATTCTTTCAGTATAATCTCTTCCACACTAGTACCTGTTCATGATAAATTTCATTATGCAGTATGTACTTAAATTCCTGTTTATTTGATAATATTTTATTTTTCAGGGATAAAAGCCCTAAACTAGGGTTGTAACCCAATTATTATTATATATATACAACTTGCATAAAATTGAATGTACATACAAAGTATTAAATCACAAGTTACTGTTCCCAATATTCAAACTACATTATCAAGCAAATCTACTTACAGTAAAGCAGGGTACAGATATGGGCCAAATCGATGGCCGCTTCGAGCGCCGTGCGCGCTCACGGCCATCTATCTGGGCCATATAATATGCGCCCACCGCTGTTTTTGAGTGGGACAAATCAATCCCACTCGAAGACAGCCTTATCGGACATAACCGTAAATACGGCCGATGTCTGATGCTTTGCCTAGAGACCGCGGGTCTCTAGGCAAAGCTTCGAATGAGCTGGGGAGAGCAGAACTGTCTTTCCCCAGCACAGCCGAGATCTGACAGCAGCGTGATGACGTTATCACTCTGCTGCAGGGTACATCGGACGGCTGGAATATCGAGCCATCTGTTCCCTGCTTTAGATTAACTGAGGTGGCCATCCCCAGGGAACTTAACATGACCAAGACCCAACCATTGGGAACCACACAGATTCCGGCACGATCGATTCCGGGCGCGTGCACGCGAAACGATCGTGCCGGAATCGCGTGCAGCCCACCTTGTCCGATCGATCAGGTCCGATCGTTCGGGGGCCCAGAATCGGATCCGACAGAGAACCAACATGTTGGTCTTTTTGATCCGATTCTGCACACATCAGGGGGAGTTGCCATTTGTGAGGTGGACAATCGGACACGGAATCGTCCCGGAATCCGTTGGACAAGGTGGTATGCAGCGATCGGATACTCTTAATTGGCCGATTGATCGGAGCTCCGATTCCCGCTGAGATCGCCGGAATCGATCGGATCAGTGATCAATCGGCCATGGAATCCGACAAGTGTATGGCTAGCTTTAGTAAGAAAAAAAGATTTTATTTTAGCAAATAATTTTTAGAAATGATCCAGATAAAAACATCCTGGGGTTATCCACCCCCATAAAGTGATTATGTCAATAATATGCCCACTGTCATTCCACAAAACAATGGAGGATGGGCCCCCCTCAACACGTTTTGGCCCCTTATGGTTGGCCTCCTCAGGAGGGGGTAGTTGCCCTTGTCCAAGTGAAGAGCAAATATTTTTTAAAACATTATCCAGATAAAAACATCTGTCCATGTACTTTTGTCCATGCTTTTACACTGTGTTTATGACAAGATATTGCTAACCACCTGTGGGTTGAAGCATGTCTAGCTACCCACGGAGGGGGGGACTTTCCATGGAGGCTAGTACCCACATGGGTAGAACATGATAACCTATTGTGTATATATTTGTGTTGATCTAGATAATCATCCTTCGGACCATCATTTGACTTCACTTGGACAAGAGGCCACTACCTCCTCCTGGCAAACCAGCAAAGGCCAAAATGCGTTGAGGGGGGCCCATCCTCCATTATTTTGTGGACTGACAGTGGGCATATTATGGAGGTAATCGCAATCCTGCATAACCCCAGGATGTTTTTATATGGATTATTTTTTTAAAAGTATTTGCTAGCAATGCTTTTTATGAAATTAACCTCCCTAGCGCACTGCTGAGGTCCAGATTTCTGTAGCAAAAGTGCACCATAGACTTCAATGGTAAATTTTTCTTTATGTTGTAGGCTTGTATCTTCCCAAAATCTGTCCATACAAGGGTCTAATAGACATCCTGAATATAATAATGTTTGAAACAAACAATTATGTAAAATAAAAAAAAATTTTAATAAAATTAATGAGAAAACACAAAAATCAGGGCACAAAGCTTTGCTGCTATGTCCTAAATCTCACCCGAATAAAGTCTCTGGTGCCCCAGATGTGCCCATTTGCAGTTAACCCTCTCTAACCTGGTGTGATGGATGTGGTAAAATCCCACCAGGGAAGAGAGGGTTACTGCAAATGGGCACATCTGGGGCACCAGAGACTTTTTATTTTGGCGATATTTTGTACATAGAAGCACATTGTAATCAGTTTTCTACAAAGAAAACTGATTTCATGCACTGTACTTTCAAATTTCCCGCCGCCTCCCCGATGTGACGTCATCACGTCACTCGGAGGTGGGGGGAGAAGAGACGGAGGATCAAGCTGGCAGCATGTCACATCGGGGACACCGGGACAGCGCAAAACTGTAAGTATGCGCTGTCGGAGCCCCGATGTGTATTGGACGGCAGCATCTCGTCCAGTGCTATAGTAGGAGTAGCAGCACTGGACGAGATGGCGCCGCCCCGACCGCTAGGGCGGTTAAAATACATAAATTTTTTTCATACTTATACCTGTGTGTGGTCCCCAATGGTTGGCTCCTGGTCACATTAAGTTCCCTAATGATGGCCACTTTGGTTACTCTAACTTTTGGTAGGTTTGCTTGATAATGTAGGTTTGTAAGACTGAACTCCTTCTGTCCCCCATTCCTCTCTGGTCCTCTCTACATATGCATACGTTAATTCCTTTTTCCTCAAAACAAGGCAGCTTAGTTGATATCTAAGAATCTACCCCTGTAGGAAATTTGAGTTGAAGTCCATGAAGTTGGCCAGGTCAATAAGAACTGGGGATTCAGTATGTTCTCTTTTTACTTGCCTGTAAATGATCTCACAGGGAGTATATGAAGCTTTTTCTCACTACAGGAATATGACAAATAAATAAACAATAGCAGAAAATAATGCTGGCACATTCTTTGGTGAGGTTTACATATAGGCAAAACTTCACCCTCCAGTAGAAAGGCTTTCCTATATAATGTTTTTGCAGTTTTTACCCCAGCTATGAGTGCAACCCATTGTGGAACTATGATCGGCCTTTTTCTCCTCCCTTGCCTTAGGTCTGAAACATCTGATGGCTTTTGAGCTACTCTACAACACCCTTTTTTTGCAAAATTGTGCAACCATCCACTAAGGGTGGTATATTAGGGAGTGGGAGTCAGAGTTGCAGCAGGAGGGCCCATGTGTCTTCCATAAGCTCAGGAATCCAACTATAAATTTGTGTCCTGCAGGCACAAGGTGCACAGTTGTCTCGCTCATATCTCAACCACTGTTGCAGATAAGTTGGAAGGATTGTGGAGGCCAGAGCACGTTGTTACATATCTGGCGTGCATGACCAAGGCTTACTCAAACTTTTGGGCTGGGATTCACACACTACTTAATAATATAGCAACTACCTAGATCCTTTCACCCTGTGCTTTTCCATTTCTTTAGTTTTCCTATTTTCAAATAAAAAACTTCTCAATGTAAGAAAATGTTTGATCCCAAGATTGTGGATGCATTCCAGAGATTGAAATAACAGATTTGAAGGATTTGTAGTAGTGCACTTATTCATTTAGTAATATAGTGTACATGCAAACATTTTCTATCATAAAACTGGATACGTTTGATTAAAAGCTGTTTCTAATAAAAAAAAAAGGCAAGTAAGCTGTTTTATTAGCAACATGTATATACAGTATAGTTACATAATTTGACGTGGAAATAAATAATTGTATATATTGTATATTTGTTTATTCAAAAGAAAGCTCTAAGTCTAGTGTAATTATGTACCTTGAATATGAAGCCTGGACTCCTGTAGGCTACTAATAATGTCTTCTCGAGGTAGTAATTCAGGAAACCTCTGTTCCAAGATATCTACGATCTCTTCCTGTTCTGGGGGTAGTCTTTCATGTACAGTGGACAAGCAACAAAAGAGAATTGTTCCTGCAGATACAATACTGCAGGTGAAAATGTGAATATTTCACATTTTAAATAAAAGTTTGGTAAAGAAAAGAAGTTGCCTATACTAAAGATTCAGTTATTACATTTAATAAAGAAGCATGAACATTTTCTAGTGTGGTATGTTTCTGGTTTCTAGTAGGTGCTAACATTTTTATGTCAACAATCTGCCCATGTTATTGATTATTATGTTGGGTAATATAACAACTGAAAAAAAGTCTAATAAATCAAAACCAAACCAGCCTTCAAATGCACATGGACATGACATTGCTAGCAGGCCATATTTTAGTGAGTTGTAATTGTACATAAATGTGCACATTATATTCAATGGGTTTGGAAAATGCATATATGTTAAATTTGCAAAGCAATTATCACTTTCCAAAGGGAATTCTTATACTTTTCTATTCTTAGCTTAGTAAATCTGTAAAGTCAAGACTACATTTTATTTTGAAGAAGTTTCACTTTAAAGATATTATAAGAATTATATCCAGCAGCCTACTTTGGTCGGATATGTCACAAATGAAGTACATTAGGAAAAGACAATATTCACATTTATGACATTATGTTTTGATCCCCACTGCTTACTGTTGCCGTGACTACATCGGGCATTCCGACTAAAAGGAAGACACATAATGGCATTTTGATTATAGCAGTTTCAGATAATGGAAGGATAATGAAACTCACATATTTCACCATCAAAATAAAATTAGATAAACATTTTTTGACCAGTAAAATCTTAAGTATGAAATCACAGGACACTGATCCATATTCATTGTCCACTGTAGGGCATGCGTGTCATTATCACCAACACCATACAGCCACAGGACACAAAGTTAAAACAATCATCAAAGCTGTGTCTGCCACCCAACTGATGTGGAGATAGCATCACTTAATATCCCTGTGCTTTAATACTGTAAAGGCAGCCTATGCCTATTTTATGTGTTCATTTTTTAATATTTAATATAATGCTACTCTTAACAAAGTCTTAGTTCCCTGCTTCTCTTATGATGCCTCCTGTGGTCTCTTTAGGGGTTGTTAACCCCAAAACAGATCACACTTATTCAGCTTGAGAAGAAATAGAAACACTCCAATAAACTTTTTTGAATATAATGTCAGAATAAATCACTCACCTCTTAGAAGATGAGCTAGATGTTGAGTAACTAGCTCCGGAGACTCCTCTAGAATCTCCTGTGCAACTAAGGCAGAAGATGAGTCTTGGATCTCTAGATCACCATCAAGTCTCTTTCCTGGATTGATGACTTTCACAACTGATGAGGCCAAACTGTCATCTTCACTGTGAATGTCAAGGAAGATGTATTTTAGTTAGATTGTCTGTTACAGTATTTTAAATGTTAAATAAATATATTGCAGACAAATAGGAAAATTGTTTTAAAAAAAGCATGCACCTATGTTAGCACCTATGTTCCTTCTCTGACAACTATCTATCATACTTTTAAAAAAGTGCAATAAAATAGAAAGTAAAGACCCCCATTCACGTCTAGATTTTTCGTTCAATCAACTTAATTCAATCTATTTTTTTTGTTGATTGATTGACAATCTATGGCATCCCACATGGTTAGATCAACCTAAAGCGATTAAAATTGGAAAAAAATCAGAAAAATTATTGGACATGCTGGAAAATTTTAATCAGTTGTATTAGTAGAGTGTTGTACCGTGTTAGCAATCGATAAATATAGAGAGTTTGGAGCTTAAGTGATACCGTTTATTGGCTAACTGAAGTCATTAGAGAAGCAAGCTTTCGGGATATCTCAGATCCCTTGGGATCTGCGATATCCCGAAAGCTTGCTTCTCTAATGACTTCAGTTAGCCAATAAACGGTATCACTTGAACTCCAAACTCTCTATAATCAGTTGTATTGAAATTGAACATTAATTCAAATATTCTTTCAGTCGATCCCAAAAAATTTAATCAAAAATCTGTTACTACAGTTGGCATGCATTATAATCAATCACCGATTTCCCTGACCCCCAAAAATTTATATTTTTCAATTGATTGAACAGAAAATCTAGACGTGTATGGGGGCCTTTATCTTGATATAGAGATAAAATCACTTTTTAGTACAACAAATATTACAGCTGAACATCAAGTGCTCCAATGCTTATTTACTGTAACAACTCTAATTGACCAATCATGAACGGTCAAGGTAAATTTTTTGAATGGTCAATAAGGGGCAATACGAATACGCACGCTCAACACTATTATTGTCTTCCTTTCCCTGTTTAACCCATTCAACAAATGAAAAGTGTTAACATAAGAGGACCCCTTCTCCCCCATTTGGAACCTGACAGAAATATCAATACTTATTTAAAAAACATTTTTAAAACAATGCAACCCCCCATCTAATTACACTCAAATGTATATATAATCATATATATAATGAGATCCTGGAATATATTTTCTTAATTCAGTAATGTCATACCCTTGAGCCCTACACTACAGTTCTTCGCACCACCACTGTTATCATCAATAGGCGACTCCAAGCATACAATAGTCTTGTCAAATTAATTAAGGCTGTAAGCTGGAATGAGCTCTAGGTAAGAGCATATGTATATGCTGGAATATACTATATATTTTTTTCTGCAGAACTTTATGTGAAATTCTACTGAAATTGATTTATCCAAATACCTGGTGAAGGCACTGAAGTTAACAAGTATCACTGATAACTTTCCTTCATCATTAAGCCCATGCAGATTGATGTCATCTCTGAAGGTAAGGTATGATTCAGGGATATCCAGCTCTTCCAATATGAATCGCGTCTCGCTATAGAAGCTGAATTCAACCCTCGTAACATTTAAAACAGGTAGACAAAGGACATTTGGAGGTGAAATCTAAAGAGATAAGATTTAAATTAGTTATTGGTTATCTTTAGAACTTAAGCTGAGTAAAACATAACAGCATCAAATGTTCAGCGTGCTTTTTCATGCTATAAAAATTGCAAATAATTTATAATCTGAAAGTATTGACACTCTCCACATATTTTCCATATGGAAGTAGCTTTACTACAATGGGCATAAGAGATGTCAAGTGACTCAAGTCATCATGGCAAGTCAACAATTCAGACATTGAATTCGGTACTAGCAAAGAATGTGAACACAACTATCCTATGTGTTGTGGTGACCTGCAGTAACCTGGATCCAGGATCCATGTATTGATTTTCTTCTGGCTGGTCCGGGTAGACCAAGGAAAATTCCCGATGATAATGCCAGTTACATAGTTTGCAAGAGCTTACAGTCTTTCATGGAGGAGTATGTGACACAGGAGAACGTTCTGCAGACCTGGACATATCATAGTCATGCTAAAATGTTAAAATAATTGCGGGGGTTAACCTCAATAGTATTTGGTTCCCTCCAAGAATGCATGCTTTTGTAAGAAGGGCATGGGCGGGGGGGGGTCTCTGAAATTGTTAAACCAAGTTGAAACACTGTTGTCTAAAGGCTGCCATACACAGCACGGATTCGTGCCGGATTCCGGCGCGATGGATTCCGGGCGCGTGCACGCGGATCCATCGTGCCGGAATCCTCTGCAGCCCACCTTGCCCGTCCGACCGCATCCGATGGATGGGGGCACAGAATCGGATCCGAGGAAGAACCAACCTGTTGGTCTTTTCGGGTCCGATTCTGCTCTGATCAGGGGGCGTTGCGGTCAGGGAGCCGATCCATCGGACACGGATCCGGCCGTGCAAGGTGGGCTGGCAAGATCGGATTCCCTAATTGGCTGATCGTTCTCACCTGTGGATGCCGGCGGAATCGCCGGAATCCATCGGTGCTGAATCGATCAGCCAGGGAATCCGTGCAGTGTATGGCTAGCTTAAGGCTGCTTACTTACAGGATTGGAGTCCCAAGTACACCAAGAAAGAGAGAGCACTGCTTCTGAACAAAAGTAGTAATACTCTGAAGTTCCACTAGATCAGTGGTGGGCAACTGAGTTGATATGTAGGGCCACAAGTGCGGCCCTCGGCATAACTAAAGGGCCGCACATAACATTTTTCATCTATACTGACTTGTATAAGAGTTTTTTTTTATGAAAAAATTACAGCAGGTATTGCTAGAAGACATTATGTTTCAATAAATATAATTGTTTGAAATTATACTTCAAACAATAGGGAACACTGTAGTATGGTAATGCAAATTTTGTGTCATGTAAATCATGAAAGGTTATGTGCCTTAAAGTCATTGATTATATTGAGGGGGCGCATAACCTCTGATTCGGTAGACAGGTGAGTCCCTATGCAGTAATAGTTAGGTTTTGGGGGCCCCGAGTAGAAGACTAAGGGGGGCCGCCAAAGAACACCCAAAGGGCTGCATGCAGTCCCCGGGCTACAGGTTGGGCACCTGGGCACTAGATGAAAGCAATATAAATCGTATAGTTAGTATAGTAAGAAAGAGTGTATGCACAGCGCAGAGCTCTTTAAAGCTCTGCTCTGAAGCTCTGCTTTTGTGGTTCTGTAATCACCTCCCACAGTCCTTGTGTGTCTCTTTGGAAAACACATAGTCATTTAAAAATACACATACACGGATCGATTATCCGTTTGATTCCCGTTGAACGATCAATGGCCCGCGTGCGTTCGTGACGATCCATCGTTTGGGAATCGACCGCTGCCTACCTGGAACAATCGATAATATGATCTATTGTAGCTTGTTTCCAAAGCCAAATTTAAGAAAGTCCAGAAGGCCCTGCTCATACCTACCAATACAAATATATTGATCACTATAACTTGAGATCTATAATGTACAACATACATCTTGTGTACCAAATGCTGCATAAATAACTAAATACATATGTTTAGTACAACAGTAACTAATTTTAATGATGTAATAAAGAAACAAGCGTGGCTTCACTTTTTATGCTGTGATTAGGAAAATGGTATTTGTGCTGTGTCATTACCATTGTATATCTGGCAGGAAATCAAATGGGTTCTGAAAAGCAATAAAATGTTCTTCAATGGAATCAGCAAAACATGCCCTTCAGATCTCAGATCTCAGATCAGTCTTCTTTCATCACATTGCATTTATGAACGATGATATGATAAAAATTAGTTTAGGTTTCATAACATTTATTAAATAATGGGGACAGTGCCCATGGAGGACAAAACTAAACAGAACATTACCATGGTAATACGCTGGATGATGTTTGCTGGGTTTTAACTACCATACAAGACTCCAACTTTACAACACAGGTGTAACTGAGGTTTCAATTTAAGGTAAGCTTTCTGTCTGTGCAAAGGTGGACGGTTCAATATTTCTGTTCGATTGAATGGGAATCAGGAATCGATTCTTGCCCACCTGGTACTATCGACCCAAAGTGATCGACATTGAACAGAACATGGATACAAAAGTCATTGGACATGTCGGTAAATTTTGATATGATACATTTTTACATTTTCAGTATGATAGAATTGACTATTAAAATGCAAAATAGTTGACCTGTTTGTGGCTTCCTTAACTGTGAATGTAAAATATCTGTAAGTCAAAATTGTTTTCTCACTGGAACACTGGATATAATATGGTGACCGTAATTCACCATATTCGCCATTAATGTGCACACATATCTCTTTAACTGTGTAGTCACTGTGGCCTCTATAGAGCTGCTGCCTACTCTATTTCTACACGCAGATCCAGGGAAGGAAAGGGGGCAATCCTGTGAGTGACATGGTATCTTCCAAACCCTAAGGTCAGACTTCAAGTGTTGCTGTGACCAAAGCATGCTACAAATTATAAAAGTGGGTAAGGCTAGGGCTCCACTATGCGCCGGCTTCCGCTGATGTCAGCAGAAGCCTGCCCTGCATTTATGACGTGGATGGCTGCGGCAACATCAATGTAATGGAGGCTCAGACCAATGGTTTGGGAGCTCAGACGGATTGTGGAGACAGCTCTGTCATAGCCCCATTGCAGTCAATGGGCAGCATTCAACTCAGGGATTTTAGCACAGGTGGAACCCTAGCCTTAGTATTAGGTTTTATGTTGTTTAAAATGTATATGATGCAATGTAAATGCATTCCACGTTCCTCCCCTATTATTATATCAGAAATAAAGTAAAGCAAAAAGTGGTCCCTTTTGCTATGCAAGAAGGTATAAAATACATATAAGTATAATAGAAAATACTCTGCTTACCTTATCTAAGTAATATGCATATGCTAATATGGAAATTATAGAATCCAAATCACAACACTTGTTTCCAATGACGGTATGAACTTTTTCCAAATGTTTACTCTGGTCCTGAAAGCATATAAAATGGACATAACTGACCATAAAGAATATGAATGGAAAGTTAGGCAGTGATATTACAAAGAGCAATAAACACAAAGTAGGTACGCATTCACATACAGCTGGGCAGTAATGTATCTTCTGGAAAAAGAACATAAGGTTACATTGTTCTGTTATCTTCCTGCCAAGTATGAAAAACCAATACATTAGGCATCTTTAAAGTTTTGCACAAATGTACTACTTATGCATACGGTACTGAATTTGGTTTTAAGATTTCTTGCATATTTTACTTATTGCATAACTGCAGATATTTTACTGTGAAAATCATGCAGATTAACTACACACAATAATTACACACATTTTAACATACTGCGTTATTGTAAGAGCATCTGTTGGTAAACAAGTATGGCACCTTGAGGTGCATCACTGCAACAGTCTACTACACCTCCCCTGTCATAGCTGAATGCTGGGATGTTGCAACAAGCCTATCCCCCCACACATTGGATCATCCCTATAGTCAGAGGTGCACATAACTTTTTTTGTGAGCACCTCAGATGAGTACCAGGAGATGGTGTTTAGTAAGTCAGATCCATTTTAGAGTACACAGGCCTTTCTTTGAGAGTATTCCAATGTCCACACTGTTGGTAAATTTGCCAAAATTAGACAACAACTGTCTTCCTAACCTATGACTGAGTTAAGAATTTCCCAGAACTCGTATGTTACTGGCTGGTCTTTGGCCCTCACAGAGAGGTGCAGTCTGGTCCCCACATGGACTGCACATAAGAAAACCCTGGCCCCCTTAATGGTACCTTATGTAACCTCTGTGACCAGTACCACACACACTTACAATGAGTTTAGGCTATTTACATTGCCCGATATCATTGGCGATTATAGGGGTTGTGGTGATCTAGTGACCAGTAGTGAAGAGCAACCTGTTGAAATCTCCTTTGGTAACTGATCCAACATCATGTGTGTAGCCTGAGGAAGCCATTTTTGGGGGCAAAACATGTCACGATTTGTACACATGGACTGATGCTTAATATGATCAATATGGACAGTGAAATTTTTACTTTTTTAAAGAAATTTACTGACTACCAAAAATGGGAAAACCTTTCTTGCATTTCAAATATACTACACTGTGAACTTCAAGAGAGAAGCCTATACAATTGTGCAAGATTAAGGCAAGACTGGTCTTCAGCTCCAATTCCAAGTTTGCGTACAAGTCATTTTTTTTTTTAAACTTGCATCTACATATATTTAAGCCATTTTATAATGCATATATATTTATAGATATTAAGGCATGAATGGGTAAACAACAAACAAAAAGCAATTATCACATGTATCAAAGCCACAAATATACATAACAAATAATTCATTAATTGCCCTTTAGAGTATGAAAATATTAATTGCATTGTTGACATGTATATTAGATCTTTTACTCTATTTACTCTCACCTTGATCTTAGTAAATGAAACAGGTGAATGTCATCTCTACATTACCATCAACAGTAAAGGATTAAATACGATTATGTCACAAAAATAACATCAAGAAGCACATTAGAATATCACAGCCTCATTGACATAAGCATTAACAAAGACCTATGCAAACACACTTTGTTTCTTTTTTCTATTAAATCAATATACTAAACATTTGTTTTTATCATTCAACAATAGTAATATGATTTGCCCATTTTAGAAATTAAATAGAAAATGATAGAGATAATACAGAATTTTAGAGGTTCAAGCTGAAATATGTAGGGAAATAAGTTAAATAAGTGGTACTTTGCCTTCACCTCTATTCAGATAGCTGAGTGGTCGGGACGGCACCATCTTGTCCAGCGCTGCTACTTCTACTATAGCACTGGAAGAGATGGTGCCGTCCAGTGAACAGTGAACATCGGGGCACCGACAGCGCATACTTACGGTTTTGTGCTGTCCTGGTGTCCCCGATGTGACATGCTGGCTGGATCCTCCGGCTCTTCTTCCCCACCCGTTCCCACCCTCCGAGTGACGTGATGACAAAAGCAGTTTTCTATGGAGAAAACTGCTTTCAATGTGCTTCTATGTAAACAAAAATCGCCAAAATAAAAAGTCACTGGTGCCCCAGATGTGCCCATTTGCACTAACCCTCTCTTCCCTGGTGTTATTTTACCACATCCATCACACCAAGTTAGAGAGGGTTAACTGCAAATGGGCACATCTGGGGCACCAGAGACTTTATTTGGGCGAGATTTAGTACATAGCAGCATAGCTTTGTGCCCTGATTTTTGTTTTCTCATTAATTTTATTAAAGAACAATTTTTATTTTATTTTTACCATTGAAGTCTATGGTGCACTTTTGGTACAGAGATCTGGACCTCAGCAGTGTGCTAGGGAGGTTAATCAACGACAACGTATAATTTCTTGACAATACCAGATGGCATTAGCGACCAAAACAAGGCTTCTATATACAAATACACTTGGAAATTAATAAACACATACAAAATAAAATATATATAATTTACCCATGATTTTTATTTATATTATTACATATATGGAAGCATGGGTAATCCTTAACCTCCCTAGCACTCTTGCAAGTTCCAGATTTCTGTACCAAAAGAGCACCATAGACTTAAATGGATTTTTTTTATGTTGTAGGCCTGGAACTTCCCAAAATATGTCCGTACAAGGGTCTAATAGACATCTGGAATATAATAATGTTTAAAACACACAATTATGTAAAAAAAATTACATTAAAAAAATTATAGTAAAAGGTATCATTTGAATGATAAAATCTCTAAAATACTTATGATAGATTTCAAAACAGTATGTATTCATATATTATGTTTTGTTTATAATAATATTTTTATTACAATTGGAAATGTGTTTTGTGTTTTTTATTTTTTTTTATTTGAATTGTATTGGATACAGTTATCACTCTATCCAGTACATTTCCCTTTGGCACCTCTCTCCTCTGGTGGGATGAACACACCAGGGGAGGTAGAGTTAACTTCAAAGGGCACATCTGGGGAATCACACTGTTTTAGTGCAATTCACTTTTGAATGTCCTGCCGCCGGCCTGATGTGATGTCATCACGGCACTAGACTTCAGTGATAAAGCCACTTCAGATGATTGGACCCACAGGGACAGCGCAAAACTGTAAGTATGTGCTGCTGGGGCTCTGATCTTCACCGGACGGCACCATCTCGTCCAGAGCAGTACTGACAGGACAGCGCTGAACGAGATGGTGCCATCAGAAACGCTAGGGGGGGTTAATGGGCTCCTTAACAGACCCCTGAACATGCCCATGGTAGGGATGAAATTTTTTTCTTTTTAATTGCTTAAAAGTATTAGTCTAGCACATGTAGTTTTGCATAAATTAGGTTCAAAGTGAAGTTGAAATGTTTTAAGTCAACTTAACTTTGAACTTAATGCTATGCAAATACTATATGTGCTAGAGCAATACTTTTTTTTGTTCCCCCACCCCTTCTCTACATCTCCAGCAGATTTGGTGATGATATTTCAGAAACTCAGCTAGTTAATGAATATATATAATATACAACCATAATAATGACATACCTAAACAAAAGTTTGGATCAGTATATATGGTATATGTGAGCAGTGTTCTCCCCAGAGCAGATTGGCCGGGCGGCCCGCCCGGGAGATTTTAGTCCCCGCCCGGCAGTTCCGTCCCGCTATACCAGGGGTCGGCAACCCCCGGCTCCAGAGCCGCATGTGGCTCTTCTTCATCCTCGGCGCGGCTCACCTCTGATAGGCTGCCGGCCAGCGGCAGCACACAAGTCCTGTGGCGAGCAGCCTGACAGGCGGCGCCTCCCATTCTTCAGGAGCGCGCCACAGCCACTGAAAGACTCCGGCCCGCGGCACACTACCGGAGCCGCGGGCCGGAGTCTTTCAGTGGCTGCGGCGCGCTCCTGAAGAATGGGGAGGCGCCGCCTGTCAGGCTGCTCGCCACAGGACTTGTGTGCTGCCGCTGGCCGGCAGTCTATCAGAGAGGCCGCCGGACCGGTGCAGGCGGCGCGATGATGTCATCTCTGGGGAGAACACTGGTGAGCTTTTTATATATGCTCAACATGTCATGTGAAAATAGATAGGTGTGAACCAGGCATATATTAGATGTTTCTTTTCAATGAAAACTTGCCAAATCTAAAAGGACAGTATTAATGACTGGAGATAGAAATTGTCCTTATCCCAAAAAATTACCAGAACACAAGACATGCCTTGACTTATTTAGTAAGGCAGTACACAACCAAAGACCTAAATAGTGAACACATATTTACATAACTTCCTTAGCCGTATCCCTTAGTGTAGCTCGGGGTAGACAATATTGGTAAATCCTAGCTACACTCAGGATAGTTTACCTGTTCCAGACAAGCCTACGCCATTCTGCGGTGTCAGCGTCCTAGGTTCCTCTTCCTGGTTTTACCTCCTCAACATCAGTGATGACACCAGGGAGGTAAGGGGTACCCTCTTCATTCCCTTGTATGGAAATAAAGGCAAAGGTGTCCTGGGTCTTGACATCCCCAGCGTCATTGATGACAATGGGAATGTGCTTGAGGGGGAGAGAGCTAGAATATACAAACAGATTACACTGTTATCTGTTTCATTTCCCATATGGATTTTTAAACAAAGATGGGGAGATCGCCAGGGAGGTTCAACTGGCCATGGCATGAAATGAGTTTTAATATCAACAAGTATGGGGAAGAACAAAATACTGTCAGAAAACACCATTGTAAACCAATAATTTGTTCTGATGCTTTAGAGCAGGACTGTTTCCGCTGCTATGCGAAGTATGCAGGTACGCGATTAGCACCAACTCCTCCCTAGCTAGTCAGCTAGGACAGGGGCCCCAGGAAAAAATTCTGCATAGGGCCCCCAATTGCTAGAAATGGACCTGCTTCAAAGTGCTGATTTCTCTAGTTGTAAGTTTCTTGCTATTAGGAATTAGCAGGATAATAGTAAGTAAGCATAACTGAACTTTGCTAAACGATGGCCTGATGTTGAATGTGTCTAAGCAAATAAATTTTTGTCAGTGACTGGTCTCTAAAGGTTTTCCATATATGACAAAAACCTGGGGTATATATTTTTTTGGCCAACATGCCGAAGTTTTTCGTTTATGATGATATCTCCCTCTTCTTGCATTTTAAAAGAACCACGGGACTTCCATTAAAGTAACAACATTTGGCAGTTCTCTACCAAACAGCTCAAGAGTGTTAATAAATTCTTGTCACTGATATCATAATTGTGAAGAAGCTAGTGCCACCTAAACTACTGTGTAACAAAAGCATATTCGGCATTTTATAGACCATATGCTTGAAAGTGTTATTCTGTGGGGATCCAATTAAAGTGAAGAAATCTTGGGACACCAGCATATGGAAGACGACAGAACAACTTGTCTTTTAGTGCTATCTCAGTATATCGGTTTGGGAACCATTAGATTTGTCTACAAACAAACTTTATTTACAAGGGAGTGTGAAATAATGAGAGGATAGTTTTCCCTAACCCGCTATAACTATGTTATTGTGCAGCATCCCAATGGAGATCACATGGTTTTCCTGAGGCCAGGGCTGGGCTAAGATTTGCTAAAATGGGGCAAAATCACAATGATCATCTGTTTATTACACATCCTGCAAGGTTACTCGTCTATTCATAATGAATGGGATGCATGTAAGAAAAGGGAACCGCCCAACTCTAGCACCCGGTTGCACCGCACGTACAGGGGTGAATCAGGGAACAATTTGGATCTCACCCCTCGGTTACCTCAGACTCCCTCCAGGCCTCCACAGGCATACGCCACCCTTGCATCTTAGGGGCAACCAGGCCACATGGTCCTCTCAGTGTAACAGCGGCTGAGCAGGCTTTCTTTAGTTAGCAGGTCCTTGCGCACATCCCTTAATAAAGTTCAGCTTGGTGTGAATACGGTGCCCTTTATTGTACATCCATCAGGTTACACACTATCCCTCACTTTGGGAGCCATCTGGGAGCAGCCTCTGCCGGTAACAGTCTATACTCTAGCCTTCTCCACTTTAGGTGCCTCTTCCAGCTAGGGATGCCCTTGCCCCCAGATGGGGAACAAGGGTAAAGCCTCATACCAAATTCAGCACTCGTATGGTCTTCAGATCTGCAGGCCTGAGGCCTACTTCCCTTAATGATCATGGTACATTACACACAATTCTCAGTCCACCTTCCCACATGCATACAGAAGATGCGGTCACTGCGATTTTGCAGCGGTTCAGCAAAACGTAGTGGAGTCCTGGCCTAAAATAAGAACTTTATGCAGTATAGGATGATCAGAACATCAGACCATGAAACCTTAATTATGTCCTAGTTGTGGTTTGACCTGCCTCTCTATGGTTCCTCAAGCCAACTGCATCATGTATAAATAGCGTAGCACTGAAAAAGGTTTAAATTGTCTCAAACTATACAAACTAATGTATGAAATTATATCAAGCTGCACGAAAACAAAGAAGGAATCATGATACTCTGTACAGTTCAAGTTAAAATAAAAATACGTACCTCGAAAAAGAGTTGATGGATCTCATGAAAAGAAAGAGATCAATCTAGATGTACAGAGTGTACTAATTAAATTATTTAACAACACTGTAAATTGCTGTCTTAGAACAAGAATATTGACCAATGATTGGTGCCAGAAAAAAAAGGAAAGAACAATTCTGTGGTTTAGCACAGCCACTAGAATCAATACTGGAGTGTTCTGTGAATTATACAATCAATAGAAAGGAAGCTTACAACCAGATTTTCCTTTCTATACCAAAACACATCATATTCAGTCAAAAGAAAATAGAAAATAATAAGGGTCAGAGCATTCTCACAAGGGCTACATAGCTAGATGGGGTATGCAAAAGCAGGTATTGTGGGTTGTGGCCTGACATACAGTGGATTTTACCTACTGCACTGGTCCAAAGGACAAATCTGTCTGGTAGACTACTGGATAAAGGTAGCAATACACGTTGCGATTTTTCGGGGACCGATACGATATTCGATTTCGACGCCTGATTTTTGCTTTAGTGCTATTTTTAAAAGTCGGTCGGATGCCCGATTTTTCGGCCTCTGATTAGTCGCCACCGACCGACCGATCGGCTGGTTGGATTGGGAATCTTTTAAAAGTGGCCGATCGACCGAAAATTACGGGCATCGCAACGTGTATGGGTACCTTTAGATCTACCATTGAACATACTATTGATTAAAATAGTGCATCGCTAATTGCTGCCTATGATGCAGTTTAGCAACAGACTAATCAGAATGCCCGTCCACCAGAGAATGCAATGTACATAATACCAGCAATGTACATGAAGTGGACCATAATAAAGTGAAGGTATAATGAATCATGTTTTCTTTTAGATCTTTTAGATTTATATATATTTAACTTGAAAGTGTCATGATGCAATTGCAATTTATAGGATTTGAGGAATCTGGTACTAAATCTTGGTGCCAAATACTGGAGAACATCTTTAGAGTAATTGTAGAGCCAATATTTTAATGGATTGGTGGCAATAGAGAGACCTACACAATATATGGCTGGTGTTTTAACGTTTTTTTACTCCTTTTTACATTGAATTGTAGTATCTTATGAAATAACACCCCATAAGGCATGTTTTGCAAACATGACCATTTTCATTAGAGGGGAAGGAATGTTTGGGGGGGGTTTTCTTTACGAAATTTACATACATTAGAGTGGATGTATGCTCAAAAGATTCAATGTTCCACAATCCTAAAAAAATATACTTATGTGCTGTTCCCTGGAGTCATGAGAGATTCCATACTTGTCTCCCATTCTGCTGGGGTTAGTTGAGTGCAATGCTGCGTGTGGCCACTGGGATTCAATGGAAAAATCTATTATTTTTCAATTTAGAGCCGTGATCAGGTACTTTCCTGACTGTCACTGCTCTCACATACACATGAATACACTTGTGGTTCATAATAAATATCACTGAAGCCTTTGCCCTTAGACAGACCATATACTCCATCCTTAAGACCTTCCCTAGAAATTCAGAAAATTCAGACAGTGGCAGTTATGCTGGAGTGGACTTATTAAGAAGTAAAAGTTGGTAAAATTCTGCAGAATTTATTTATTGCCCCTCTTGGCATAATTTAGTGGAACTTTAAAGTAGTCTCCCAGACCTCTTATCCATTCCTAAAAGCTTAAACATAATGACTAGAATTAAAACAGACAGACTGCTTTAAAAAAACAATAAGAAATCAAATTCAGCCATTCAATAGACCTAACTGCAGTCTTAACAATGTCCCCCGCTGTAATACATCTTTTTGTTGCATGCTATTGTGCATGCCCTACAGGTTACTTTAGGGCATATTGATATTTTCAGGCAAGGAACCCACTTAAACTTAAATGTTTAAGTAAATATTTAGAAATTCAACTTTCTGCAAAAAAGTTGAAATCCTCTTGCAGAATTTCAACCTTACTAAGAAGCAAATATTATGCCGTAAAAGATTAGTATGGGTGGGGTGGGGGCTAGTTAGTTAAGATAGAACAATGGGGGTTTGTATTATGAAGTGGATACTTGGGAAAACTATTTGGACTTATATAATTTATATTGCTTATATGATGAAAGAAGAATGGTAGATGAGATGTAGAAACATCAATGAAAGTTGGAAATACAAAAAAAGGAAAGACTACGAGTCAGCAAGTCCTAGTTAAATCAGAATCTCAGATTATACCCTCAATGAGCAAGAACAAAAGTTTCACCCTGACCACCTCTGTGGATCTAAAAAGGGCCAGGACATGTTTTGCTCATACATTTTATAATCCCCATCCAAAGCAATTGGCATTGTCTGTGATTTACTGTCATTTCCGATAACCCTGTCACCCTCGAAGACGGGGCCGTGAGTGGCCATCGATCTAGTGCATATCTATGCGTGTATGGGCACCTTAACACTTTAGGAATGTGAATGTTACCTTATCAGATTCACATTAGATGTGTCAGATGTAACACATGTTAGGAAAACCATCTACCTACTTTTTATGTGTCAATGATATGACATTCTTTTGGTAAAGAAATTATTCTGGCAGGAGGTGATAAGGGCACTTGAGTGAACCATTTTAACCAAAGGGAAAACTTTTGCATTTATATTTAAAATTATTACCCTTCTCATTTCTAAACCCCCCCCCCCCCCCCCCCCCCTCTCTCTCTTTCTCTCTTTTCTTTCTCACTGTTTTTTATTTGTTAATTTGGGTTTGGTGCAAGTGCCATCCTTCGATTTATCCTGATCGAGCCAGGGCTGTCTCGCGATAGTGGAGAATCACCATCATAGCTCTTTCTTGGCCTTCTTCATATCGCTAGCTCTCAGTGCTCCCATGCCCGGGGATAGCCACTCATCCACTGAGTAGCATGTTTGCTCCCTTGGTTTTGTCCGGGGGTTCACGAAAGCCCTGGCCAGGATTCTGTAGCCTCTATGTTACTATATAAACGTGCCTTGTGCCTATCTTTGTCTGTATTTTATTTTAATTTTTTTGTTGGTACTGTTTTGATGTCTGTATTATGTTGAACAAAAAAATAAACATTTAATATTTTAAAAAAAATTATTTAGTACCAAGTGATTGAATAAGGTATAAACGTTAGTATTTAGGATCAGGCAAAGTTTGTTGGAGGTAGGGCTGGGGTGGTCAATTATAAATTCATATATCTGTTTTTTGGTTTTTTTAAACTGAGGAAGGGAGCACGCCAAAGAAATGTATCAGCCCATTAGACAGTACTGGAGGCTGTATGAGACAGTTGCATAGTTTGCACCAATGAAATCTGCCTAAGAGTAGTGATGGCCGAACTGCCCGCAAGGCGGACAGTTCGGCCACGAACAAGCATGTTCGCCCTCCTTCTCGCCGGCGGACAGTACGGGTGTTCGATCCGCCCTGTTCGCCGGCGAGAAGGAGCCCTCTATTCTTCCTGCGGTAGGATCATTAGCAGCAAGATCCCGCCGCAGGAAGAATATTTCACTGAAGACCGGGTAGAGAACCTGGGCTTTCAGTGAAAAGCCGGCTTGTA
This sequence comes from Ptychadena robeensis, assembly GCA_036250615.1. Taxonomy (NCBI): domain Eukaryota; kingdom Metazoa; phylum Chordata; class Amphibia; order Anura; family Ptychadenidae; genus Ptychadena; species Ptychadena robeensis. The sequence goes on along the minus strand of CM070032.1, from coordinate 96,676,205 downwards.
AATCCGGTTAGCACAACCTGGAACTGTGGTTTTCCGATTCAAATTCCCCGCCTAGAGGCGGGGAATTTGAATCTGTCCGCGAACGGGCGGACGGCGGACTTTTTTAAAAGTCCGCTCCGCCCGTTCGCGGACGGACACGGCCGAAGTTTGGCCATCACTACCTAAGAGTATCCACCTCTGTGGTGAGAAAGGCAGTTGTACAACTTCAATATACTGTACAATCCACTTCCTGGATTTCCTAATGAGTGCAAACGTCACCAGGACATCCCATGATCTGATGCGTTCTGTCATTGATGTGTGATATCAAAGTGATATCAAAGTGACATCAGAACTTGGCAATATGAGTCAGGGTATTTATACATACATTCAGATCTGCTTCCAGCCCTGTAAGTCCTTTACTTAAACCAGTGGTTCCTAAACTTTCCTTGCAGGGCACCCTTTTCTATTTAGGAACACTATCAAGCCCCCCTCCCTATTGAAACACAGGTTAAGAATTAGGGCCAGCGCCCTGCTTGAATACCTTCATGCCAGGCCCCCAGTTTGGGAACCACTGACCTAAACTAAAATTTTACCTGTAGAAGCATGGGGCATGGGGCTTTTACTCACTGTATAAAGTGCTATGTAATACACTGTTACATAAAAAATGGAGAAAACAAATGTAAATACATGCATTCAATGACTAATAATATAAAGAAAGTGTTGTTTACCCCTTCAACTCTAAGCTTAATGAAAAGCCTCTTTTACACCATGTGTCAGAACCACCACACAACCAACATGGATGAAAAGAGGGACTTGCAAACATGCAGAGTACCATCTGGCTATAACTCATCGACCAAGGCTTCAGAATTTCCACATTATATCACTATCTTTTAGGAAACAATTAACCCCTCACTGCCAGAGCCATGCCGAGTTACAGATGTCAGTATATCATATATACAATAGACCACTGATTAGAAAGATGTAGTGCTTCTGTCCCAAGGTCTGCAATATGGTTTCCAGCAGGGTGTTCCTGTCACACGAAAGAAAAATTGAGCAGCTTATGATGTGTCTTGGCAGAAAAACAAAAAATCTGAGGAAAGTGACTTCGGTGCAAGTTTAACTTTTCTACAAGATGGACAAGAATTATTATTTTTGCACAAACATGCTGAATAAAAAATTTTTTTCTATGACTAGACAAGTTAAATGAACACTGCTTTGTATAATTGCCTAATCTAACTAAACATTTACATCTCACAAGTCAACAGCAGCATAAAAGGTCTTCCGGGTATGTTTTATATATTATAGATGGGTAAAACTGGGAACTCAGGAGTACATATCTTTTCCATATGGTCTTTAGAAGATAAAGTAAATGGCCAAAATTAATTCACTATGCAATTTGTTTTATTAATATAGACAAAAAAAGTAATCAGGAGCCATAATTGTAATAAAAATGTACTAATTTATTTTAAACAAACATTTATAATGATAGTTGAATACCACGTCCACATCTTTTAATTTAAAACTAAAAACACAACTTTTTTAAAAATTTCAACATATTTTTTTTTGGGGGGGGGGTTGTCTTTTTAAAGGCAAGCGTAAAACAAAACGAGAAAGCCTGACTTTGACAGTGTATGTGTCACATAAAGAAGTTTTTCTTTGTTAGTAAAGGCTTTCATCTTATACTATAAAGAGAAGTACCCGTGAAGGTTATGGTGAGAAGGGATGAAAGGAATCAAAAAGCC
>CM070032.1:96653976-96659718 GCA_036250615.1 Ptychadena robeensis | reverse complement strand
CCCCCCCCCCCCCGATTTATTTTTGCAAACCAACTGCTGTGCCATCTAGAGTCGAACCCTCTAGAGATGTCCATATCTGAGGTTCTAAGTCTTGTACAGCCTAGTAAGTAACAGTATTGTAATTTGCTATGTATTCTGTTCATTTGTATATAGAGTATAGTGTTATATAGAATATTGAAGTAGTTGCTTCAAATTATTTATGGGTCCAGCTATGTAACCATTGTTGAATCATTATGTATGTAATTACTATTTAAAAGAGTCAAATTTGTAACTTCTATGTTCTGTCATAATTCTAGTGAATTCTGAAGAAATAATTGGTAAACAATTGAACTATACACACTGAAAAAAATGTGCATGTGTGTAGAGTGTTCCCTATGAGTATAGTTACTAATGCTTTTGTGCGACTATGAATGAGAAAATGACAGGTTGAATGTATAATACTGTATGGAATACCTTTTGATATGGAATGATACATATTGAAAAACCTGTAGGAGTATTGAAATTTTTCCTGTTTTCTCTGTCTTTAGCATTTCTGCTTCCTCTATCCCCCCCCCCCCCGTGAGGGGCGAAACGCATGGGGAGTTAACATGTGGACATGCAGTGTGCAAAATATGATCCAAGAGATTTAGTACAATCAGTTTTAGAAATATTTGTGTATTATATTTTTTGTAGAGATACCAAAAAGATGGGGGGAGAGGCCATAGGTAATGGCCTATCCCACCATCGGTTTTCCTTGTTTGGGACAACGCAAGGGGACTTTGGCGGGGCCCCCCTATATTTACTACATTATCTGCTTCGCTTCTCCTCCTTTTCTTATATTTTATGTATATATACATATATATATATTTTTTTTTTCTGGGGGAACACACCGGAACGGTGTTCCCCCACCTATTTTTAGACTGGCCCCGCAGCTTCTGACCCGTGCTCCCTGCACAGCCAGAAAGGAGAGACTCGCATCCCCTTCGCCACCCTACCCCTCCTCCTCCTCTACGATGTGAGTGTGACAGGCAGCAGATTCTGTGCTTCTTCGTCAGATACTGCTTACTGTAGCTCCTCCCACAGATACGTCCTCCCCAGCCAATCAAAACCCCGGACAGGACACACCCTCTCCCTCTGCAGCTTTGCTGTAGAAACTAAGCTGAATAAATCTGTGTGTAACTGTAACTTTACACATTCATAGCAGGAAAACCATTCATAGTATATTCATGAAACTTTCAGGGTCAGTGATGCTCCCCTACTACTACTTACACCCTGAGTTTCACCCCTCTAGCTACAACACTTATATGTTAAATTTCAACTAAAATACAGCTATCCAATATTGCTTCCCTATGAGCATAAAGCACTACTCTGCTGCATACACGCTTTCACTTATCCTATTTTGAACACATAGATCTTTGAAACTCTTGGGGGTTAACAGTTAACCCCTGAGACTACATCCATGCAAATTTTCAGGTCCCTGAGGACAATTCTTCATACAGTTTTTATTGTTAAACACATACAATTTATGTCACTTGGATAACCGCAGGGAAACATTAATAGTTATGAAAGATTGCAGATAGTGGTGTCACTAGTAAATTACTAATCCAAAAAAATTAGACCCAAAGCCAGCTGGTGACCTGTGGTGGAGGGAGACCACCCTACATATGGGGTGCGTACTAAACACCATCTCCTGGTACTCTGTATCTGAGAAGCTCACTAAAAAGTTATGTGCACCCCTAGATAGGCATTCTCTGGAGGCCTCAGGCCGAGTGGAAAGGGAGTGATAGTGGTAGGGGGCCCCGAAAAAATTATCTAGTATGGGGCTCTCTCTGTTGGCGGGGGGTGAGTGTATATATATATATATATTGTGCTCCATTGTATTATTTATGATAAATTACATTGTATGATCAATTCTGGTTGTATTACTGGACCTAATGACGTTCCTTTTATAAAATCTGGATATACCTTGAGTTGGATAAAAGGTGTGGCACATCCGAGTAAATATATACCCAATACTAATCTATCCTATAATCTAGTTTCTCAGTACTTTGTTCTAGATGCTTTAAAAGGCATACATTATTAAATAGCTAAGCTTATAGGCTAAGGTTTGGGTTTTTCTTAAGTGTCTAATGTAACATCCAGCTCATAAAAGGCTGTGTTTGTGAAAATAACAAGATAAAGATAAAACCCATTGCACACTTAAAAATGTGGTTCCTACCTAATTATAATAATGGGATCTTTAGTACCTATTAAAATTTGGCAATTAACAAATATTGTCCCATGATCCATGTACAACACGTTTGTATTGAAGCCAGTGAACTGCACATGCAAATGCTTTTTTTATTCTGTGGAAGTCTTCTACAATATAATTAGAGGGGACAACGAGAAATACCTTTTGTAGAAGATCAAATTTTCTTGCACTAAAAGTTGGACTCAACCTTAAAATCCCACCATCTAGATTTGGAGAGGAAATTAACAAAATATATACAGTCAAAGACACAGCCATTCACATATAAAGTGAATATACACTATGCCAAGCAGCCACTGCCAGGTGTTAGGTCTTAGCTCCAGCAGAATGTGCAGAATAGAAACTTTAGTATGTGTCTATACACTAGCAGTACCCATTCTCTGAACCAACTGATCAACCTATAGAGAGTCACATATTACATTCTAGCACTAACAACTTACCTACAAGCAGATATTTACATATGGGAATAGAGAACAGTCTGTGTCACATAACGTTTTTAATGCAATGCAGAATGTTAATGTAAATACACAACTCATTTTGAATAATCAGAATAGCCTTAATTTGCATGGCTATTAAACAGCTATTTCACATATAGGACCAGTCACATTATATATTTACAAAAACAGAATGAGCTTACACAGCAATATCTGAGTGAGTTGATATTATTTTAAAAGCATGAGTTGTGTACCGTATATACTCAAGTATAGGACGACCCGAGTATAAGCCGAGGTACCTAATTATATCTACAAAAATATATTGACTTGAGTATAAGTCGACAGTGGGAAATGCAAAGTCAGAGTCAGTTTTCTAAATGAGAAAAATATAGAGAAAGCACCATTGCCCCTAGGAATTATTCAAACAGGATTAATCTTAATGCCCCAACCTAAATTTTAGAGAACACATGAATATTATTACATGATGGGGTTTGCAAGACAATTCTTATGATTTAAACTTTAAAATAAATTTCCAGTGGAGTGGAAACCTATTTTCAGTTTTTTAATCATGGGCTGTGAGAGTGTTCTATTTGAACTAGTAACAGTAACCGGCCACCAGGTGGCAGTGTGGAGTTTCTTTACATGATATCAGCTGTTTGTCGGAGAACACGGAGCTCACAGAAGCTACAGCTGAAGAAGGAAGCTCTCCATGCCTGAAATTTAGCATGGAAATTCAGCCGAGGTGAGTGGACCCTCGGCTGACTCGAGTATAAGCCAAGGGGAGCATTTTCTGCCCATTTTTTGGGCTGAGAAACTCAGCTTATACATGAGTATATACGGTATATGCATTATGTGACACAAATCTCTCCTCCCATATTAAGCAGCTCGTAGGTCAGTTGTTAGTGCCTGATTGTAAAATGTTTCTCTCCATCTCCATAAGATTTAGAGAATGGGTACTGCTAATACAACTAACATCATATTCAGTATGTGTCACGGCGGGTGACACCAGAGCTGCGGTGACACCGGTGAATTAAGGTTGTGGACCCACAGGACCAACGTGCACGATTGGCAGGGGTGCAATCCGGGGCACAGAGTCTAAGGGACTACCAGCAGAGCTCCCCGCAAAGGGAGTTGGACTTGGCTGCAGGTAATCCCCAGGTTGCGGTCCCTAGAAAGAACCTGTGCAAGATGGCTTGCTGAATCAATACGCGGTACAATACGTTCAAGAGTGAGGGAAGTCCAATAAACAAGCCTGGGGTCAGAAGCCGTGGAGTCAGGAGAGATACCGGGATGCAGTGCCGAGGATTAAGACGTGAGCGAAGTCCCAGGAACAAGCAGGGGGTCAGGAAGTCAAGCAGGATATACAAGGATCAGGAAGCAAACACATATGAGACCAAGCTCAGGCGATTTCCTGTCACCTGATCTAGCCAAATAAAGACCAGGAGGGAGGAGCAACTGAGGAGTAGTGCAGGACCACAGCATCCAGCAGAGGGAGCTCCAGAGCTGGACAGTTAACCCTTGGTGTTACCGATGGTTTCTTGAGCTGGAAGCAACTCCCGCAGACACAGATCCACAAGTCCTGCTGGGATCTGTGACATTATGACTGTATTACCATGTTTTTCCATTTTAAGTAGAAAGGCTGTTTAATAATCATTAAAATGGTTTTACCTAATCTAACTCTATACAACAACTGAAACATTTGACAAGACCAAGATCTGTTAAATGTGGAATATGATAGTTGTGTATGTATGAATTGATTGCTGTGCATAGATCAATTGTGATTATTCTGTCTTGAACTGTTATGAGATAATATTATGAAAGGGTAGCCAGCAATATGCCACTGTCTTATACATACACCATGTTACTTGTTTTACTCATTTGGATCTGTATGTTTTACCAAAGTTTATCATACCCGGGTCACCACTAATCTCCGTTTTGGTGCATCCATTGGGAACTTCTACGTCTCCCCCCCAAAAAGGACCAAGAATGGGTGAAATGCAACGGGGTTACTCATTGAGGGGTGCTACTTATAGCTCCCCATTCATCCCAAGCTTCCTTGGAAATTAGAGTGGTACCCGGGCTAGCCTCGAGGCTGTATATAGCTATGTTTGTTACTTGCTTTATGCCCATTTTGATGTTGGATGTGGATATTTATTGATCTGATTTTATTTATGACCAAATAAAATGTGTTTTTTTAATCACAACATTTATCTCAGTGTCACCGTGTAGGCCTAAGTAAAGTTAAGTTAAATTCTAAAAATAATGAACCTTTATGTTTTTAAAACACAAGATAAAATGAATAGCTAGCTAAAAGATAACATTAAACTCATTTTCCAGTATAATATTCATCTCCTTTCCACAGATTTCCCCATAGCACCTTTTGCTACAATATGTACTCAGTCTGATGGATAGCATTATTTATTACACTTCCTGTGCTGTGCTGATAAAATATTCTTGCTAAAGAAAAAGCTGCAATATAATGACACAATTTCCTTATTCATTGTTGCTGTGTGTTGTGGAGCACTACAACATGAATGCTGTCGTGGTGTGTAAAGGGCTATTTAAAATTGTACAAGTGTAAAGAACTTGCCTGGCCGGCAGTCCCGCATTGACCTCAGGGTGACCCCAGGGATCGCAGACAATCTCAGAGCATACATCTTGGTGGAAGCAGGTCTCTTTGTTCTGATGTAGGGATCCATTCTGTCCAAACTGCTTTTTTGCCAAACGGCACCCGAGGATCCCTGTGGTCCTACTGTACACATAGCAGGCAAGTCTTGCTGCCCCCTGGTAGTGGGATGCAGTTCTTGGCCAGGGCTGCAGCCTTGTGGATGTGTTTGACACAACAAAGCCCAGGTGGATGTGTTCAAGGTTTAACTTCTAAAGCCCCAACCAGCTGCGGGATATTCACCAGCTATTCATCCACAAATCCCATAGCACTAAATCACATAATGTGATTTGGCAGGTTCCCCATATAATGGGGACTGCCCTGCACACCATTATAGCCTCTGTATAGCAGTGTGCTTGGGTGCTAACCTGCCTGTCTGCATGTATCCTTATAGCCAACAGTGACACAGCCTGATT
>CM070032.1:96641476-96648976 GCA_036250615.1 Ptychadena robeensis | reverse complement strand
ACATCTTCCCTCAGCACCACTGAATCAGTCTAATGCCTGCCATACACACGCCGATGGTGTGCAGGCAGACTAGTCCCGATGTGCACCGAGATTCAAACATGATGACGTCATCACATTTGCACCCCGGTGCATTATGGGGCTCCTTCAGTCGGCGGCACCCTTTGTGTGCCGGCCATAAGCTGCAATGAAGACGCCGTCTTCATTGAAGCTTATGGCATCGGCTTTCATCGGCTAGTGCCAGCCAGAGATTATCGGACATGTCCGTTCTCTGGCTGGCCGAGCAGTGGGGCGACAGGGATCTGTCGCCCCATGTGGGCACATGCCGATTAGCGGACGATTTTTAACCTGACCGACGGCGCGAGCGCGCACGCCCGTCGGTCAGATTAAAAATCGGCCGCTTATCGGCATGTGTATGGCTAGCATTAGAAAGATAGTAAATTGTTGCACACAACTGTTAGCAGTGGCTACACAGTAATAGTGATGTAGTAGGTGTATGGGGTCTGGGCAAAGATCACTGAGGAAGAATGGGTCAGTATGAGGGGTGGGTATTTAAGTTGCATGTAGATTTGAAAAAAATTAAGGGGGAGTGTGGCCCCCTGTAACAAATAGGAATAAGGACACGAGGCACACAACCTAGTGCAACAAAGTAAAGTACTGATAATATTGAAGATAAAATACTCACAAATAAAGGAGGCTGAGTGCAGGCTTAGCAAGGAGTGATCTCTTCAGCCATGTAGTTTCCAGGATGGAAGGACTAGGATAATTTCCTAGTTATGGATTAGATCCTGTAGGGCTCAGAATGATCAATGGGACTCGTTTTGAAAAAGAGCTGCCACTCAAAACGCGGCCAATTGGTCCCACTGAGCCCTCCAGTATCTGTAACCAGGAAGTAATCTCATCCGTAACCAGCAAGTGACATCATTCTGGTAACCACACATCCAGCAATTGCAACCAGGAACTATGTGTTCCAGGTACCGGATGTGACGTTACTTTCCGATTCAAATTCCCAGCCAATAGGCGGGGAATTTGAATCTGCCCATGAACAGGCATTCTATTTTTAAAGTGGGGAAGTTCGACCGTCACTATTTTTTGTTTATCATTTATTTTTAAATTTACAGTACTATGTTGCACTAGGCTGTGTGGTATGTGTTCTTATACCACTGCTTTAGTTACTGTCACTGATTGGAGAGCAAGAGCGGAGACTAGGAGGAAGGGATCTTCATCTTGTCTCCCCTGAGCAGTGCCCCATTTAGTGACCATCACAGACTGGAGGGGCATAGTGGAGACTAGAAGAAGGTATCTCCATCATGCCTCTACTCAGCACCACCCCTCGTTGGCCGTCACACACTGGAGAGGGAGAGTGGAGGCTAGAGGAAGGGATCTCAATCCCGCTACTATCTTCCAATGATGTGATGGACTGCCAGAGTGTGCTGCGGCAAGGTGTCACTGGAGGGGCATAGTGTCACTGGATTTTTTGCTTGTTTAACTTTCAGCTAAAAAAAAATGTCTTATTCCCTGCCCAACTATTGGCACTTCTGACGGCAATAATAAAAAGTGGCAGAGTAAGTGATAGATCTGCTTAAACATATAATGCAGAGTCATTTATTTCAAAAGCCTCAACTGCACAGGAACACATGAGTTTTAGTGCATAACAATAAAAATATGGGAAACTGTCTATGCATTGTAATATGTTGCATCTGGAGGCCCACGCGAAATAATCCACCTAACACCCTATGTATAAAAACCAAATTGTATAATTAAAATCAGTTTGCAGATTGCAAACCTGCATTTTAACAATGAAACTTAGTACCGTGAAGCCTTCTTAAAACAGAAATATGCCCCAGAAGTACACTGGCATCCACTGGCATCAGAAGTGTACTGAATCACATGGGAGACTTGTGAATATATTGGGTCTCTTTATAAAGCAACACAGGCCATATAAAATTGAGAAGCCCAATCAACCCCAATTCCTTAGGTCTGCCACAGGTGCCACCATGTCCCACCCATCACTCTTACCTCCATCCTTCCCATATAGTTTCTAACAATAAACCCTGCCCAACCTCATGCCACTATAATCAGTATACTAGGGACTAGTATTGTGGATGTACACTTTGTGAACAGAAGTATTGCTACACTAGGCCATTGTACCTACATTAATTGGACATCTTATTCTAAAGACATCATTTTGTAGTTGATCTACCCTTTGTGGCTATTAAAGCGCACCCAAGTATGTATTTATGGATATTGAATTTTACACAGGTATACAGTTAAGCTGGAACACAAAAGTACCTTCCCTCAAAGTGTCACAACAAAACTGAAAGGAAACAATTGTACCAAATGTCTTGTTATGCTGAAGAATGAAGGTGTTTTTTCATTGGACCTAAGGGACCAGTTCACCCAGTCAGAGATTGGTGTGCATTGTCAAAAGAGCAATAGATATTAAGGTGTAGAGACTGGTAGGTCACTAAAGGACCTGAATATGCTTCTTCTTATGCCACTCTTTTTTATGGACCATGTGTTTTGTGTCATTGTCATGGACCCATTTTCAATGCCCTGGCTAAAGGAAGGAGGTACTTGATCTCTCCAGAGGGTTTTCTGACCCCTAGCAGAAAAACACCCCCAAAGCATAATATGTCCACTTCCATGTCTGACAGTGAAGTTGGTGTTCTTGGGGTCATAAGTAGCATTCCTCTTCCTCCAAACAAAGCTGGTTGAGTTAATGCCAAAGAGCTTGATTTTGGTCCCATGTGACCAAAATATTTTCATCTACAGGGTGGGCCATTTATATGGATACACCCCTAATAAAATGGGAATGGTCGGTGATATTACTTTCCTGTTTGTGGCACATAAGTAGATGTGAGAGGGGAAACTTTTCAAGATGTGTGGTGACCATGGCCGCCATTTAGAATTTGGACATTTTAAATCCAACTTTTGATTTTTTAATAGGAAGAGGGTCATGTCACACATTAAACTTATTGGGAATTTCACAAGAAAAACAATGGTGCTTGGTTTTATGTAACTTTATTCTTTCATGAGATATTTATAAGTTTCTGTCCACTTAAAAAATGTGTTCAATGTGTACAATGCCCATTGTGTTGGATTATCAATGCAATCCTCTTCTCCCACTCTTCACACACTGATAGCAATGCAGGAGAAATGCTAGCACAGGTTCCAGTATCTGTAGTTTCAGGTACTGCACATCTCGTATCTTCATAGCATAGACAATTGCTTTCAGATGACCCCAAATATAAAAGTCTAAGGGGGTCAGATCGGGAGACTTTGGGGGCCATTCAACTGGCCCAAAACGACCAATCCACTTTCACTCATCTAGGAATGCTCGATAGATTGCTCTTGTGGACAGGTGTACTCTAAACAGCTACTGTATAAGTGTGTTACTAGACAACTGGGAGCCTTGCTGGTTGATAGGGGATCAAATACTAATTTCTCTCATTACAATGCACATCAGTCTCTGACTGCACTGGTATTGTAAGCATGTAAGCTATTTAAATTTCCCAGATGTTCTTACCTCTGCAACATGCCCCTGGCATTATCATTGACACAGGGGGATACTAGGACTTGGGACACCTATACTGGGGTGCCATTGCCAGCTCATGGTCGGGCCCCTCAAATGTAAATTGTGGCTCCCACCTCTGGTATTGAATCTCAGATCTATGGTTTATACTCTAAGCCCTATCTCCATAAGGCTGAATTCAGATGAACATGTCACTGAGTGCTGGAGATATAGAGAAGGGTTGTGGGAACATTTGAAAAAAACAAACAGTTTTGCTCTAACACATGTAGTTTTTGCAAAAATTAAGTTCAAAATCAAAGTCGAAATTCAGATTTTTGAAATTTTGACTTGACTTTGACCTTAATTTGTGCAAAAACAATTTATATAATTATTATTTTTTGTAGTATACCCCCTACACTTCTGTATATCTCGAGCAAGTTTGGTGAGGATACCATGTTCAGGGGCTTTGCAATTAACTCGAAATCGTCAAAATGGTCGAATGTTTGAAAAAAAATAGTTGCCCATAGACTTTACATTGGGGGGTTGGTGGGTGATTGCCAGCTGTCCGTGTCCAGCCACGTTTCAGCTATGCCTGTGGTTTAAAAATCTGTAAATCATTTTTTTTAATAATACATTGCAATATCATTGGTAGTTATGTAAAACACAATTACCCTACAACTCAGAAGTGGCTTTTAGGTTCTCAGAGCTGTGAAATATAACTGTACAGCTTAAGTAAAATAGTGTTAGGTTTACAGTTTGAAGGTGTATCTAAACCCATCAGATTCTATAGAAAATTTGTATCCTCTAAAGCTAGGCACACACGGGTAGATTCCTGTGCAATCAACCCCCGATCAATCACAGCGTGGGATCAACCACATGGGCACATCGATTCCCGTTCAATGGGGACCTGTTCTCCCCAGCTTGCAGCCTTGTTTCGTGAGTGAATCTTTCACACGGGCTGCCAGCTGGGGAGAAAGGCAGCTAGACTCACACTAGCCTCAGAGAGACGTGCTGCCTCCGTTGTTGGAACCCCGTTCAATTGAGTTTCTACGAGCGTGATCAATAGAGGCACACAGAGGTAGATTTGTAAACAGATTAGAGTACAATCAAGCACCGTGTCTTTTTACAGATCTACCCGTGTGCCTAGCTTCAGTTGACAAGCCAAAATGAAAGGCAAACAAACCTACTGTAGCTGATTTGGGGGGAAAGTTGCTTAATAATAATGTTAAACTATAATTTACTTTAAATATTGTAGTATCTGTAGTGTCGTGGAGGTGCATTGTAGTGCGCATTTTACACGACCAGGTCCTTTCAGACAGATGTCCTCTGCTCATTTAACAGACACGGCACACACTCTGAACAAATGTAGGTCCACGCAGCTATGTACAGTTTATTTAGGACTATATACAAATGTGCCCCAACTCCCAAGGGCGAGATGGGGTTCAGACTTGGAGTGAGAACGTTATCAAGGCTGCTACCAGCTGCTGAAACGGTGGACAGGGGGGCTGTTCACTTCCACAAGCTAAAGAAACACAGTCTTTGAAGGGAATCACGCTAAAGAAGCGGAAAATCGCTCACCCAGGATGGCAACATCTGGGGCACAAATCTGACCAAGGCTGCAGTTCCTCACAAAAAGCCTAGAATGTTCTGTGGAACTTGTATTTAATATCTCTGCTTGGGGGAGGGCAGTAGCCTGTCTCCATGCAGATTTCAGTTGCTACAATTAAGTGGAGAGCCCAAAACAGCGGGAAAAGGAGTTAACCCTGTCCTGTAAAGGGTTTCAGCAACTGCTATGCAGCGAGCGTAGCCCTTAACGGGACAAACACTGACTATATACACAATGCAATATATACATTTATGGTGAACAGGGTAGTATATACATTTGCCTATATGCAAATTTAGTGTAAACCCCTGTCACTACATATCTAGTAAATTTTAGGAAATGAAACAAAAAAGACACATCTACTCTTTTAAATGACCTTTTTTATATATTATTATAACAATAAACTGCCAGACTAGATATATCAGGAAGGTACAAAAGCTAGATAGTTATATAGTAATACAGTAATTAACATTGGTCTATGCTACTTTCTTTTTATTCCCAAAAGCAATATATACAATTTCATCTACTTCCCAAGAGAATAGTCTGTTTGATTCACACATACACATGTAGTTTGGTACTAACACCACATTGGAGACTTCTATTGGAGGCCCTTTTTTGACTGATTAAACAGTAAGAATCTGCCTAGAGATTTATATGGTAACCTCCCCTAGAGATGTATTCAGTCAAGGGAAAAGTGGACAATATGCTGTTTTAATGTTTTAAAGATCAGTGCACCATACTATTTGGCTCATTATTTAGTACCTCCCTTTAACTGTAGTTACAGTTTACCATCACCGTCTATGGATGCAAAAAGAACCGGAGAATGGTAGGACCTTTGTGTTAGTGGGACAAGAAGGATGAGCACAGAGGTACAGTGTTTACTAAGCAACCTTATGTTGCCTTGCTTAGCTAATTAGTGGGTTACAGGTCAAGCCAATTAAAGAATATATTATAATTTATACTACATACATTACAAACTGGAAAGGTTTTGCTCACACTCAGTGACACTTTCCCAGCGTTTAATTAATACTCTATGGACTGGCCCATCTCTGAACTTTACATATAGGGAAGTTCTGGTTGGTTGCTAAAGAAGAAAAACATATAGACCTAGTAAGTCTAGTAACCAACATGCACATGTTAAATGGCAGAGTATTGTTCCCATTTTGCCAATTATTTAGCATGCATGAGCCTTTACTTTTACTTTAAAACACTCTTAACGTTTTAAAGGCAAACTCTAAGCTTGTGAACATTCCCCTGATGCTCCCACTCCTCCTTGCAGTATTTTATGCTATTTGTTCTTTTGCAAACCTTTTCAAGTGGTCCTAAATCTTATCACATAATTCTAAAGGTAAAGAGTTCTATTCCTATCCAGGCTTGGAGGTACTCAAAGATGCAGAGAACAATGCATAGGACATCACCATTACACCATGAATGCATGGTGTCATAGTAATTCCCCATCAAGAGTTGGGCTCATAGATCACTGCACTTAGAGTATTTGGGAGCCGCACATAATTTCTTCAATCTATACTGGTATAGGTATAGCTAGAAGACATTATTTTAATTTTTAAATAACAAAACTTTTTTCAATTATACTTCAAGCATGAGGGAACTCTGTCGTGTGGTAATGCACATTTTTGTGTCATGTAGCCTCTGATGATATCTATGGAGCACATAATCTTTGATTCAAAGGTTACGTGCCCCTATTCTGAGGTTATGTGCCGCAATATATAATATACAAACATGCCCGTTCATTGATGCGGTAGTGGAAGCATAGGCACTCGCCTGTCTTACATACATCTTTCAAGTAAGTTTATCACCTCTCCTCCTCTTCCCACTGTAAGAATTTCCTGGGCGTGGACCTGTCATCGGGAGATTGGAAGACAGGTGCGTTCATATGCAATAACAGGGTTGGGCACCTGGGGCCTAGATGATTATTATAAATGTCTTCTGCTACAGGCCATAGTTTGCTTAGATTTACTATCCAAACCTAATTTTAATATATATTATTTTTTAAATATATTTTCTATATATTTTTACCTCCCTGGTAACCAGTATTTTATCAATTCATCAATGTTCACCTTTTCCACCCAGGCTGGGAAGACTTGGGATTGGGCGGCCCTTACAGGTTCATTGTCCAGCCCCTCTGTTAAATTTAAACCCATTGTGGCCCACTAGTCAAAAAGTTTGCCCACCCCTGATCTAGACCCTGACACACAGGGCACATGCTCTAAAAGTAAAAGCAGTTATCGTTGGATTCTACCAACCACTTAAAATTTGTGTGCCTGGAGGTGCCCTTGGTCTATTAGAATTCTAGAAAGCCCCTGATTAATGATGGCGCGAACTGTTCGCCGGAGAACTATCCGCGGCGAACATCGCATGTTCGCGT
>CM070032.1:96621923-96641376 GCA_036250615.1 Ptychadena robeensis | reverse complement strand
TTGCGGAGGTTCGCGTTCGCCGTTTGCGAACAGCAAATTCCATGTTCGCGCCATCACTACCCCTGATAATAAACATGATTTACATCTTTGGACAAACTTCGAATAAATTGAAAGCTTATTAAATACATGTTATACAGAATTTACATGTGCAATATATAGCTGGAGAGAGAGTTACCTATATATATATGTATATATATATATTCTAGAGATAAGAATTGTAAACATTTAAATTTCATTTTATGTCTTTCATTATGTCATTTAAAAACGTAATTAGAACACTTGGCCTGGATACCATTCTCCGTTAACCCTATAGCTACCCAAACATGGACAGACTTTTGGATTGATGATCATTTGTGTGATCAAAATATGAACTGTCACTCGATTGAAGGTACCACCAGACAGTGTCATTGATTGGAAACGGATAGGTCTGTGCACATTAAATATACCAACATGTTATCTCGCTTTTTAATTGAATTTATATTCAATATCGGTCGATCAAAACAGGTAAAAAGGGGTCAATTTCCAAACGATCAATCGATTTTGACAATTGATTTTTTAGGTCTTTGGAATGGAAAAATCAGTCCATGTATGGACACCTTATCTCTGTTCAAAAGATCTAAAGGCCAAGGAAGATTTGTGAAAAAGAAGCATATTAAATACTTAAGATGTCATTAGATTATAAGTAAATATAAGTACAATTTTATTGGTATTAACATACCTGGAACAATCTCTTAATTATCAAAGTTAGAATGATCTTATTTGTTACGCTACTTGTCCACTACTATTAACTGATGAATTAAGTTTTCTGTGAATGGTTATTTGATTAGTTTGGTGCTACAAAAAAGAGTTCTCTAGCCATAGAGAAATCTTCTGTTAAGGAGTGCTCCTATCGATGCAGATTGTACACAGAGAGCAGAGAGGAGTGTGAGAATTCCATTAGAACTAGTGGATGCTCTCCACTTAACTCTTGGAGTAGAGAAATGCTTGAGGTCTGTGCACTTGTAGTGTAGGGAAAGCTGTCAATGAAAGGGATCAAAGTGCTGCATACCTTCCCAGCCAAACCCTCTCCAGGACGACCTCACACCGAGCTCATACAGTACACACTGCTACTCCTTGGTCCTCTCTAAAGAGGTGCAAATGAAACGAGATTAGACTTTCTCTGGTGGAGTCCCTTAACGATTGTCATGTGATAATGAAGAGGCAGCAGCGGGGGTCTTAGCTGCTCTGTGATCAGTACAAAACCAGGCAACAAGCAGAGCTATAGAGCATCTCTTGCTCATCAGCATCCCCAGGCAGAGCCTCACCATTACCTTCCCATCTCAGCAGCATTATGAGACTCCTCTTACTTGGGCTGGGATCTAGAGTGCTGATCACAGCCATTTAACTGCATCTGCTTGATAAACTCTGCTTGATTCATCCCTATCTGTCACATTGCAGCTGGAGTATCCAAGACACTGGTCCTCGCAGCATCCCGAAAACTTTTCACTCTTGCTGCTGATGCTGGAGGAAGAAGACAACCTGATTATCTTATTGAGCTTCACCTAACTGCACTGGCTTTTTTGCATGAACATTTTTTTACATCGACCTAGCAGTTACAAACTGGACTCGGCTCTTTCCTGAAAAAAAAAATCAAGTATGCCTCGACCAGGAAAAAACTCATACAGTGATCAGAAGCCCCCCTATTCCTACATCTCTCTGACTGCTATGGCCATCCAGAGCTCCACCGAGAAGATGTTACCACTCAGTGACATTTACAAGTTTATCATGGACCGGTTCCCCTACTACAGAGAAAACACCCAGAGGTGGCAAAACTCTCTAAGGCACAATTTGTCATTCAATGACTGCTTCATCAAGATCCCTAGAAGACCTGATCAGCCTGGCAAAGGCAGCTTTTGGGCACTGCACCCAGATTGCGGGGACATGTTTGAGAATGGAAGTTTCTTGAGGAGAAGAAAAAGGTTTAAAGTGCTCAGAGCGGAGCACCTGGCCTCCAAGAATCACCAGATGATCCATTATTTTCACCACCAGCATGCCCAAACCAAACTGGGTCTGTCTTCTTCAGAGAGCGCAGCCGTGGCTGGCATAGGGAGGTTACCGCACTTTCAGCCATACAGCCTCAATGGAAGCCAGTCTTCAGGGTTTAAGCACCCATTCGCCATAGAGAACATCATTGGCAGAGATTATAAAGGGGTCATGAGTGGTGGTCTCCCATTAGCGTCCATGATGCATCACCTGGGGTATCCAGTGCCCAGTCAGATCAGCAATATGGTCAGCTCTATGTGGCCTCACGTTGGCATGATGGATTCTATGGCAGGCATGGCAGTGCCACAAGAGTATGGGCATTTTGGGGTGCCAATGAAAACGATTTGCCATGCTCCAAGTCAGACTATTCCAGCTGTGCCTGTCCCTATAAAACCAACAGCCTCTCTGCCACCAGTCTCTGCAATCCCCAGCCTGACTGTAAATCCCTCCAACATGTGCCCTCCTACAGCCACAGTGGCCGCTTCTATGCTGGAGCAGTCTACCTCCACTCATTCGGACAGTAAGAGTAGTATGCTGCACTCAGTACTGGTCCATTCCTAGTATAGTCCCAAACAGGGACCATCATGTACTCTATACCTACTGGACAGTTCTATTCGCTCGAA
Organism: Ptychadena robeensis; assembly: GCA_036250615.1. Classification (NCBI taxonomy): domain Eukaryota; kingdom Metazoa; phylum Chordata; class Amphibia; order Anura; family Ptychadenidae; genus Ptychadena; species Ptychadena robeensis. The sequence continues at coordinate 96,638,731 of CM070032.1, read as the reverse complement.
AACGGCATCAGTTTCCATAAAGTATGACTAATATAAATTACTTTACAGTTATGTTATATGTATGTTTTTATTAACTATGAGCAGAATTATACAACCACACTTTATCTTGTTTTTAAAGAATAGAAGTATTTGGTATCTACCTAAAGACATTATTCAGTTCTAAGATTAATAGCTCAAGGTTGTAAGAGACAATTCTGTTACTTGTATTAGATGCCATTTTTTAAGTCAGCCTTATACTTTGACTTTTGTTTCCTCCCTTATTTGTTTTCTTTGCAATGTGATTCTGTATGTCCATGTTTTCTGAGCAAGCAAGCACTTTACTTGACTTGACTTTGTAGTCATTATTATAGGATTCATCCTTATCAATGCACTGTGTACATGCAGATCCTCTTCTCATCTGTGTCGGTGAATCTATTAAATGTCAATTAAACTCAACGTTTACAGCACGTCATCTTTTTATATGGCATATTAGGCTGGTTGGTTTAATAATTATTTCATTCTTATACTTTAACTATGCCCTGTTACTTCAAAAACCTGTTGCGCTAAATACAGATTGTATGTGTATGAGTGACAAGATCCTTTGATAGTGATTAACTGTTTCAGCTTTTTCAGATATTATTAACCCCTTTTACATCATTTGAAAATATACATGAGAATAATGTAGAAATAGGGAGAAAGCGAGAGTGAGGGAGGGAGAGTTTTAGTTGTGTGTGTGAATATAATATAATATAGATAGATAGATAGATAGATAGATAGATAGATAGATAGATAGATAGATAGATAGATAGATAGATAGATAGATAGATAGATAGATAGATAGATAGATAGATAGATAGATAGATAGATAGATAGATACGGTATAACTGTCAAACGCAAATAGACACATTAATCATCAATATAGTATTAGTGTATCCATTAATTTGTTGTAACATGGCAAATCTTTAATTTATTGTTGCATGATACTATCTGTTAATTAACCAATTATAATATCAAGTATTGTTGCTTTTATAATATAATTACACTCTCCATTATATTAAGCAATTATGAGTCCCAGATAGTGTAAATTATGTTCTGTTTAGTTTACGTCTTCCATTCTTCAAAGGAATCTTAAGCAAAATAAATGTAAAACTAAAAGTTTGATAAAGAAAATATAAAGGAGATATATAAAAAATAAGATATAATTAAATTATTTTAATGAAAATTAAACTAAATGCGTGACTAGCTCTATTAAGATATTTTGACATTCTAATGGCATCATCTGCACCTGATAGACCTGGTATCATGTATATATATATATATTTTTTTTCTCTGTGCAATTCCTGCAATCTGAGACCATCCTATCCAGACTGCTGTATTTCCGATGTCCTTGTTCCATGTAAAACAAGATACAACCCGTCCAGGAAAACCTGACATTCTCTGTAAATTGGACACACATTCATAGATCAGAGATTTGATTATAGGTGTCACCCAAATAAAGTAAGAGATAAATAAATCAGCAAAGCGCCAGGGACACAAATCTTCACCAATGATTGATTAAATATACTAGCAGGAAATCGGAAACTTTTACGACAGGTGTAATTTACAATATCTAATCATTTAAAAGATCGCTATCTAAATATACGGATTTAGCTTCTATAGTCTGTTCTAACTCAATTGATCTTGGTTTAGACAAAACATTTTCTATTGTCATTATTAAAACTTTAAAGCCACAGTAGTCCTAGTAAATATTAATGTGTAATTCGGAGAGCATTCAAATATTTACTTCCTTTGACAACACTTTTTTTTAATGCATAACATATAACTCAGGGAGTAGACTCACTTGTTGCTGTCACTTTATGATGGGCGAGCTGTGTAGTTTGTGTAGGTGTAGTACATGGGAAGGTGGATTTTGTAGTATATTGTGCTCTGTTGTAAATTGAAATAATAATTTTATATATATATATATATATATATATATATATTACAAAATCAGCCTATGATCAAATATATTGATCAGCAGATATGTTGATGTAATATCCTCTGGAGTACAATGTAGTGAATACTCTTTATCTTGGTCCATCTTTATTTTTTCTATAGACAGTGTGACTGATGATTACCATCATTTTTACTCCTTGGTAGCAAATTATAGGGGATCCCTAAAAATGGAATATATACATAATTTTTACTTATCTTTTTATAAGTCGGAATATTTAACTCCATAAACATATATGCGTTCCATTGTGAATGAAAATGGATTTCAACAACAGACACAACGCTGGGAAGGTGGGTACCAATTAAACCAAAATCATCGGCCGATCTTCCTCACCTCACAGGTAACTTATTTATTAATACAGATGAACATATACATTTTTACTGCATAATGTTTAGTACTGCATTTGTCTTATTGCTTTATAGGTGCATATTTGAATTTTGTATCTTTATATATATTTTTGGTTTAATAAGATTTTTAGTGACATAATTTTTAGTACATTTTCACTTCGCTACAATCCATTTATGTGCGAAGTATGGAAAGCAAATAACCAACTATTAGATCGCTCATTTCTTTTCCAAAGTTACGCAAATTAAGAACTCATTAGTATGTCCTGGATGGTATCACTGACTGTTCCTATTTACTTAATAATTTTATGTCCTATCCAAATACTTGAGAATTTCTGGCTTTCTGTTCTACATCAGAACTATAGTGTGAATAAAGAATTAGTGATGAAAGTTGGCTGGTTCGCTAAATATCTAAGGACACCGGTTTGGAGTGAGTGATAGGAAATACATGTAACAGTCTACTCTGACATCTGTGCCATCATGCTGTATTTTAGGATGAGGTTTCCAGATTGAGACATCGGTATTTGTGAATGCCTGGAGCAGACAGTAACTAGAAAGAAATATGGGCATCCTCCCACAGCACACAGATAGTATGTAATAATAGAGAGGATGGAGGAAATGGGGCTGATGCCACACACAGGCTACCTGGGGGGCACAATGCTGGACTATGGCTAAGAAATTACCTGTATTGCAGAGAGGAAATAGCTGCCAGGGAAAGCAGGTAAATTCATAGGATTTATGTCTTCTGTAAAAGCACATAACTGAGGGGAGGAAGCATGAAAGAACTTTAGTAATGAGGTATAACAGCACATGCTGAACCTGGGAGGTCCCAGATTCCTTCCTTTTAAATTATAACATTGCCAACTATTACTTTTCTTGTGCTATGGTAATGTCGTAGGTATATGCTATGCCTATAGAAAGAAATCAGAAATTAAGATCATATGTTTATGAAAAGATGATCATAAAGACCATTACATATATTCCTATTGCCCAATATGCTCTAATAAAAGCATCAAATTAATATAAATACTAGACTGGAATAAAAGGAAGTTTAATGCACATGTATTGCTATATTATATGCAGAATTAAATACCATTTTCAAAAGTATCCTTTTATTATTGTCAGTAGGCATTTAAATTCCTCTGCAACTGCTGTTTTTTGTGTGTGTGATGCATTCTGATATGAAGCGCAAAGGCTGTGTATTCTATATAAAGGTATATATATATATAAACACCTATATAAAGGTATATATGTATATAAATACCTTCTGTAAATGATATAGACAGGTAAAACATCAATTAGAGCAACATAACTTTGCCCTGTTTTTAGGCTCACATTTATTGACACAACACAATCATTAATACTGTATGTGTAGCCATGCTAAATACAGTAATATACTTATGGGTGAGGAACCACAGAACAGGGCTAGGTGCTCTTTCACACTACATGTGCTGTGGACAACAAGGCATTTCTTGGATTGAACTGTTTTGGGACAGTGAGCTGGTAGGATAGTCAGCACCTGATGTCATTTGGGGGAGTCAAGGGGTTTTCCTGGAAACAGCTGGACTATGATATTTTAAACCTACAAGGTATTGATAACATACACACTGCCATGAGTTTGTTTTACTCACTGCTGCATGCAACCTGGATGCACTGGAACTTACATTTACTATTCACTTTAAAACACCAGTGCATACAAAAACACATACAGTAGGTAATGACACTTACTGTCTGAAAATATGTGGCTGAGCTTTTTACATGAGAAACTGTACTCTTTGTATATTCATGGGCCCAATATAGATGTGACTATAAATATTTATATTATGTTACCCATTGAACAAATATATCACATGCACAATACCTGTATATCAATAATCAATCCAAGCACTAAAAATCTATATCAATTGAAGCTCACTTAACCAAAAAAAAAACACCTATTTTACCGGTAAATTTTAATAGGTTTAATAACTGATTGACTAACCAATAGATTGATATAATGTTATGGATTATAACATGTATTAATTATATTAAATGTAGATTGTTTTCCAAAATATTGGTAGTGTTGGATTTTGAAAGTTTATATACTCATAGATCTGCACACTTTTTCTCTAATTTCAACCTTATATCTAAGGCTGACACTCAATATAATATCTATTATATATTTACCAAATCTATTTTAAAGTAGATGGTAAGGGAAGGAAGGGCATAGGTACACAATGCATGTGTCCTTTATTTTGTGGAGAAAAGTAATCATATAAATCAGTCTATTAGAAATTTTCAGATTTGCATCAGCATGGGAAATGGGAAATACGGTAACATAGAAGCATAATGTGGGAAATCAGGTAAACATTCCAAGCAGATGCACTTCAATAGGTATCAAAGATTATAACTCTAGTGAATGGGTATATGTGTAACTGGGGAAAAAATTATGTGAGGAGCTGGGTACCTGTGTTGTGTCAAAATGTTATCCCTCAAATAAGGGAGGGTGTGTTGGAGGGATGTTGTGAAGGGGTTGGAAAAGAAGTGAATACTTTGGAAAGAAGAATGGCTGAAGCACTATTTGTACTTAATAATATAGGGTGGATAGGAAAAGCCTATCAGAGAAAATAGATATAGAAACTGTGTATAATTACAATAGGGTATGCAAAGGTTGCGCAGGTAAGGACATAAATCACTATAGCTGGGCATAGACGTTTAGATTTCCCAGCGATCGATCTTTTAAACGATCATGCATGCGATTCCGGAGTCAATTCCAATTACAGAATCGATCGCACCATATGACGCCTACGATTCCTGATCGATTCCTGTGATCGATTGATCATGGATCTTGTGATCTCCAGCTCGCAGTTGTTCTAATCAGAAATAATGTAATGTGGGTTAGAGGCCAACAGGACGATCGATAGGAACGATTGCATGTCTCCATTAATGTTCCGTGATTCCTGAGCGATCAAAAAATTTTACAGACAGGTCCGATTCCTGCTCAAACGATTTTAATGCAATTTTGGGTCAAATACATTGATTGATCACTTTGTGCATGCATCAATTTGTGACAGATCGACTGGGCGATTGAGTCCGGTGATGGGTCTCACAGAGATCTAAGGAAAATCGAGACGTCTATGCCCAGCTTATGGCTGAAAGAGACTTTAAAAGCCATAACTCAACCAGAAGAGTTGCCAAGAAGTCCATGTCTGAAGAAAAGATTCTGTACTGCAAATCATTGCTCCATGTCTCATGCAGATAATTCAACAAGTGATGAGGTATAACAACTCTAGCTGCTATTACAAAGTGGCATAGGATGTCATTGAATTGAACAACCTAGTTAGTACTGACAACAGTGCTATCGGAGGGATTACTGTTCATGTAACATTATGGTCTTAAAGACCCTGTTCCAGAATAAAGCTGGGCATACGCGTCACAATTTTCCTGCAACCGTCTTTTAATCTGGTCGCCCATCCAATTCCGGAATCGATTTTAACTTGCGAAAATGATCGCAAACTGCAACATACCTTGCCTTCAATTTCTGGGCGATTCTATCCTGAAAGTCTCAAATGCACACATTTATGGGTTTGGAGTGGTGTTAACTGCAGAACTGGCCAGTGACCAACAGCACACAAACAAAAGTAATTTCCACAAGAACCTAGATGGATCGCTTAAAGCAATCGCATGAGACAACTAACAGCACTTGATTCCTTTGCTTTTTATTAAATTATCCATCAGAATGGATCCGTGAACGATCGTTTTTCTGTCCGATTTTTGACAAAATCGATCGCTCAGACACTTGGCATGCTTCAATTTTTATTCAATACGATCGCACAATCGTTTTTGTTAAACGATCGCACTAAAATTTAACAAAACATCGTGACAGAGATTCGTCAGGACGGTAAATTTAAGCCCAATCCCATTAGTTCGGCTGGGGACGGCTGCCCCCAGCTGAACTAATGAGTCGCAGATGCAGAGTGCCGTCCGATTCTCAGCACTATCAGGCGGGCGTGATGACGTCATCACGCTGCCTGCTACTGCATAGAATCGCATAAGGATTATGATTTAGATCTCTCTGTCAGATATCCTTTATATCTACAACTATGTAGTATAGGGTCCTCTGCGACTGAACACAGGTAGACTTAATGGTTTAGAAAGTCCCTGACATTACATTGTTTTGGTAAAACAAAAGGAGAGCTAAAGGAAAACTGACAGAGAAATCTAAAGGTGTATGGGGGCCATTAAGCAGTGGGGCATCTATACCATGTGCAAAAGACATTTGATTATCATTTTCCTGACAGGTGTTGTCCCACTGCATCCAACATGAGCTCATCAACATTAGAGATGGCCATGAAATTTCAACCAGCTAACTTTGTGGGTTAATTGCACAGCCCTTGAAGATGGCTTCATCACCAAAATTCATGCAGGTGTAGAGAAGGGTTGGGTAGAAAAATATATTGAGTTAAATCTTGACTTTCTGGGGGTTTGCAATATTATGCAACCACAATCATCATCCAACTCTTCTAAAACAGGTTAGGTGACTACCAATCTTAACCTGTTACTATATATACATATATATATATATATATACTTTTTTTATATCGGCAATTGAAGTGTACATAAAAAAGGACTAGTGTTTTTTAACTTCCCGTAAAACAGTGATTATGTGAGTGGCTTGTAGTAGGAATTCACCTTTCTTTTAGATGGATTTATATTTTAAAATGCATTTAATGCCCATATGTTTCAGGTAATTTAGGTGGGGTCATTGCATAGAAAAGTTATAATTAGGCAGTGCGAATTTTTAAGTAGAAATTTTGACTTTTTCGCCGAAAATTTGCATAGTCGAATTTTGATGGGGTCATTTCGACTTTTCGCCGAAAAAGTCGAAAATCAGCCTGATATCTCGACTGAAATTTAAATTTCAACTTAAAAAAGAACTTTGCTTTTGATTTGCCATGCCGCTATTTCACGTGCAAATATCGCCATTTTAGTTAACATTTTCACATGCAGGAGTGATTGGAAAATTCGCATTGGCGTAAATTCACATGGTGCTAGCTAACAAAAATTGCTGGAGTTGTAGAGAAGGGTTGGGAAAACATTTGAAAACAATAGGTTTTGCTCTAACATGTCAAGTTTGTGTATAAATTGGGTTTAAATCTCAGCTCTGATTGTAAAGCTCTGCTACTATGTACACTGATTCTTCTATTATAGCTCAAGCTCATACAGCAAATCCAAATTTTCCACCTTATGCGAATTTTTGACCTTATGTGAATTTTAGGCCTATGCAAATTTTCACCTTTAGAAATTTCGCAGTCGAATCGAAATTCGATTGGAAAACTCCAAATTTAAGTAGAATAAAATGTTATTCATTTCGACCATCTCTAGTTGTAATGTCAAAACATGGTGTGTATCTTATAATATATACATATAATAATTTTAATATAATATCCCTATGATAAAGCCCCGGACATTTGGGGGGAAATGTGTCAGGGGGGAGGATATGTTCCCTGCGTGGAGCTGATGATGTCTGTATTCTTCCTTGAAACAATTTGAGAATAAAGTTAAACAATTTTAAAGATCTAAAAATAAGTCTGCGGACTCCATAAACCTAAAGACAAAAATGTGTTCAAGACGATGTGTGGAGGAGTGCAGAGAGCGGGATCCAGCACCAACAAGACTTCAGGTGATCTTTAATTAATTACTTACAACTACCCAAGAGGAAGTCTGTGTGTGCATGTGACCATTGATACAAGCCCAGGAGTGTGGATTTTAAAGAATTCATTGTTTGAATACTGGTGGCAATATACATATATTAGGCACACAGGGTTGCAGATTGCACTTTGACAGAGCAAAAAGTCTGTGGTTTCAATGGAGGGGAAAATACAATGCACTTCTGGGTGCAAAGTGTGAAAGAGCTCTAATACTCTAGCTGTTGTCTATGTGCTTCTTGTCTATGTTTGTTCTAGCTATAACAAAGCTAAAATGTTTATTATCCATAAGACAAAGAATGATATAAACATTCCTTACCCATTTTATAGGTTTACTTACCACCACAGGAGTGATCAAGGAACATATAATTTATAAATGTGGCATTCACCAAACATTCACTGCAGGTGACTCAAACATTCTAAATGTATACACCTGTGGTAAGAAACTACATCTGTAGTGACAAATATGGTTCAATAAATGTGGTATTAATTAACTCAGAATAACAAACTTTTTTTCACTCTTCAATTCAATGTTATTCAATCATAGAAAGGAAAGTACATTTACCTTTAACAATAACTGCCAACTGTGATGAATATCATCCTGAAAAGGACAAAGTCTAAATGAGCCATTATAGCTGTATGTTCACAACATGGTAGATTAACTAGTAAACAGAACTGTCTACTTCACTTCTGTCTTATTTCATATTGAAGATCTTCTACAGTTACCAATATGCTTAAAGGCTTAGTATATTGACTCTTCCAGATGATCAAAGGGGAAGTTAGCTCACAGCAGGATAGGACTTTGTGGAATTATATACTACAGGAGGTCAGATTTAAAAAAAGAGGCTGAAGAAAGAAATGCAAAGCAAAGTTTCACAAAAATTAAGATTTTGAACGCAGGGATTTCACCGCAGTGCACAAGCCGCCCATTGACGGTAATGGGGCTTTGGCAGGGCTTTCTCCACAGCATGTCAGAGCTCCCGATCCGTCGGTCCAAGCCTCTGTCAGCATGATGTCAACACTGCGATCCACGTCCACAAGAATGCAATGTATATATATATATATTTGATAATTTAGTTGCTCAAGTGGTTTTATAAATGTGAAAGCAGGTCCTGCCACTGTGGAGCAATTACCCACACAGCCCATTCCTAGTCATAGAGTGGCTTTACTCTTCCAAGTTGAATGATACCTCTTGTCACATACCAAAAGAATGCTCCTTGAAGGGGTTGTCACCACGATGCCCTTCAATTACAGTGTAGTACAGCAGACAATGGTGCTGATGGTGTCATGTCAGTGTCCTTCTCTATTGCAGTATCCACTTCCCAGCTTGGAAACAAATTGACCCTGCAGCATAATGTGGTTAGCATAAATAGCAAAAATAAATTTAGAAAAGTTAATTTAAAAATTGCATAAATTTGCCTGTGGGAAGGAAGGGGGGCAGCATGGGCCACACACCAGTCTATAAAAGATCCCATGTTTGACAGTCAGAACACAAACTAAGCATGAAGTCAAAGGATTTTTTGCCAACACAGGATTGTCTTAAGGCACAAATCTGCTGCTTTGAATGTCCCAATGAGCACAGTTAACGCCATCATTCTAGAGCTGACTGGCCTTCTAAACTGAGCGATCAGGGAGAAGAGCCTGAGTCATAGAGGTGACTAAGAACTCAATGGTCACTGCTCCAAAGGTTCATTGTGAAAAGAAGAGAATCTTCCACAAGGACAACCATCTCTGTAGTAATCCACCAATCAAGCCTATATGGTAGAATGGGCAGTTGAATGCCACTCCTTACTAAAAAAAAAGCACAAGGCAGCCCACCTGGAGTTTGCCAAAAGCCACCTAAAGGACTCTCAGACCATGGGAAACAACCAAACCAGGACAATACCATACCCACAGTGAAGCATGATGGTGGCAGCATACTGTAGGGATGTTTTTCAGCGGCAGCAGCTGGGAAACTAGTTAGGATAAAGAGAAAGATGACTGCAGCAATGTTCAGAGATAATCCTAGGTGAAAACCTGCTCCAGAGTGGTTTTGAACACCCTTAGCACACAGCCAAGATATCAAAGAAGTGGTTTCAGGACAACTCAGATTGAACATCTTTGGAGACATGTTAAAATGACTGAGAAAAGAGGAATGGGTGAAACTGGGCAAAGATAGGTGTGCCAAGATTGTGGCATCATATTCTAAAAGATTTGAGGCTGTAATTGTTAACAACGGTGCATCAACAAAGTATTGAGCAAAGGCAGTGAATACTTATGTACATGGGATTTCTCAGTTGTTTTTATTTTTAATACATTTGCCAAAACCTCAAGTAAACTCTTTTCACATTGGCCTTAATGGGGTGTTGTGTGTACAATCCTGATTGGAAAATGTATTTAATCTATTTTGGAATAAGGCTGTGATATAAAACAATGTAGAAAAAGTTATGCACTGTAAATACTTTCTGGATGCAGTGTATGTTTGTGCTTACATTTTATTTATCTCCCTTTCTTTACACACTATTCATGGGCCTGAACAGACAAGGCTAAGGGATCATCTGGTAAATCCATACTTCATGGTTTGGTAATCCTTTTGCAATTACAATTGCTAGAAGTTTATTATTTTTGCATGGTGTTTTGGTTAAAACTGTTGAAACAGCAATTCATTGTTCAATACCCTTGCACGCAGCAAGCCTTCTTGTAGAATGAAATCACTTGAATATATGCATTTCCTAATGTAGTGATTACTTCATTTTTGTAAGATTACAGTGTCAATTATTTGTTCTAACACTCTTTAAAAGCAGCTTAGCTTTAGCTTGATAGATTGGCTTGAGAAAACCCATTTTGCATGACAGCAGTTCACAAATGTTAGTTATGTATACACATGCAAATGCATTGTGGTGTAGAGAGAGAACATTAACATATTAATTTAAGGAACAAAGACACAAATCCTAAAAACAAACTTTAAATAAATCTGGAAAGATTATAACACTATCTATATATAAACCTAAAGGACCACCTCTCTCCCTAAACATCCCCAAAGCTGAATGCACCTGCACTCTTGCCTTTTGAGAGGACAGACTTGCATGGCTTCAAACATGGACATTAGATCAAGTTTTGTTTTAATCTTCTTCCATAATCCCGTCTTTGAAGTCAGTAGCCCCTCGCCTCTCAAAATGAAGAGCAAAAAACTGGTAAAAAGAGATCCAGTTAATTTATACTCGTAAGAGCTGCTGTTCCAATTTGCCCAGAATGCATTTCCATTGTCCTCTACTTTGCATGCTAAAGGCAAGCTTACACTTTGTGATTATGAATGGCCTGAACAAATAATGGAAATGTACAAGTTGTGTGTTAATAGAGCGAAATACAAGGATGTCACATCATACATATTCAAAGCATCAGCTTTGGTAGACACTGGTGACTGCTTAGGGTACAGTGTCCTACCAGTTCCTAAAAAGCGTTTGCTAGGTTCTGTAACAAATCACTTGTACCAATAAAAAATAAAAGAAAAAATTTAAATGAAAGAAATTACAAAAACTGGTTGGTTGTTACAACCGATAGCACACTTGTGCACTAAGAGCTGATAATGTAGAATAAAAATACCATCTCTGTGTAAGCAAATTTTCCAGAGATAGTAGTGGCATTTGACTAGTTTATTTCGTTGTTCATTGCAAAGCCCCTGAACATAAATGGTATCATTGCCAAAGTTTGGACTTGACTTGAACCTTTTTTAAAAGCATAGATCACATATGCTAGAGCAGTCATTGCGAACCTATGATATGCAGATGACGGGAGGAAGTAGGTTTCAGTAGAAGGTCAAAGAAAAAGCTCCTTAATGAGAAGCAAAAACTTTGAAGACTGAGGACTTCTTGTGGCAAAAAAGGGTATTGCAGGGCGACTTATTTTTAATCATGTTTAGCTTAAAGGATTGTTTTATACTATGTGTGCTGTATAAAATGCAGTGTGTTTTAGGGTGCCATGCAACTCTCATTGTGTGTGAATGGTAACACAGGTATCCTTTAGTAAAAGTATGTCTGCTCTGGAAATGGAGGATGTATACTTTATTGTAACTGGCAGCACAAAGTTATCCCTTTTGCAAAGTTCACTCAAAACACATAATCATGTATGAACTAGAATCAGGATTTTTCTACGAACTTAATTAGGTATTTACAAAAATAAGTTATTTTTACAAGCCTTGCTTTGGAAAGTGACTTTGCAGAAAGAACAATCTTTATTCCTCTAGTGCTCAATGCCATTTAAAAAATGTAGTTACCTAATTTCATTTAACAAAGCAATTGCTGCTAGATCTAGATCTTTAGTTCTAGAAAGAAATTGTACAACCTTTCACCATATGAGACAGCAGAGATCTGTTTTATTGATGACAAAGGGGTTTTAATTTTAGATGAACAGGAAGTAAAGGACATACAGCGTGAAAAGATGTGGTAAAGTGGAGGATGCACCAGAGAGGAGATCGGCTGCTTGCTCCCTTGGCAGACCTCTTGGCTGTCAGCCATGATAGATGACATTGTGAGAATGTGGCTGACTAAAGAAGAACCATAGTATGCAATTAAAGCTTACAGAGTTCTTAGATTAACATATTTATAATTATCCCAGTCATCATTGATGTATGCATGTGTGCTGTTAGCCAATAGCTTGCTTAAATAGTCTGTAAAGACCTCACTCAGCAGTCAGCGGAACTACAAAGTATTCTCAGATGTAAAGTACTGTTACTACTCTACAACTGGTGATGAGGTGGGATTTTTGCAGCATGTTCAATTCACAAATAAGTTTAGGTAGTAAGAACTACAGTGTCACAAATTACAAGAACAAATACATCTATGTAGTGTAGTGAAAACACACTTAAAACTGTATACATGTTTTGTATTTATACATTTATAGTAGGCCATGACATGGCATGTAAATTGTGCATAAAGCTTTAAGAAATTGTTACTCTTTCTGTGTAGCAGCTGCCTGGAAGGTGAGGACATGGCTTTTACCTATTTTTTGAGTTAGTTATCTGCCCAGCAACTGTAAATCCTCTCCCCTTGCGCAGAGGTTATATATTTATCTAGTTAGCTGTTTTCCCGGTTAGTTTTTGGGGTTTTCTGGCTGTTATGCCACAGCTTACCTTGGAGCTCTCTTGTCTCTGGGTCCCCCGCGCCATCCACTCTGAAAGTGCCGTGGGCTTACTCACCACCCATGACCCCAGGAACTACAGATACCAGCCACCTCCACTGGACCATCTGATGCCTCCAATATTCTGGGTAGTAGAGCCTCAGCCTCCATTCCTTCCAGAAGCTGGTTAGACTGTTTGCAACATAGACACTATGCTTGAACCCCATCCCTACCTTAAGGGTGATGGCGAATTTGAACTGTACATATCCCTTTAGTAAAAACGTAACCCCTAACCAGCTTGTATGGACAACTGTTTAATGTTTGCCAGCTGTGAATGACTGTGAACTGAGCATAGGCATCCCAAAAGAACCTGGTTGCTACAGCGCAGTTACCCCAGGCAACGCTATATCTATTGTATTATTATTGGGAATGAAAGTAAAGATAAATGATCATGATAGGGCAGTTTTTTCTATGTATTACCGGTCTACGTCTACGTGAAGAGGATACAGGACACACGTTGGAGCGCTAGAGGCGATGCTGTAAATTATATTAGACACCATTACAAAGAAACTATAACTGAACTGGAAAAACTGACAGAAACGAGTGAAAGCTTTAATACACGCACAGATGCAGGGAGTTTATTAGTCGCTATGCAATCGCATTCCTTTTTATGTTACTTAGGCTTCTGGCAACCGATACTGTGTGAAGTTACTAAATAGAGGGGTGGCAAATTTCTGGTCGGCCCCAGGCGACGAAAGCCCACGCTACGCCACTGGTGTGGGGGAAAGAAAAGGAAAAATTAATTGTTATTAAATAATTGGTGGAGACTATAAACCAATAATTATAAAACTTAAAGTCCATATAAGTGTCTGAATAAGTCCTGTGTGTATTTGAGATTAACGTGTGAGTAATTCTCAAAAATTGTCTATGATTAAAGTGGCCCTCTTAATTGTATCATAAGTGTAAATTATGTGTGATATTGAGTGGTATGTATAAACATCCGTGAGTATATTTGGTGTTAGAGATATAACAGTGACCGAAAGGGGAAGAAATAGAACAAATAAAACATAGTGCTAAAGAATTGTGAGGGGAAAAAATCTTATCCCAAGTGCTCTTTTTTGGGGTTCTTTGCAGTGTGTGGAACAACAGTTTGTCACATTTTAACTTCCTCTTGACAAAAGTTGCAATAGTTATGAGTGGTTCAAATTTGTAAAATAGATAGGAGAGATGATATAATAGCAAACAAGAAAAAAACACTGCTAAAAAAAGGTTAAAGACTGCCTTTTACCTTGTAAAGTGAAAACCTGAAGAAAGTTAGATTTCTCAAATTCTATCTGTTTGAAGTGCCTCTGCACATAAAGCAAATCACAAGTGATGTGGATAGGAGCTGGGGAAATCTGTACAAAATTAGAATGATTTGATATTGTGAGAAAAACAGACTAATTGCATCAGACAATGAGTGATTTGTTGGAACTCCCGAGACTATTTCTGCTCATTAGCATATACTTGGCATGTGCTGGGCTGCCTACTATCAGTTCTCCATGCTCTTGCTGTTGAAGTGTTCATCATCAAAACTATGAATTCATAAAGAGTCTGTGGCTCCTGGGACTTAGAGCTTTTCCCCAACCAAGAGTACTGCCCCCTGGGAGATCACAGTCTAAGCAAGAGAGGCTACAGCATGATAAATGAACTGTTTACTGCTTGTCTCATTGTTGTCTTTTAAAATTATTAATTGGATTTATTTTTGTAACAGCCTCTGTGAAATTAGAGACAAGGAAATCAAAAGTCAGGAAGCAGCGTCAACTGTGCATTGTACTGGGCACCATTCAGGGACAATTTAGTATTGATGGGGTCCAGGGCCATGACATATATAATGGCCTTCAATACCCTTGTTAAACAAGATTTAGGCAGCTGTCACACCTACGCCTTGTAGCAATGTGTGGTGAAATGATTTTTATTACAATGCATAGTAAAACATGACACTGTTTGTTGTCATTAACTTAGAATGGTACCCCCACTGCATCACTACAGTGGCCTACAAGACACACCCTTAATAATGCACTAGCAATCATGTGTGTACGTATATACATTCATGCAGTTCATTATGTCAAGTTCACACTTTAATTGTCACCCTGTTTGTAGCACTGACACCCATGGGTGCTGCTGAGTGTGGTGGGATACCGGGTAGCAGAAATGAATTCCAGGGACCGCAGTAAGAAAATTGTCCTACAATACTGGGACCCAAAATTAAAATTATCACCAAAAACTGACCCCAATGTAGAAACATAATGTGGGCATTAATTTATATAAATAAAATAATAATAAAATGAAAACAAACAATATTAAAATGTTTGTTACATTGAAGTACGATTTCTTTCTCATTTGTAAGGTTAAGTGAATAGATAATATATTTTTTATTAAAAACTATAATTAGATGATGATTCTTAGTTATAGAATACCCTTCTAAGGTCAATCAAAGCATAGCACAATATGCATGCACTGCAGTTTGAGATGTGCTGGTTATTGTCATTTGCAGTATGCGCTCCTGACTGCGTTATTGTGTAGTACCATGTTTTCATATATGGCAGCCTTGCATCCCCAGCTCATTGATTATAATTAAAAATATCTATACGATAAAATTATACTTCCAAGAGTTAGAAAAAAAAATAACTACTTATACTGCTACTATATCATTGAAAATGCAAAGTTGGTGAAACGCTCTTGCTCTGAGTGGGGATAAGGTGGACATTTCAGCCTCTCTAAACATAATATACACTTTAACAAGTGGAGAGGACCAACCCCATTTTTTTCCAAGTTTTACTAACAGGTCGGATTTAAAATCTAAGTGGGCCGAATCTGGCACCCAGGCAGTATTTTCCCAATTGTTCTAACACCTCCTGTCTATTTTGTTACTACACAAGTATGCATGTTAGAGTGTGTTACATTCTGGCAACCTTAATATTGACATGTAGCCCCTGCCAGGGACAGGAGCTGATAGAGTTAACTGTTTAGGAGGGAGAGTTGGTGTCCAGACAGGTGCAGTTAATTTTCTGTCAGTAGGCCTTGGCTCTGCCAAGGTCCTGTGAATGTATCATTTTGTGTGCTCTCTACCTGTTTCGAGTGGCTAGGGAAATTGCGGCTTTCCAGAGAATGGGAGGGAGAATTAATATAAGTGCTGGACACAGGATGTAGAGTCAAGTCTTGGCCCAGGGAGACCACCCTGATGGGGGGCCCGGAGTGATGTGATGGAGAAGTGATGGAGATGAGTTGTGCCTAGCTGGGGACCAGAAAGAGAGAGTATCTGAGTCTGGGGCGTCCAGCTAGAAGGGGGCTCGGTTACCAAGCCTTTCTGCCGGAAGGGTAAAGGTCTCCGGAGCAGCAGCAGTTTGAGGAAAAATTCCAGGAAGCTAAAGGGGAACTCTATCCAGTTTCTGAAGCAGACGGATCAGTGCAGTGAAAGGCCTGTTTTCCAAGATTCCCAGGGAGGATTAGTCAGACAGTGCGTGTCTCGTGCTATTGATAAGAGGAATCTTGCCTGGTGAAGCAGGCCAGAGTCCCCTTGTGTGTGCTGTTGTGCTATTAGAGGAAGAAGCTGCCAAGAGTAGTAGCTAGTACCATCAGTCGTTGGAACATCCTTGTCCCCAACCCTCCTTCCACTGATGACATGTGCATAAAATCAACTTCATTTTCAAGTAGTTTCTCCAGGTCTTT
>CM070032.1:96610095-96621898 GCA_036250615.1 Ptychadena robeensis | reverse complement strand
TGCAAATGATTATAATTGTAGTTGATTTGCTCTAACAACATCAAATTAATTTCTTCTTTCAATTATTACTAATTTTATTTAAACTGCACAACTACCAGTGAAGGATAAAACTTTACAATAAGAGATTAATGACTTACACCTATCCTTTGGCTTTCCTCCAGTTCATATAACTAATCTCTGGAGCCCAAAGATTTGTCTCTTTTGTGTTGGGGCGTTAAATTAGTGTTAAGAAATCATTTAATTCAGCAACAAAGTGATTATTCTTTGTTGTGCAATAAATCTGTTGTCTTGGGATGGATGGGTGATTTCAACGACGACGAGGGACATATCAGGAGAATTTTTTAATCTTTTTTTGTTTCAGATTGTCACAATGATACAGGTATTTACCAGGGCGGTCATTAAACTCCCTAGCATCCGGCCTGTACCGTGACATTTTTACGCACACGGTACCTGCGATCGCAGCAGAGTACATAGTATTCTCCTTAAATTTCACTGTACTCCTCCCCCCTGGTCTACACCACCAGCGTTATCAATGACGCCAGGGACATGGGCGGGGAAACCAACAGCCCTCCATTAATGCAGGTCTATGGCATGGAACATCCCTGCCTCTTTAGCATCACCGATGATGCCGAAGAAGCAATTCTGCGAACCTGGAAATGCTGAGTCATTGCTGCAGCTTTCCAGGGGGGTATATCAGGTTCTCACAATCCCCACGCCTGAAACGATTGGGACAACCCAATAGGTGGAAAAACTGGATTCGTCTCAACCGCTAAAGAGGGTTATAAAAAATTTGATTGGCCCCTCCTGGTTATCCAGGACCTTTATCCTAACACAACGCTTATAACCATCTCTTGTTTGTATTTTTACGCTCTGTAATACGTACATCATGTGATACACCATTAAGAACTGTTGTTTAATAATTGTAACATCAACCAACATTGAAATGTCCTTGTTTTTAACCATATGCTACCCTTATTAAACTGTTGATTTGTTTTTGATAATCGTTTGCAACTGTACGCTATACACATCAGTGGCCCTTGCCCCTGGGGCTTCCCAGGGGGAATCTAACAAGTGGAGAGGGCGCTTTTGCTTCTCTTTCCCCTTAGTTCACCTAGTATATTTATTTGGGATGTTTGCCACATGACATTGAGTAGTGCAACTCTTTTTCTATAAAAACAATTCAAATGAAGCTCAATACAGAGAAATGCATTAGTGAGCATTGTGGTCAATTATAAATGATGGCTACTGTGTTACTGGCTACTGACTGCCACACATTGCAGCACACCAGCATGGGTTAAACAGATTATCATGTAATACCATACCCCGAGCTTTAATGGGGCTTAACTTTGTTTTTTGGTTTTTTTTTGTTTGTTTGTACCAGAAATCAATATTTATATTATATATTGGTTAGCTTCTAAGGTAAACTTCATATACTGGTATGTGTCAAACTAATTTTACAGTATGCCGCTTAAACAATATTATTTGAGCAATCCATCCAATGATTGGGCTTGAATCAAGCAGATGATTTGGTTGTGTTTACAGCCTCAGTTATATTAGCAAAAGAATGTTCATGTTATAATGTTGAGTGTTGTATATACATTCTTTATTTACATTTCTATTAGTCTTAGAGTTGTTTTGTCAGTTAATTTGTATTGTTTATGCATACTTTTACTAATAAGGATCTGATTATTTTATATTTACTAGTAACTGAAATCATAATTCTTTTCCTGCCTAATCTTTATTGCATTGCCACTGGCTACATTTTGCCTCTATTCTTTTTCCAGCTCGAGTGGACTGGTACATCAAATATTGTCTGAAAAAAAACAGAATGGGAAATAACAATGACGTTAATAGTATGAAAACAAGGGGTAAAAGGGGAAATAAATCCCAAATATAATTTGATAACTATGTTAAATATGAGTGCTTCAATTTATAATCCAAATAAAATCAGAGCCAAAGAAAGCAAAAATAAAAGCAAAATATTGAGATTCTAATTTAAATGACACAATTCAGGGCTTTGGTTAATGTAAGCATGAATACACAATGTCATACAGGCAATATACTCTCAATAATAAAGTCAAACATGAGGTTACTTTTGTTTCCTGACAAATATGAACGTGATAATGAATAAAATATAAGGTCAAGAGTGCCTCAGCCTATGATTTTGAACTTTGAGCACATAATAGTCATTGCATTTGTACTTGACAAGTGAATGGAGATGGAATTGAATATAAGATATTAATCATAATTAAAATGGCTGTGACAGGTCTATGGTGAAGATTTTAATGGCCAGAAAGAGTGAGTTTTCATAATTAACTGTTTAATTCATTGATTCATTTATTAAAAGGGTCTCCGCCTGATAAACACAGAATAAAGATGACACGAAATTATATTTGTATTCTCTCAATTTTATCAATTTTATCCCGAATCAGACATAATTTAGGAAATCATTAAAACATATAATTACTTGGATATATTCATATAGTAATTCCCTAACCAATTCAGTAACTGTTGTAAAATGTCCGTATGCATATAAATTTATCATACCCACAAGCGCAGCTAATTTTTACTCATTTGCTATTACACTCTAAAAAAAAAGAAGAAAAGATTAACGGTAAAGTTTTATTAAAGTCATACTAGGGCAAATAGGGGTTTGCAGTGACAGTCCTGCTGTTTATCAGAATTTAGTTATTTACTAATTATTGTTCCAAGTGACCTCTCTTTCTGTGCATGATAACCGTGCAGTGTTTTTCATAAAAGAGTAAGAAAAAGAACATTTTAATTGTAAATGTCTGAATATAATTGATTTAGTTAAAAAGAGACACGGTCATTATTTATCAGATATTATAAAAGGAAAATGTTGATGGATAGAAAAAACATGACATTTAACCAGTGGTGTAATCATAGATATATATAATTAAATAGAAAATTAAGCAGAAAAAAATACATTTGTAAAGCAAATCATTACAATGTATACATTCACCTCAGCACACAGTTTCAGGGCTTCAAATTTTTTTATCAAGCTTAAGGGTCCCCATATACCTTTAGATTTCCTTTAGATCTCCTTTTGTATTACCAAAACCATGTAATGTGACAATCAAGTCTTTCTGTGTTCAATCGCAGAGGACCCTATACTACATAGTTGTTGGTAGACCTAAAGGATATCTGACAGAGAGATTTAAAGGTGTATGGCCAGCTTAAGCTATATTTTATTTTTGCAGACATGCAAACAATAAACTACTAAATGATTGCACTATAAGACGCACCGGACCTCGATGCAGGATGGTTGGAACTAAAACATTTTTTTATATATTTGGACCAGAAAACGCAGGGATGTTAATAGTAAAGAAGTGCGTCTTATAGTACACAAAATATGATAGATATTCCTCTTTATTTAACTTTAAGTCTCCTCACCATGCTCTCTCCTTCATATAAAAAAACGTTCCACTAGCTGATTTTGCGAGTTAAAGGCAAAACCTATAAACATGGTATTAACATCAAATTATTTGATAAGCCGGGAAGGGTTGTAGTAAAAAAAGAATGAAAAATAAATTACAGTTATGAAAACTCTGTGCTAGAGCAATATTTTTTTGCTAAGTTCCCACAGCTTCCCAGCATCTCTAATGATTATGACGATGATACCGTCTTCAGGGGTTTTGCAATTCATTCACAAAATTCAGCCAGTCTAAATGTTTTCATACACAGGCAGATTATCCCTTGATAGATGAGGGACTGGCAGCAGCATGATGACGTTATCACACTGCAGCCGGCCCCTCCGAGGATCGGCTGGCACCCTTTGTGTGCCGGCTATTACATTGGATGAGGACTACTGTCCCCATCTGAAGTTATGGACATCATCCGTGATTTACTGTCATGTCCGATATCCCTGTTTTCGAGCTGGATTGATTGATGCCGCTTGAAGACAGGGATGGTCGCATAAGATATGCCCCAGATAGACAGCCATGAGTGTGCATGGTGCACAAAGCAGCCATTTATCTAGCGCATATCTATGCCTGTGTGGGTACCTTAAGTATTTCAGGCTAAGGGATGCTGGGTGTAATAAACCCAGAAGACTGAAGCTTGTAGGACAGCCCATGAGGTGAATGTTTCAGCCAGAGCTGGCCTTTTGGAAAGTTCCTTAGCAGGAGCAGGATTTTGACATTTTGACGGCCTTCTGAATCCATTCACATAATGTTTATCCAGCAGTTGTAAGGTATACAGGCATTTACAGATTTTATGAGTTCACAAATATGTGACATAGCATTACAATGTTAAAGTCCGATCACTGAGGTAGGACAGAAGAAAAGCTTTTTCTTATAACATCATATCTGCCTAGCCAAAGTCACCCTTATTCAGTGGTTCCCAAACTGGGGGCCGCGAAGGTATTCCAGGGGGGTATTCTTAACCTGTGTTTGAATAGGGAGGGGGGGGCAATAATGTTCCTAAATAGAAAAGGGGGGCCCTGCAAGGAACGTTTGGGAACAACTGTCCTAATGGATCTCAAATAAATTGTGAAAATAGACCAAATGATTGCCAAAAATAAAATATCTGTCACAGTGCTGATTATATGAAATAAAGTATGTAGGATCTATGCAATGTAACAATAAGCCTGAAGGATATAAGTACACAAGCGTCTGGAGGGTTCACATTCCAAGATATTTCCACTGCTGCGTTTATGACAATGTTGTATTCCAATATTATGTATAAGAGCTTTCACGTGTTTAACAAAGCTTTGGATGTGCCTGCTGTTCACAAGGTAAATATAGAGTCACAATGCACCTGACTTGTGCCCACTAAAATAATATATTTATCTCTATTCGTTGACATATTCCTCTCATTCTGTTGCTATTCAAATGGTTAAGAAAAATCTCATGTTTTCAGTACAGTTAAGAACATTGCATATTTGAGGTCTCAGGTATTTATTATAATTTGGAGGTCACACAAAGAGATGTTAAGATAATAAATCTAGCTCATAAGCATATTCTTCTTGTAACCCAGCAGGAGTCCTCTTGGGATCATTTGTCTCTAGTTCATTATCTTGTCTGCATTATTCAGCAGCCCAGTTCATGCTCAATGGGCTTCAAATAGCTGGTAACAGCTGCTGTATATTCCCATTTTTAGAGAAGTAGCATTTTACTCCTAATGTTCGCAAAAAAGGTTTTAAAGGGATGTGATCAGTTTTAAATGGCCCATAATGCTAGTTTTGGAAAGTTTTACAATGTGTCTGCATGCGATCTGACCAGGGCCAACCGGCTGAAGGGCAGGTTGCTGACCACTGACCTTGACCTAGGTATAAAAAGTCCTTAAATATTTTATTATTTTAAACAAAAATTAAATAATATTAAATTATGCAATCCAAAATGCCAGTACACATTGCTACAGCGTTCGTGCAAACAAACTGGGAAACCTAAAACTAGCAGTGGAGGCACAAGGTTAGGTGTTATCCAGTTTTGGGAACCCATGGTGTCACCTCATGGGTGAGGAAATACCTGAATTTCCTTACCCACTGTACTACAGGTAATGGTCAGTTACTGCAGACATACTACAGGAAATGGTCAGTTACTGCAGACATATTATAGGGGATGGTCAGTCACTGCAGACATACTACAGGGGATGGTCAGTTACTGCAGATATACTACAGGGGATGGTCAGTCACTGCAGACATACTACAGGAAATGGTCAGTCACTGCAGACATACTACAAGAGTAGTCAGTTACTGCAGACATACTACAGGGGATGGTCAGTCACTGCAGATATACTACAGGAGTAGTCAGTTACTGCAGACATACTACAGGGGGTGGTCAGTTAGTGCAGACATACTACAGGAAATGGTCAGTCACTGCAGACATACTACAGGAAATGGTCAGTCACTGCAGACATACTGCAGGAGATGGTCAGTTACTGCAGACATACTACAGAGGATGGTCAGTCACTGCAGACATACTAAAAGGAATGGTCAGTTACTGCAGACGTACTGCATAATCAGTAAGAAAATTTACCAAAACCTCTCACCTTAATGCTGTATGCTGACAGTTCAGAAATTCTACATACTGAAGCCTCACCTGAAGCTACACTCTGGGTTACTTACCTGTCTGTTTAGGGGAGCCCACTGCGTGTAACACATGTTAATAATTTTTCATGTGAAGAGGTCCATTGGATATCATGCAACCTTTTAAAAAATGCTAAACATGTTTTGTCCAAAACAAAAATGGATTTGTGTGAACCAGGCCTCTTGTTTCTCAGACATATAACAATTGGTCACCACATTAGATTTAAACCGACTTCAAGTAGTGCAATTATGCTAAATCAAATTACTTGCAAGTAACAGTAGGGACTGATTATGAAACAGATTAAACAAATGGCTCCATATGGAATGAGCTACACAAGTAGCCTGTAGTGCTAAATAATGTCGTATGATTTTACAATCATCTACAATTCAACTGTGAGATGTCACTACAATACTTGTAAAGCTTTATCCCTTGGGATCTATTTGATCCATCTGTCTGGTGACTAATTACTATTCCTTTGTGATTATTCACTAGAGATTTTAGTAGACACAATTTTTTTTTCTGTAAATCTATTTTAATATTATTTAATAAAACACAACAGCAAAGAATCAATAAAATATATAAGGGGTACATTATCATAGTATACAAAGGGATGGGGTGAAACAAAAATCACATATCATAGCACTCCAACAACAGCAAAATATGTTTGTAATCCTGCATATAGCAAGTAGATTGTTTTCTAATAAGGTGACAGCAAATCTCTATCAAAGCACAGAAGAACAGAATCCTGGTATGGTCAATACTGCGAAAATCAAGGGAAAGACGATAACCAATGAAAACCAATCAAATCTTTTTTATTTACATACTGTAACTGTAGCTTTCATACATCAATAAAATATTTTAAGGGCTTTTTTCATCAGTAAAAACATTGCCCAATAAGTTATTCCTTGTATTGGCACATCTGTTTTTTAAAGGTCCTCAAAGTATCTACTTCTATCCTCATAGCAGCAAATAATTTAAAAAGTAGATGGGTAATGCCACACACATCCAGCCATTACATCTCACCTTTTCATTGCTCTAACAAACCAGCATGTTTTTCACATTACATCTGCGTTTGCTTTTTGCATTTGCATTTTTGAACAAATCAATGAAACATGCAGGAAAAATGAATCAAAACAGCATACAGCAGGGCGTTTTAAAAAACGCATATAGTGTGAAAGGGCCCTTAAGTTTTCAGTGTTTCTACAGGATTCAAATCCACAAATCTATGCATTAATCAGGCGATAAATTGGCCATTGATCGGATCCCAAAAATTGCATTTTTTGATCGATGTATGACTTGTGATCGAACACTCAATGGCATGCCACAAACATTTAAAGATCAATCTCTGTCTATGGCCAGCTTAAGCCTTAAATAAGACATGGAATTACAGTGTGGCTGCTGCAACTGCAGTGCTTAAGGTCCTCACACACGTAACGAGCGGGGACTTACAGATGAGCTGTGGAGAGCAACGTGATGCTACATTCACACGTGTCAGGGTACAAATCTTTTGCGTGTTTGAAAGCCTTGAAAAAGCCAAGGTGCTTCTTAAGAAATTAGAGTATATGAGAGAGTTTGCTGTGTGCAGGCACCTGAAAACAGGGGCAGGCGGGCACATTCCGTTTTTTGACAGTTGCCAGAAGCCCAGAAAAGGCTTGTGTGAATGCTTCCTTAGTGTAATGTCTCATTAATGGAGACAGGTAAGCGTTGTAGACTTGTGGGTTAACAAGACACACTAGAGCAGAGATAAAAAAAAGTTTTATAGATTGAAGCCTAAAGTTCCACTAATAATTGCCTACATAGCTTATCATTAAGTATGCTGAATTACTTATATAGATGTAAGAAACATAACATCAAAAATATAAACATTAGAGAATAAATTGCAGTTGGACGTTGCAAACAGTGAATCAAAGTGATAACGTATGACAATTCAATAATTATACAAGAGCAGTATACTCAGCAATAACCATTTATATAAGTAGAGCACTTAACAATGAGTAAGGGCCTCCACACACGTAACGAACCTATTTTTCCGCCGACGAAGCCTACAAAGCTCAGTAGACCAGAGAAGGGACATGTCCGTAAATTTCTGGCTGATGCCATTAGCTTTAATGGGGACTGGTGTCGTCGTCCAAACTAACGGCCGTCACACAAAGGGTGCCCACTGATACTCTGAGCGAGAGAATGAGAATGGTGTGATTATGTCATCATATTGCTCTCCACAGCTCATCTGTCGGTCTCCACTCACTAGAGTCCCCATACACCTTTAGATTTCTCTGTCAGATTCAAAAATGGATAGGTCCTTAAATTTGTTTTCAGGAATAGTCGAGGCAATATTCTTTATGATTCTCTTTGGTGTTATAGTTCTTTTTTTTTTTTTCCATTGGTGTTATAGTTCTTGACCAGTGCCTCCACCCATGTTCATGGAAAGAAAAAAAGGGCTCATGAGACTTTTCTGGCAGAAGCAGATACTGATGATGCATGGGGAAGTGGAGGTTGGTCACTTAATGACTAGAGGCAGCAATATTTTTCAGAGAGAGATGCTTTTGAGTAGAGTATAATATCATGAAATCCTTATAACCATTGTTTGTTTCTTTCACCACAACTTGCTGGTCAGCTTTTTCCGGAGAGTAAGGTTGGATGGTGCCTACTTGTTTTGGGTAATGTCCATCTACATTGAAGGGAAAGCATGTGCAAGGAAGCCGCAGATGTATGCTCAGACAGCAATGGTTCATCACCATATAAAGGTGGTAACAATTGAAAACATGGGAAAGGATTTATGATTCTCTGGTCCATTCATCTGAAATTCACTCCAGAGGGTTGGAAAACTAAAAATGTTGAGCTTGTGAAGCCTTGACCTTATGACAGATCCCTGAAGGTCCAAGGGATATGTGTCCTTTGCCACTACTTCCCTGCCTTGTGATGTGCTCCTTATCCTATGTAAGGAAGCCTCCAACAGCAGGAAGTTGCCTGAGCAAGACATTTAGAGCAAGAACTTGGTTAGGGCTCTAAATGTCTTTTTGATTGTGGTTACTGTTAACAATGCTTGGATTGTTTGCCACCCTAATTTATGTAATTCTTTGGACAAAATCTGTGCACAACCATTTTCTACTGCATTTCAGATCCTTTTGCTTCCAGCAGTTACCGGTAAGTGTAGCTAAGGGCTGCAGCCTCCCACAGCAAAGTCCATCACTCGTTTGCCAGGTGCTTTGGTAAATACCGGGAGAATCCTGAGACTCTGCCTAGTCTGCACTTGCTTGGTCATAAGGTGGGTCCACTGCTCCCACCTGTTGAACTTCTTTAATATACCGTATATGCCTGCGTATAAGACGACTTTTCAGTACCTAAAAATCCTCCCCAAAGTCGGGGGTCGTCTTATACGCCGGGTGCCGCAGGCAGGGGGGTGCAGGGGACCATCTAGGGGAGACGGTAACTAGATCTGGGCTGTCTGTGCTACGAGCGCTGGCTGAGATACATTGTAACGAACGAGAGAGCAGTGTTACCATGGCTACAGGATGCTTCTCCACAGAGAAGACACGGTCTGTAGAAATAAAACCTGTGTGTAACTTTGAACATTCATAGCAGGAAAACCATTTATAGTATAATGATGAAACTTTCAGGGTCAGTAATGCTCACCTACTACTACTTACACCCCGAGTTTCACCCCTCTATCTACAACACTTATAAGTTACATTTCAGCTAAATTCCAGCCACCAGACAATGCTTTTTCATGGCCAGTGATATACTCCTATATGCAACATTTAACTTGCCTACATTGAACACATATATCTTTAAATCCCTGCATGGTAGAACCTTGAAATTTTGTGGTTTACTAGTTAACCCCTAATTTTCAGGTCCCAGAGCATAATCCTTCCTACAAATAGCCCCCTATAAAATATTGCTTCCCTATTAGCATAAAGCACTACTCTGCTGCATACATGCTTTCACTTATCCTATCCTTACTAATACAAAAAAATATCAGACTTCTAAGGGTGTTGGAGATCTGTGGGTTGAAAGTCAGAGTAGACATACATTTTTTTATTTGGTGAGCGTTGGAAGAGGCGGTAGTCTTATACGGCGAGTATATAACAAACTCTATATTTTTACTGGAAAAGTTGGGGGGTCGTCTTATAAGCCCAGTCGTCTTATACGCCGGCATATACGGTATGTAAATATCAGCATGTTCATAAATCCTTTCCCATGTTTTCCTACACCAATATTGTTTTTTATACTACTGTTCAAAAATGTCAACCTTCAGTTTACCACAAACCTTAGTGCATCTCCTACTGGCAAAATATGTCTGCACAGGTGGAGACCTTATAATAGAGGGTTCTCTCCTTGTAAAGTATGCTTTGAGTGTGTAAATCACAAAGAAATTGAATGAAAAAACATTGTTTGGCATAAGAAACTAGTTAATATATGGATATTTCAGCTGCAAATGTGGCTGTTGAGCTGCAAATCAGCTTTAATTGACACCCCCTTTTATTTGTGATAGATTGTTACCCCACAAAACATATCAACAATGCCCGTTTGTATCTATGTCATAGTGTAGAACAGGATGACACTACATTAATCTATATTTACTTGAACATTGAGATAAAGGTTAAATTTACCATGCATGATTATATTTCCGTATAAAAGAAGCAAATATTCTGGGTGTGCTGTCATTTACTTGTCCTCCTAGATTATATTTGTATAGTGCTGTGGATATTCTAATATATATTTTTTGCTAATGAATAATTAGTGTTGATCTTGTCCTGTTTCAAGCCTTATTTGCTGTGAACAAGATAACATACATTACCCTGGTATATAATATTTGCAGTGTGCATCCTCATTCTGTCAACAAGCAGAGCGATTTGGGTTAAATGAAATTTTTTAACCAGATTCCCCACAGCTAAATACACATGTCTCACATGAATAGCAACATGGCAATTTAGCGGTTTGATTTATTACTTGACCTGCCTACTACATACCTCTCCAATAATCTACCTGGGTTGGTTAGCGTGAATGAAAGCACATAATTAACAACTTACGTGTTTGCTATGACATAAAACTTTAGGCTTTTGTCTTTTTTTTATTCCAGAAGAACAATTTATAGCAACACTAGACAAGTGATTATCGCCTTCAGATATGAGTGGTTATCATATTAAGATTAAATAGGAAATTCAGTTTTAACAATTCTCTTCTTCCAAAAATATTTTAATGACTATTATAAGAAGAGTCTCAGGGAAGGGTCTATTGAGGACTACCTTGAAATGATGTTTGTGTACAGAGTTGTTATAAAAGTTTCTGTTGAAGAGATAATCAGTGTTTGAGAATGATTGCCAAACAGAATTACATTTGCCTATGATTAGATTTTTATAGGATACATACCAGCAATTGTCAGCTTAATCCTCCAGATGTTTAGATTTGTGCTAGGTTTTATTACATTTTAATGACTTCATTTTAAGAGTCTTCAAAATGTAATAGGGTTATTTTATATTTGAATGTTGCTTTTTCTCTTCTTCAAAAGAAAATCATTAAGTACTGTTAGTTGTATTTTATGATTAAGGCAATGTGTTTCAAGTGCTGATATTTGTGTAAACTGGACTCATATAAACTAAAAGGGATTCCTTAAAAGCACTCATACCAATATTTAGGATTTGAAGAAAAGTTCTTAAAAGTACTCAGAGTAGAGAGCTGCAAAAAAATAACAAGTGTAAAGCTAGCCATACACATGCCGATAAGCGGCCGATTTTTAACCTGACCGACGGGCG
>CM070032.1:96598754-96610070 GCA_036250615.1 Ptychadena robeensis | reverse complement strand
TTGATTGATTCCTGTGGACAGGGTGTCTTTATACTCAGCGTGAACTAGTTAAAGACAGGTGTCCTGTACATGAGGGTGACTAACTTGGATAGGAAGTGTCTAAAACCACCTATCTGTGGAGATCCCAGAACTTCTTAATGGTTGGTAGGGGTGTTCAAATACTTATTTCACTCAATGAAATGCAAATCAGTTGCTAGAGATCTATTACATCTCACTTCATCACGTTTGCACCCCGTTGCTTATGGGGCCCCTTCTCGTGCTGGCACCTTTGTGTGGCCGCCATAATGGCAATAAAGACGCCGGTTCAATCTACACGTCATCACGTTTGCACCCCCCGGTGCATTATGGGGGCCCCTTCAGTCGGCTTGGCACCCTTTGTGGTGCCGGCCATAAGCTGCAATGGAAGACGCGTGCTTCATTGAAGCTTATGGCACTCGCTTGCAATCGGCCAAGAATACGGACATGGATCCGTTCTTCTGGCCGGCCGGCAGTGGGGCGACAGGGTCTGTCCGCCCCATGATGGGCACTGTGCCGATTAGCGGACGATTTTGTAACGCTGACCCACGTCGCAGCCGCGCACGCCCCTCAAGTACAAGAAACGTTTGACCTCTGTGCTTGCAAACAAGGGTTTTTCCACCAAGTATTATTTTGTTAGAGGGTTCAAAAACTTATTTCAATTTACTTATTTACTTTTTCGATTTTCCTTTTGATGTGCTATCTGCCACTGTTACAATAAACCTACCATTGAAATGATACTGTTCTGAGACTTTTCATTTCTTTGTCATTGGACAAACTTACAAAATTAGTGAGGGGTCAAATAATTATTTCCTCCACTGTATAGCACATCATGCCAAAAGGTTTGAATCTGAGCACATGACCAGAACAAATGATTGAGGTCCGGATCCGGGGATGCGCATTTGGAGCATTCCTGTAACAGAGTTAATGGGCATTTCCAGTTGCGGGCCGTATTATGTGCTCTGTAAGCCCTATGGACAACCTTAAAGAAAGTTTCCCTCCAGGACTCACTAACTATGGTTCTCCTCACCTGCGCCCACCCCGTCTCCAGTAGTTCCTCAGCGTCCTCAGCCGTGGTCTCAAGGAATGAGGCCCACGCCCGGACATTAGACTGAGGCTTTTGGGGCTCACGGCCTGCGCATCTCAGGTAAGTATACAAGGCGGATAGTGACATTTTGGAGGTAATTGGTGTCAATAGTTTCACCAGGGCTGGCGACAGCTTCACCAGGGACCCCACCACCCCCTGGGCGATCAAAAATGCTTTCAATTGTGTATAGCATAGAGCATGGGACGGATGGAGAGAGTATTTAGCCCTCCGAGTCCAGCATGTTTGTCCAGCATGTCTGTCAGGTAAGCATCAAGGGCGTGACCCACAAGGTTTGGCCCAGCACCTTCCTAGTCTCCCGCCAGGCTAGTACTGTGTCGCGAATAAATTCTTATTTAATAAGGATCATTTTACAGACTTTGGATATCTGAAGATATTCTAAGATAACTCCTATATATACAATTTGAATTGTGTATTTTAGTGCATATTGCTTTGCTCCAGTTCCTCTACAAATGGATCTGGAATGCAGGCTGGTATTAGTATGGCAATAGGTTATCATTCTAAAAGGTAGCCATGCACGCCAGGGCCGCTGTCAGGTTGGTACAGGGGGTCCGTTACTCTTTTGGTACAGAAATCTGGATCTCAGTGGACCACCAACACAAAAAAACAGACAGAATTGGACAGTCAAGGATGTGTGTGCATGGGGGGGGGGGTCCAAAAAATTAACTAGTATGGGGCACTAACATTTCTGATGGCACCCCGATACACACATCAACTTTTCCTTGATTGATCTTCAATTTTATCAGCTTGTGGGATTGAAATGTTGATTTCAGTCTACCATCTATCGATCCAAAATGAATTGATTCCTTTCCATAGTCCTGTGCACATGTGCCATAGTACCATCTCATACAAATACATTAAAATACCAAAAAAACTCTCAAATTACTGAAAAAATAGTATCTAAGCTGGTGAATAGAATAATATACCACAACCCTACTTTTTAATCCAGATACCTCAAAATTCCCTTTAAGGGAAAAAATTTTTTATGTGTGGCAATGTCAGAGTTACTCGAAAATACATCATATTAAACCAATAGGACCTTTATATAGGAGTTAAAAGAGTTTTTCTGCATGTATTACCAAATTTTTCAGACCATAAGACGCACTTTTTCACCCCCAAAACTAGGGGCAAAAAGTGCCTGCTTTTTATGGTCCAAATGTGCGAAGCCCATGGCCACTCGGCCGCATCTTGGCTTTCCGCCAGCTCTCCCAGCACGGAGATTAGTCGGGGGAGCTGGAGGAACTGTCAGTTAAGAGATGCTGTGTCGGCTCTCCCAGCTGTACTGTATAATTGCCTATGCCAGCAGAGCTTTGCTGGCATAGGCAATGGAGAGAGATGGACTGCCATCTTTCCCTCTCTCAGTGTCAATGGGAACTGCAATAACTCGGCACTTCCCACGGACAGTCAGAGCTGATCATGTTGCATATGAGTTTTATGATTAATCTCCATTAATAGACAAATATTAGTTTCACATAGAATCATACTTGTCTCAGTCAACCCTAAACCATAGATCTGGTACACAATAGATTGTTAATTTGATTAGAACCTCCTAACAAAAGCCAGATCAAACCTATTTATCTACAGGCCACATCACCACAGGTGGCAGGATATTGCTGGCTTAAACACTTACTTCAAAGGGCCCATGCAAATTAGTATAAACATAAGAGGAGACTTTACGGAGCCATGATTCGGTTAGAGGTAATGAGTAGTAATTAGTAATATTACAATTAGTGGGCTGAGTTATGGGTGTCCACCTAAACATAAGCCTTCCAATAAGCAAGCAGGTAACTCCCTAAGAGTCAAGGAAGACGCCCCTTGTACCCTCCTTAGAAATTATACATAAATATAGTCAGTCATAGGGGGTAAGGGTTGGGAAAGCGGGATCTTAGCAGGAGAAATGCTGTCCTACCAAACAGCTACAGGTAACATAATGTAACTTAATAGTCCTTTGTCTTATATGTTTTTGTATCGTCCTGTTATTATGTTCATTGTTATATGTATAGTTTAGTTTATAAACATTATTACTGTGAAATGCTTCTGCGGCCTGTCTCTTAATCAAACTGTTGTGATATGAGCCATCTCTAGTTGCAAGATATCCTCATTTACGGCTAGAATATATTGATATGTCTATATAAATATTCATATCAAAATATCTCTATTAATATATATAAAATAGATTATTATTAATATTCAAACGCGCAACAGATCAGAGCAGAGCAGAGGGAAAAGACTGCAGATTTCTGCCCCCCCTCTCCTCCTCCTCCCGATCAGTGTGAAGTATGACACTGAATCTGAGTGTACTGCTGCTAGTGACCCCTGCTGGCTGAATTGAATATTGCATTCATTAAATTCATTGCATTAACCCAATTGATGTGAAAACTTATTAAATCTTTTATTTCTGGTTTTCCTGCCCTAAAAACTGTCTGCGTCTTATGGTCCGGTCCGTATTATAGTCCGAAAAATATGGTACATTTTATTATACATAGCAGCTTAATACATATAGACACATAGTTATAGTACAATATATCCATACATTCTAGATAGGAGAGCTTAATGTTAGTTGCTGGTCTTTTACTTTGACATGTTTCCCCCCAGATATGGCTTCCTCAAGGAGAACCAAACTGTATCAATGATCTCAACAATGGAGTGTAGTACCGCACTGCAGTGTCAAGTGTGTCATAGCTCCAGGGATTATAAACATGAATAGTTCAATCAGACAGCAGACAGGGCAAGGTGCCCCTGAAGGGGAGATAAAAGAAGGCCTATCACTAGGGCAAAGTATACACAAATCAGAACCACAGACATTAACATTAGGGTGCAACCCTGATAGAAAACAGTAACCTACCTAAATGTAAGACAGTCAGTACATCAAGAGGTAATGAAGTAACAATGAAAAAACATAAACTAAAAAAACAGCAATTTGATAAGATTCTCACAGGATAATGGGCAACATTATAAACAGCAAACCTATTCAATAAGATCAGCAATACCCAAAACCCCAACAAGTGCTGGATAGTACAAAAAATGACTTCAGCCACTTACTTGTGTGACCAATTCCGTATGTTACACCTTTGGGATCTGCCTGTGGTTCAAGGGTGTGCACCTGAGCAGGTATGGGGAGAATAGTGGACAGGGGATAGGATTAGGAAAGGGGATAGCAAGGAAGAGAGGCAGAGGGGAAGGGGGCGGTAAAAAGTTAACCCCCGCATCTAGCCTCCTGATGATACACTCCGTCCTGCCATCATAGGGCGGCAGGTGCCGTTTCCGCTATCACCGCCACCCTGTAATGTGCCTCCCCAACCCAGCATCTCCCTATGTGAGCACTAAATAATGTGCGCATACTTCCAGCCACTGGAACGCGATGCGCTCCAGCAAACTGGAAGTGACCTACTAAATCAACTGATTAACTAAAATTTACCAATATGTCCAAGCAATGCTTGATCCATTTTATGTTAAATTGCCATTAATGTTTATGATCGCTTGGAATGTAAGGTTTGACCTCCTGTGGTCTAGAGTTGTAAAATATTAACTTTTGTGCCTTATAGCTAATCGATTTTACATTCGATTTGCAAATGAACATTCGCTGTGCGAGTCTGTGCCAATTAATGGTTTGCAAATCAAATCGAGTGCTGCCCACCTGGAGCAATTGATCCTGCTCCAAGAAAATGTTACTCGAAAAAAATCCAACATAGTGGTAAATGTACCAAAAGTTGTGCGCATCAATTCACCAAATGATGGCTTGCCGATTTTTGAGTCACTGCATTGTGAATGATTGTTTGTCAATCGCATTTGATGCCTGTATGGCATCCTTAATGTACTACGAAATCAGAAGAGACTGAAGGTCAGACAGAAAGCAGACAAAATAGAGAAAGAAAAAAAAGAAAACAGACAGAAATCACATACCAGGGAAGGTATACCCAGATGTAATCATATATAGAGAGAAAAACTTGCAAAACTAAAAGTGGCCATACATGGGTCGTTTGGCTTTAATCGATGAACCCTAGAGCGCAGCTTGATAGGGTCACCACGTTGTCCATAAGCTTTGTCGATTGAACGGGAATCTATGCCCACCCAATTTGCACAATCGATCCTGTTCAATACTTTGAATAGAGACCCTCAGTCCCCATCCAAAGTAATGGCAATCGAACAATGTTTACCAACATGTTGGTTCCCTGTTCGATCGAGCTTGCGTGAGAAGAAAGGGTGGTCGCAATCGATTCAAGAACGATAGATCACCGCAAATGCCAACAGCGATCAATTGTGCAGGAATCGATTACAAAATCGACCAGTGTATGGACACCTTAAGATGCACCTTTTAGGCAGCTCATAAGATCCCATATTTTTACGCTTTACTAATTTACCTAAACATCGTCACACCTTTTATTCCTAACTCTGTGCATTTAAATCGACCATATCCTGCTCTTCAACTGGCTTCAAATTTGTTATCCCATAACACATAATGCAATGTAGCAATGCATAACACAGCATATATAGGTGTGAATGGTATAAAAGGGTCAAGAAACCTGTTCACTATGTGCGATGTGCCTATAGTGTGAAAGAGCCCTAACAACTATAGCATGAACAAAAAAATGAAACAAAAACACTAGGTGGCGCTGCATGCTAAAATATTTATATAGCAAACTGACATCTCACATAAACACACATCTATTCTTGTGACAACAATAACTTTCTAGCTATTATATTTTGCTTTTTTGTTTTGTTTTTTTCATGATCAAAAATAAAGTACATTATATAATAATAATGATTTTATAGCAAAAATGTTATTCAATGTGTTAATTATAGTAACAAAAAAGGCTGCATCAAAATCACACAAAGACAATTTTCCAAAAAGCATACAAAGTTGGGGAATTCACTCGATCTGGACTTCTGTCCATATAATACTTTAAAATCCTCATACTGGAGAATAATATTGAGGCTTTTTTTGGAGCTAGACAAGAAAACTACCTTGTCACCACATATCTGCATCTTCCACCTTGTAGATCACTACTTCTACCCTGGACATAGAAATTAGCTCAGTTGTCACATCACATGCATACAATATCTGTTGACTGCTTTTTGTTTTAACCATTTTGCTCCCAATAATGTATCCCATAAACTGGGCATAGATGAGTCATTTTCCCGTCCGACTGCCCAGCCAACCGATGTCATCACGCACAGCCGCTAGTGCCGAGAATCGCCAGGGCACCCGTTGACTACCATCCCCATCCGAACTAATGGGATCGGCTGTGAATTTACCGCCATGTCTGATCACCGTGCAATCCGACATTCAGCAGATTCTTGGTCAATATGACAAGGGGCCGCACCCGATTCTCTGCCAACCCGACCACCGATCGGTTGTGGGAACAGGCACGATGGCCGATCGGCTGTCGAATCCTGCCTGTCTATGCCCAGCTTTACACACTTGGTTGCACACATATATAAAAAAAAAACACTTGGGTGTAGCTTTTCATTTCCTTTGTGGCCTCTCAAGTTTTTGAGCATGGTAGCTGTAAAGCAGCTAGATCCCACCTATATGTGCTGCAAGGTGATACCCCTTGCCCCAACACTAAGTAAACCAGGCTTATTCATGGCAAATGTAAGCAGACTGTACTGCAGGTAGGCCACTAGAAGCACCCTGCTTCCCTTTGTTCATATATGGGGCTATTCAGACCCAAGAAAGGGAAAGTAAATGCTAAAATCTAAGGTTTAATTAGAGGACTTAATAACATCTAAAAATTGTCCTACCTTCATTTGCATACAGGTATGTACAAAGTAATAAATGTATGTCAGGGGAAAATGTATGAAAAGAAACAAAAAAATTGTTCTGCCATACCCAGGTAAGGCTCTATTTTCTCTAGAGTGATCCCGCGGATGTGGTGCGGCCCGACATCTGATTTGCGGCTTACCGTGTTTTGGATCGCGGGTAGTCAGGGATGCGTGTGGCCGATCACCGCCAATCGCGGCCATAAAGGTGAATGGATGCGGTTAAACATCGCATCTCCATCCATGGAGTCTTTAAATGTGCCCATTCACTCTCCATGGGCGTGATTCCTGCTGAGCCCACTGTTTGAATCACTATGAGATCACTGGGTGTTAGCAATCTCCCGCGGACACCGCGCCGCGATACAAACCCCGGGCAAACGCCCTAGTGGAAACAAGCCCGAACGAGGCGCATTGGCAGCTAGGGGACTTTTAAGGCATTTGTCAAAACATAAACTTAAGTAATCAAAAAGGTGTTTAGTACAAATTACAAAAAAACAACAAGGTTTAAAGGACCTAGTCTTATTGTTGTTGGCTATAAATGAAACCAAACCGTGTTTAAATATATATTGATTCACATATTCATGTATGATGCTCTTGGTGCGTTTCACATATACAGTGCTTCTGAAGTGTGTATCTGTACACTTGATTAAGTGGGAAGCATTATTAACACATAGGTATAGAGGTAGTATAGAGTACATCTGGCTCAGATTGATTAGACTCCAGGGGGATTTCCTGTAACACCCTTTCCACGGTGCACTGTAAATACAGATTGCTTGAAATGACCTGCGATGGGTTGTCGCAGAGAGCTACTGCCACTGCTGAACTGTTGGTCAACCTAGGAAATATGGGTAAGACATGAATGTTGCCCCTCTTCAAATGGAGGAATATCTGGTGTTAGGGGTTAAAGGGACGTGACAAGAGCATTATACATAAATAGGTATGCGAATCAAAATATCTTAATCTTGATTTCATTTTTAACTAACCGTTTGGTTAAGCTAGGCATACACGGTCCCCAATTTTCCAACATGTCTGATCACTTTTTAATTGAAGTTTTGATCAGTATCGAAAATTTTTCGCCGATCGAACCATCGAACCATGTTTGCAATATACGATTTAAAGTGGTTTTAAACTCAAAATAAAAAAACAGACATACAAAAAACAGACACAATACTCACCTGCCAGCAGTTCAGATGCCGGAAAACTGCTACACAAAAGAAAAACCCACACTATACTCACTTCACTTGCTTTCAGTTCTCATGCTGGCATCTTAGATCCTGGAGATCTGCAGACTTCCTTGTCTGATCCAGTCAAGTGGATTCAGAAGTGCTGTTTATTCCCAGCATCTGGGGATCAGAGTTCTGGCTATGTTAATCTACGTTAGGGGCTTAAATTTGAAATTGGAATCAGAACTGAAGAGTGCTGGGCTATTATTTGTGCTGGGCCCTTGTGTTGCAGCATAGAAGCTACATTTTAGTTAAAAAAGGACCACTCTACTTCACAAGCAGATGTTTACCCCTCACCACACTTAATTATAACTCTTCCCGTTTTGACACAAGAAGCATTTTTGTATTTTTCTAAATTGGCTTTCTGAAAATGGCCGCCTCCTTTGAAGGAGACATAGTGGCCTAACAAGGTTTTACTCCAGCAGTACAGTAACCTATACAATGAGTATAGAAACAGGCTTACTAATAATGGCCGCCTCCTTTGAAGCATAAATGAGGACATAATAATGATATGAGGCTTTACTCTAGCAGTTTCAAATACTAATGCAAAGTCTACGGACCCAGGCTTACCAAATATGGCTGCATCCACAAACATTGGAGCCTAAGGGCGCTTGAAATATTATACAAGGAATACTAAAGTTTGGCAGGCAAATTTGTGTATTAAGGTGCAGGGAAGCCGTAGATCAGTGACAGCCATAACTAAACTCTGTTTATATGCAGACATACAGCTTATGAGAAAGCAGGGCGGACCTTACTGGCAATGTGTATGTGTGAGCCTGGGAGCTGAGAGGACAGCTGAGTGTGACAGCCGGGAAGAATTCGGACAACATGGTGTTCGAGTCCTTGGTGGTGGACGTCCTGAACCGATTTCTAGGAGACTATGTGGTGAATCTGGATAGCTCACAGCTGAAGCTGGGCATATGGGGAGGTGAGTGATAATCAAGGCTCTGTGAGGGCTGCACACTGTCACCACCCTAATTCCATGTGTACTGGACCCAGAAGAGGGGGCACCTTGGTCTGTTTACATTGCCATGCACTTCTGTCACTTATTACTATACTTTGAAAACGTTTTTTTTTTTATTAACATCGACATTGTTATACATTTAATGTATGTATATAAGCTTGGCCATGTCTACACACATGTACAGTGTTAGTCTTTTCCTTTGTATTATTATCATTTATTTATATAGCTTCAACATATTATGCAGTGCTGTATGATAAATTAGAGATGCAAGATAACACACAGGTACAGGTTATGACACAGGAGGAGTAGAGGACCCTGCCTGATCGGGCTTTACAATATAATGGGTTGGGGAACAGAATATACAATTAATGGGGATATCAGTTATTTATGTAAATCACATAGAAAACTAATGCCAGAATTTTTTGCAAATATTAGTCATAAAATAGTATTATTGTATCTATATTGTTTACATTGGTCATTTGTAACATTTATTTATGTTCTCTAAGCATATGATAGATAACTAAATCTCTATTCTGTACAACATGGTTTAGGTAAAGTAATTTATGTAAATCACAATGATATACAGAGATATGACACGTCAGTTGTCATAGTGATACATGAAGCTGTTGCTGCCAAACTAATGCAAAAATAACAACATGACTTCCTATCATTGACAGAACAGATCAAACTGAACCTGAAAGCAAAAGCCAGAATGGAAAGTGTGAGGTGTGGAAATAACATTTCTAGCTGAACTATACTAAAAGCATGGTTCACTAATAAATGTAAAGAATGGAAAACTTTTGATGGTTTCCTCTAAAAAATAAAAGACGAATTAGTAAAGGAAAGTGAGGTGGACAAGGGGAGAAATCAAAGAGGGAAAACATATGGGGTCACAACAGATGCAAGCTACCCCTATTCGTGTTGGGGTGGACATAGCGTAAACATGGATCTCAGATAAAGAATCTTTCATATGTCTCTTTAAGGGAACTGGTTATGCGTTAGTTCAGCATTATGATATCTTTTCTGTGATGCACCTTTGAGAAGGGCAAGATTAGATTCTTCCAATGCCACATGGTTTGTTGGTCCACCACCAGAATATGATGGGACCTGTTTAGACCAGATTTTCTAATCAAATGGACAGGCCCACCAAATGTGCCACATTTATTCCCCTCTGGCTGCAGATCCCCTAAAGAAATGTGGAGAGATTGAGGTAAACATGAAAGGCGAAATGGTACCAAGCACCACCACACCATTTCCTTAAAGGCCTCTTCAAGGGTAGTGACATTGTGTGTATACTTGGCCCCAAAAGGTGGTTAAGGAGATGAACAACTCGGAAAAACATGCCATTGAGTGTCCAGTACCCAAGTACCAAAAAAACAAATTTTCTAGTTGGGAGTTTCTTTTAGTCTTTGATAATTGTCCTATTCAATACCTATTTATTGGTGACCATGTCCTTAACATAATATTTCTGTTAGAAGACCACCAGCTAAAGGCATTTAACTCCAAATAACCTCAGAGAAACAAGTGGTGAGGGAGCAGAGAAAGCATGGGTGTGTATGTCAATGCATTTTAAGCTCAGATTTAAGCGTATTCCAGATGAGTAGGGAGTGCTTGAGGAGGGGGCTGATGACCTCAAGTCAATTATGTGCAGCTAGCCAGGGTTCTCTTATTGGGATAGGGAGAGCAGAGATTCTAGGAAAGCCCAGAGGGGTGGGTGTCGTATGTGGAGTTGAACCGTAGAGCCTGGGTGGCTTGGTAATGTGGAAATTACTTCAATGATGAAACCGTTGTTCTGAATTATATCATATGTATTTTCGGACTGTAACACACACCTTATTACCATTAAAATCAATGGGAATATGTCCCTGCGTCTTCTAGTCCGAATATGTAAAAAAAAAATCTTGGGAGCAATAGCTCTGCATCCCAGGAGGCAGAAATTTGTTCCATTCCTTCCAGCCAAGCCAAAAATCCACTGCCAAAAAGAGATCTTATATGCATTAGCACTAGCAGTACTCATTCTTTGAACACACTGACCAACTTATGGAGAGACACATTTTACAATTAGATAACATAAGTTGTGTATTTACATAAATATTCTGCATTGCAATAAATACATTTTGTGACACAGACACATCTCTCCTCCCATATGTCCTATATGGACCATAAGACGCACCCAGTGTTTAGAGCAGGAAAACCAGAAAAAAAAGATTTATTATGTTCTACATCAAATGGGTTAATGCAATAAA
>CM070032.1:96572724-96586363 GCA_036250615.1 Ptychadena robeensis | reverse complement strand
CGAGCAAAATGACAATTAAAATCGAATTTCAACGATCGTACCATGTGGACATGCTTCAATATTCAATCGACAGACATTGATCGAATTACATTGATTGTACAGTCAATTGAACCATGTGTGGCTAGCTTAAAGCTTTTTAGGGTGTGAAAGAACTGATACAGCTAGGAAGCAAGATTAGAAGTTAACATATATGTACTTCTTGTAATAAACAGTATTTTAAATACTAGTTTTACATTTACAGAATATGTGCTAAATATTGTGTGTGTATTAATGGCAATGTTAAGGTATGTGATGTCATGTGACAAAGTTGTGTAAGTGTGTAAGTCAGCAGTGATAAATAAGGAAATATATGAGTTTATGTTGTC
Source organism: Ptychadena robeensis (assembly GCA_036250615.1). Lineage (NCBI taxonomy): Eukaryota > Metazoa > Chordata > Amphibia > Anura > Ptychadenidae > Ptychadena > Ptychadena robeensis. Next base: position 96,585,998 of record CM070032.1, on the reverse strand, counting down.
TTATTTTACCCTGATATCAGACCATCTGTCAGGTAGGATATGTGGCTTTGCAAGTGTTTCCTGACATACATTTGGATTAAAGGAGGAGTGCTACTTGTCAAGAGCAGAGTAATGCTCAAGGAAGGCATGCACTTGTTTAGGTAACAGGTTGGCCCAGTGACTCTTCGTGTCCTGATTACAAATGCACGTACCGCATTTTCCATACTATAAGACGCACTGGAAAATAAGAAGCACCCCAATGGTTTAGAAGGTTTAGAAGTCAGGGCTAGTCACTATATTCCTCCAGCCAACCCAAAAGGCCAGTGCTAGGAGGCAGAACTTAACAGGGGGTAAAAACTTTAGCATAGGTCTATATGCTAGCAGTACCCATTCTCTGAACCCACTGACCAACTTATGAAAAGAGATTTTACAATCTGGCATAACTTGTTCATGGACAGCTATTTACATATGGGAGGAGAGATGAGTCTGTGTTGTAAAAAAATGTATTGCAAAGCAGAATGTTAATGTAAATCATTATCACAAAACTCATGCTATCTAAATATCCTCTATTCACCAATATTGTAAAATGTGTCTTTCCATAAGTTGGTCAGTGTGTTCAGGGAATGGCTACTTCTTGTGCAATTACAGATAAGATCTCACCCTTGGCAGTGGCCTTTTTGCTTGTCTGGAGGGAATGGAACACATTGCAGCCTCCTGGGAAGCAGATGCTCCCAGGATGTTTTGAACTTGTCCTATCTTTTTGTCTGACCAGAAATTTGTAATTGGACTGAACTTTTTAAGAGGTCTTTTTTCTATTTCATTAGACAGAATTAGTGTTTTAAATACACTTTTATTCAGTTTTTAAGGAAAATGCAAACAGGTAGTACAATTACAAGTACAATGAGCGCACAAGCTAGACACATTTACAAAATAAAATAGGAGTGTGAGACAAGTGGAAAAAGAACTGGGAGCTTGAGTAATAAAGATATATGAAACTATGTATAACGCATCCCATATACCATATTTTTCACACCATAAATGCACAAGACCATAAGATGCACCCCATAGATTTGAAGAGAAAATTTTAATAAACATAAAGAACCAGAGACCCAGCGATTCACATATAAAGTGAGTATACAGCATGTTTCAGCAAAGTAGACAGGGCTGGACCATCCAGTATTCACTCTTTATTCCTTCAGACAAGCCAAAAGGCCAGTGCCAGGAGGCAGAGCTGCATTCCAGCAGAGTGTGCAGTATTATTGTTGTCCCAGAGAAAAGAAAGTCTCTACCACATGAAGGTCCATAACCGGTTTGCTACGGTTGATGCCCTTCCATTTGAGAAGCCCTACATGTTGATGTTGAGTTCAAGCTTCTTTGATTGAACAGAGAATCATAGCACAGCACTTCTGCACCCCCAATCAGGTTATTCACCAAAGACAGAATTGTTGTTTTAAATGGTAAAAATTTTTACAGTTTTAAATGATTAAACAACTCTCTCCCACTCCCTATTTCTCTCCCTCCCTCTGCATTAATGATCCTCTTCAAAGACCAATTTTCCCAGAAGAATGCAACAAAATAAGAATTGAATAGGGAACCTATCTCAGTTGTGTTAATGCATATGGTAAAGCTGACGAGGCAGAACAAAATAATCTTTCAGGGCTTTAAAATCCCACCTTTAGTAGTCAGTGGAGCCCCAGGCCATGTCCAATGGGCTCTAGTGCTAAATCTCTTAGCTAGCTAGTGCAGCAAAACTTAGCCAATCAGTCATTTTAATACGATCAAACGAAAAAAGTTTCCAGCACACTAGGTACGATCGACCAAGCGTGGTTGAAATGGAATAAAAAATTGGTTAAGCAGTAAATTTTATTCTATTGTACAAGTACCTGCCGGGTTTTATAGGCATTTTGATCGATGTGTATCTGATTGTACTATGGAGCATGCACACTGTGAGGTGTTCCAATCAATCGATGTCAGACTGATGGTTGATATTTAAACTGCACAAAGTGTTTGAATCTTTGATCGATCGTGCAAAAGAGTTGAACCATGTATGGCTCGCTTTAAAGTTTTATGAAGTTGTTATAGTCTATAAGGCACGTTATCCTTACATTATACAAGAGATTTTGTGGGAGGTGATAGAGTATTTTTATTGGTCACATTGATTTACTTTTCTAGTGAATCGTAAATGAATGCACGTGAATGATATTGTGTGCTTTGGATATGTTGATATTTACTGTGGTGTTTAAGGGTTAAAGAGAATATTTTTTTATGGCTTTGTTTAGATGGATGTAGTAATGGTAAGAAACCATCTACATTGTTTATTCAGTGCCTAATGCTCTGCTGGTTGATTGTTCATTAATGTTTGCAGACGCCTAAACTGCTGAAATGCTGGTTCTAAGTGTATCATGTTTTTCTTGGGATGCCCACAAACAACCTACAATTTGTAGGCACTCGGGGAAAGGTACCACAAATTGCGGTCAAAATGTCTAAGCCCAAAAAGCTCCCTGCAAACACAGCTAAATATCAACCCATCAACCTATCTTGATTTTCCTAATTTAACCCCAATACTGATTATTTTAGGGTCCCCACACTTGTAGCGAGTGTGGACCAACAGATGAGTGGTAGAGAGCAATGTGATGATGTCATGACACTGCTCTCCATCACTCAGAGTATCATAGGGCACCCTTTGTGTGCCGACCGTTAGTTGGGACGGCCAGAGATTTACAGACATGAGTGTTCTCTTGCCGACCAAGCTTTGGGGTGACCTGGCTCTGTCTTTCTATGTGGGCACTCACAATCTGCGGCCGATTTTGCCACTGACGGCTGCGAGCGTGCACCCTTACTCAGGCGTTGAAGGGGCATTGGTTTGGCTTCACAAATACTTCACAAACACAATTTTCAGATGTTCAGCTGGTCAAGCTTGAACTATAAAGCACTTTGGTTTAACCAGGCTGCTAAGCTCCATATAAAGTCTAAAGGCCCTATACACGTTTTGATTTTCCTGTTCAAATGACCACTTAGTTCGATCACCCTAGATCAATCAAAATTTGATCGATTGAGCATACATCTAATGTATATTAAATATTATTTTGTTGTGCCTGACCGACTTTGGTTGAATTTATATAATTAGCATACTTATGCATATTATCGGTTTCTCCATGTGTGAGGTATTTTGATCGTAGTTCAATTGATCGAACCAACATGGATTATAAATTAAGGTTGAATCTGACATGGATCGTAGGAAAAATGAAACGTGTATGGGGGCATTTAAGCTGACCATAGGCAGACAGTTGGTGACTCCTGGACAATGTGTGCCTCAGTATACATCCAGTACTATTAAGCTGCATTCACACAGACATTTGATAAACTTGGCGTTTAATGCTCTCCAGGTGCCCGTCAGTGGCTGGAAGCATTCACTAAGTGTTTATCGGGCTTCTAAAGCCTATGAATGTCAGAAGCTTGATAAAAGGCAGGGCAGTTGAAAGCTTAGAAGCCTGATAAGTGTAGGAAGAGAGAAGCTTTCAGGAGTGTCATTGTAGGGTTGGCTAGGATATATGAGCTTTTAACGCTCAAAAAATGACTCTGCAAAGTCCTGACAGGCGTCTGCAGAGCTTGCTATTCAAGTCAATTAGGTTTAATGCCAAACGACCATCCAAAGCAACATGAGGCCTACAACAAATGACCTGTGATTGCGGAGCTTGAAAAACGACCATGAATTCTGTGCTTTCATACAACCTCATAGACTCCTGTTACCTTACCTGCATTGGCATTTTGGGTGCTTGAACAGAAAGTCACCTGAAAAATTACTGCATGGGAAGCGTTTCATAAAACAGATGGACATACATCCAAAAGCAACCCAGGAGTTTAAAAACAGGAAAGCCCACAAACAGCCACTGAAAGGTGCTGCAGTAATGTCTTGACAGAGCACGGAAAACTAGGAAAAGCAGTATCTGGTAGTCCATGAGTTCAAGACTTTAAATTTCAATAAAGTATTCAAAATAATTTTTTTTAAAATACTTGCTGTACAGTCAGGTCCATAAATATTTGGACAAAGGCAATTTTTTATCGTTATGTACATTGCCACAATTAATTGGAAACAACTCAGATTTTCAGGTTTAATTCAGCAAGTTGGACAAAAACATTGGATAGAAATGGAAGACACTAAAGCTTTTTTTTGACACAATCACTCAACAGTAATTGGACAAGTGAAAAAAAAACTGAAAATAAAATTTATGTTTCGAATACTTGGTTGAAAAACCATTGCTGCCAATGAAAGCCTGAAGTCTAATATATATTACATATTTTTAGGTGCAAACATTTGAGGGCTGTGTGCATGTTTTTTTTCCGGCTGAGTGGGACAGATTTCCTTTTATCTGGGACAGCACTGACAAGCTGAGTGTTGTCAACATGTCAGCCAGAGCTTTGCTGGCATACCAAGCTCCGGCTCTGCATAGACTAGTGCTCTGTATATGGTTGAGCACTTCTACGTATGGCAGAGTGAGGACATATTTTTTGCTCAAAAGAAGATGCCCCGTATTTTTTTTGCCAAAGCAACTTATATGACCAGTGGCGGTTGCCCAGGTCGCATCATGTCGGGTGTTGGGCCGGCATGTGGGCATCAGAAATGTTTTTCCAATGCCAAGATGTCTTCTCCCCTATCTGCGCTCTCCCCGGGGGGGAAAGTAGAGGAGTTTCAGCCCCCCCCTCTCTCTCCCCAGGAGTGGAGATGTTTGCCAGTGGGGAAAGCAGGGATGTGGATAGGAGGTGATATAGACCTTAGGTGCAACTCCCCTGCACCCCCCCCTGTGAATGAGGGGAGACAAGGCTCAGAGATCCAGAGTCTCACAAGTTTCACCTCACTCACATGGGGGGGGGGGGGTGAGTTGAGACTCTGCTGTTATCAACTTGGGGGGGGGGCACCGATCTTACTAGGACTGCCCCTTACGAAATACAATACACATTACTAGCTTCTCTCTCCTATAATCTATAATCAGCCATGCTCCATCCCTGCGTTGGGCTGTTAGACGGAAGGGCAACGTCACTGGAGGGGTGGGCAGCCAACGGATTTTGATTTGTGTCAACCTGGTATTTTTTAACCTCTAATCTACCCTATCATCAACACTTCTGGTACCGATAATGGAAAGCAGAGAAGGAGGTGATAGGACTGCTTTAATGACACTCATTTTATTTATGTATTTAGAGTATGATAAGATGTAAATTACCTATACAGTAAGACGAATACCTACGGGAGAATGTTTTAATTTCTAAGCAAAAATGTTTATACCTTTGTCATAATCAGCTCTTTCCAAAACATTAATTATTGAGTAAAACTGTGCTATCATCGTTTCAGTGCTATACTAAGTTTTTCCTTATCTCTCTTGAGTCCTGACCAAGAAAATGGCAGAGCTGTGTGAAAACGGCTATCTATGTTTTGGTTCATTTTGCATCTCAAGGGTACAGGAAAAAGATGCAAATATTGAAATTAGAGCTGTTCAGCTGTAGAAAGAAACATTTATTTTAATTAGCACTTTGTAAAGGTTGGTAATGCCAAATTGTTTTATGTAGTTATTTGCGTGAAGTGATGGTGTACACAATGTCATCAAATTTTTTTAGTATATTTATTAAGTAGGGGCAAAATCCTTTTAGAATTTATTTAAAGCCCATGCTTATCTAAACCAAGGGTTTACATGTTACAGTAAAGGTGCCCATACACGCATAGATATGGGCTAGATCAATGGCCACTACGAGCACTGTGCACGCTCATGGCCATCTATCTGCCCCATATGTAATGCAGCCATCCCAGTTTTAGAGTCCCTATCCAAAGCACTGCGCCTCCAGCTCCTTTCATAGGGGCTCCCAGCTCGAAGGCTGAGCCATCTCACAGGCATCGACCTGCGTATGGCAGCCTCAAGTTTTCTTTGTGTGCAGCCCCCATCTTTGTGGGTGTCCACCAGTTGTTGTCTATCTATAAAGCTGTGGACAGGGAAAGAAAGACATGTCAGGTTGAGATTAACTACCAATGTAAGTGCATTAAGAGTGCAATGAGAGAGCACTTCAGGGGAGAACCGAATGTGGGATCCTGTCTAATTTCCAGTTGTCCAGTACTGACATTAATGTAAGATCATGTCCCCTGCCAACGGGCTGCTAAGTAGGACATGAATTCTGAACGCAGTATGAGTACAACTATTTAAAATAATTTTTTAAAAATTTATGGGTGATGGGTAAAACGTGTCGAAGCATAAGGGCCAGGACTAGTATTGGTGGGCCCTTAATTCCTCTTTGGATGAATAAAGTGTCCCATGGATTGCTGAAGACACACACATATATATATATATATATATATATATATATATATACAGGGGTGCACATAACTTTTTTAGTGAGCTCCTCAGATGAAAACCAGGAGATGGTGCTTGATACTCACCCCATATGTATGTGGTCTTACTCACTGTCTCTCTCACTTTCCTCTGTGTCAGCCTCCTGCATGGTAGATTCTGCTGCAGATGGACCTCCTTGTTTCTGATCCTCCGATTAGCTGTCACCATCCACAGGTCATCTGCTGGCTATGGGTGACATGTAACTCTCACAGTAGAACACATTTGAACCCCCAGATCTCATACATCAGTAGTACAACCCTGACACTTTCTGGCTCAGTGACTAACCCCTGAGACTACCTGCAGTCCAAATGTCAGCCTTTCATAGTCATATTCCAGCTGTCACACAGTGCATTGATCTTGTAAGATTTTACCCTTACATACTACTACTCTGACTTTATTACCCAGATCTCCAACACCCTTAGCCCAAACTTTTTTTGGGATTATTAATTTACATTCCCAATTTCCTCCCCTAACTGCAACCTTTTATAGTTATTCATATTTCCCTGCAGTTATCCAAGTGACATAAATTGTATACATTTAGCTGCGGCCACCCAGACACGAAGTGCCTCCAAGTTGTTAGTAGCAAATGAGCTTTGTAACAATAATGCAGGTACGCAGAGCTAGGTTTTGGCCCCTTTTGAGTACCAGAGTACCACTTATGTGCACCCTTATATATATATATATATATATATATATATATATATATATATATATATATATATATATATATATATATATATATATATATATATATATATATATATATATATATATATATATATATATATAGTTGTCTGCTACATACTAATGGCTTTATGGATGTGTCTGTTTTATGTCACAAATAAATCTTGAAATGAGTCATAATTCTCACACCTATTAAGTCCCATGAGGTTGACCATCTCAGTTTTGTAACTGCTTGGGGAGAGTGCTATCCACATTTTGCTAGACTTTGCAACATGTAGACAGGACACAGCCTTGCCTGTTTTTGAAAGAAAATACTAGTGCTATGCACATCTTTCTTTTGATGCACCTATCATGTACTACCATATGTATCATATGAAAAATATACACTCAGATGGGCTTTAAAGACGTATTCCATGTAAATCTGGGAGATTTAACTTTTTTTTGTCACTCCAGACCCTAGGTGCCCAACCTGCGGCCCGGGGGCCGCATGCGGCCCTTTGGACGTTCTTCGGCGGCCCCCCTTAGTCCTGTACTTGCGGCCCCTGAAACCTAACTGTTCATGCATAGAGTATAGGAACTCATATTGCATCACATAACCTCTGAATCAAAATGTGTATTACCATACTACAGTGTTACCCAATGCTTGATGTATAATTTAAAATGCATTTTGTTATGTAAAAAATTAAAATAACGTCTTCTATCTCTGCCTGTTGTCATTTCCACATCATAAAATGCTTATACTAGTCAGAATGCAAAAGTTATGTGAGGCCCCTTAATGGTCCTGAGGGCCGCACTTGTGGCCCTCCATATCAACTCAGTTGCCCACCACTGCTCCAGACCTATATTACCTGTCGGGAAATGTTTCAACAATTATGTTTTTCAAGTATAGCCTTTGGTTTTCCAGTCTAAATATATATTCTAAAGTTAGTTTTTGTGCTTTGGTATTGATTTATGCTTACATTGTGATTCTGTCCTTGTAGGTGCTGTGGCATTGAAGAATCTAGAAATTAAAGAAAATGCACTGGTATGCATAAAACCTATGATTATGTGTTATTTTTAAGCACAGTAGTGTTTAGCTGTAAAATCATTGTAGGTAAAAAAGTGTTCAACAATGTCGCTATACAGTGCATTGTTCGGTCTATATTATCTTTTTATAAGAATAAATGTTTATTCGCTTTTCAGAGTCAACTGGATGTGCCTTTTAAGGTGAAAGCAGGACATATTGGTAAGTGTATGCATTTTAAAGTCCTCATGAAGCTTTATGTACATTTTTAGGTATTATTTAATATTTTATTTTAATATATAGATTTCCAAGTTTCGATAAATCCCTGTGGACACAGCAATGCTATGATATTTAATATGTAGTATATATGCCCTAGAGCAGAGTATTCAGGGTGGAATAAAAAGAACACACACATGTTAAGTATCAGGTTTTTAGTGATTTTGTGTTAGGTCCATACCAACAACAATAAGCCAGACCAAGAGGTCAGGCCGGATCAGTGAGATTCCAGTCCTTAGTGCTGCCTGGGTGGAAATGGAGTGTCAAAAAGAAAAAGAATTACAGGTACTAGTTATCCAAAATGAACAGGAACATGTTGAGGAGAATAAAGCTTTAGGAACACGATATTTGAAAGTTAGTGTAAAGGAACACCTTCTGTCAAAATGTTTTAATATGTCATCTACAGTATCCACAAGTTAAGTATGGAAAACTCTTTATCTCCTGTGTTGTTAGTTATCTGCTCTGACTCATTGTTGGAAATTGCTATGTGTTGATAGTCAATCAATCTGCTATTTAAAGTCCATGAACGTGTATTAACCTCCCTAGCGCTCTGCTGAGGTCCAGATTTCTGTACCAAAAGCGCACCATAGACCTCTAACTTCCAAAAATATGTCTGTATAAGGGTCTAATAGACATCCTGAATAGGGTCTAATAGACATCCTGAATATAATAATGTTTGAAACACACACTTATTATAAAAAAAAGTACATAAAAATTTTTTATCAAATGTATCATTTGAATGATAAAATCTTATGAATACTTATTTGTTATGAAAGATTTCAAAACAGTATTTATGTTTGTTTATACTAACATTTTTATTACAATTGGAAATGTGATTAGTTTTTGTTTTACTTTGAATTGTATTGGATACAGTCATTGTATTGTATTGGATAAAGCCATTTAAACCATATAAAATACCTTTTTATACTGGACGGTTTATTTACTGAAAAGTGAAATAATCTACAATTTGCCTTCGACAGGAAAACTCGATCTTAAAATTCCTTGGAAAAATCTTTATACCCAACCAGTGGAAGCTGTTTTGGATGGTGTTTATCTATTAATAGTGCCTATTGCTAGTAGGTTCCGAGTTTTTATTCTTTGTATGTTTAATATATTGTATGTTTTTTTCAGTAAAATGCATGCATTACATCCATTGCTTCAAATAATCAGATGAATGGAGGATATAATGTGTATGTAATCTGTTGTCCTGTAGGTACCCCCCAAAAATGATTTACATTTTTTATAGTTGCTTAAAATCTCTGTACATGTTTGATGTTAAATTACTTATTTTTTTTTAAACGTCCACGTATTTGTTTAGCTTTGTAGGGGGTGAGACTTAACAGCAGATAAGTTTGCTATGGGTTTTACATAACTTTTTAGCTCTCTTGCAACAGATAAGAGATACACTGTACAATTTGGTACTAACAACTCACCCATGAGGAGCTATTTACGTATGATGAGTCTGTGTCACATAATATATTTTGTCTGCAATGTAAAATGTAAATGTAAATAAACACAACTCATGCTAATAAATTTGCCTCAGCTCTGCTATTTACATATAGGTGGAGACCCGCCCCCTGGCACTGGCCTTTTGGCTTGACTGGAGGGAGTGAAAAAAATCCCAGTTTCCTGGGATGCCATGCTATTGCTAACAGGAAGATCTATAAAATGCACAGACATTTTCCACCAGATTTTTTAGGGTAAAAATAATGCGACTTATAGTGCAAAATTCTAGATATTTTTTGGAAAAATAACTGTAATAAACTTCTGTTTGTGTGTTTATAAAAAGGTCATGTTGACATTACATAGATATGCAAGGGTGTATATCAGATATATCCATTGTTGGGCATGCAGTATATGGCTTTCTCTCAGTGCATATATTTCTTTTTTTCTTTTTAAGGCATTAAATATGATGCAGAAAAAGAGGAAAAACAGTGTTTGGAAGCAAAGCAACGGGAGCTTCTACGCATTGAAGAGGCCAAACAGAAAGTAGCGGACCAGGGTATGTAAATGTCTTTGTCTATGTTCAGGCTCTATTTTTTTAAAGTTTTTAACATTTACCTCAACTGATATTTGTCATATGTAATCTCCTGATTTTGTCCCTATTCTTTTTTGTTTACATGAAGCAAAGCCAAAGGAGGAAAAACAGGATACATTTTCAGAGAAATTAGTAACTCAGGTCATCAAGAATCTTCAAGTTAAGATCTCCAATATTCATGTTCGCTATGAAGATGATGTGAGTAAAAAGTTGTTGCTTTTTAGCTCTATTTGAGCTCAGAATATGTGAGAACCCTTCTTCACAGATCAGTTCTTTGCAATATACATTTTTCTTGCCACTGACATAAGTGATACTGAAGAACAGAATATCTAAAATCTGTACAGCTGTTGTGTGTGGTCGTTTAAATAGATCAATACATCAATAGACCTACCTGGATCCTAATCATCCCTTAATAAATATCCCCCCCCCCCTTCTAGTGTGTATGAAAAATTTCCTTTTAATTAAACACTAGCACATAGGCCTGGAGGCACCCTTATGTGTATAGGACTAATCACCTATTTTTTTTTAAGATTTAAAGGATAATCTCACTGCTGAACCCTTTTTACTTTACTTGTACAGTATAGGTTTAGTAGTAATGCATAGAATGCAGTAGATAGTTTTTTGCACTGTAAGACGACCCCCCCCCCCAAGTCAGGGTAAAATAACTTTTCCAGGCTGAAGCCCCGCTGACATAAACACAGCATAAGCCTAGCCAGAGGAAACATCCGCCTGTAGTCAGTTCTTCCCTTTGCCTCTGCTGTTTGTATGTGATCTGGGAAAAATCCAGCTCATGGGTGGTTCCTCCCTACTCTACTTCTGTGCATATGTAAGCTGGCAGCTTGAGCCCAGTTTACTGGGTCACTTAGAAACAGAGAGGAAAGAGCCGCCCACTGTCGTATACACAGCAGTAGAGCTGGGAAGATTCACCCATGCTCCTGCTTTCTACTTTGTGTATGTAAGCTAGGAAGCGTATCTTCTCTCTGCTCTTTGTATGTGAACTGGGTTCAAACTGCGCAACTCACATATACAGCTCTGCCGGAAGGGATCAGGAGGTGGGGAAGTTCTCGCAGACCGCCTCTCATGGCTTACCCACCACTTTTAACTAATGCTCCTGATCTGAGCGTGGAACTCTGACTGGCAGGGCAGCAGTCCCTCGTAGATGTTTATCTGGGATCAAAAGTTCCACTATATAAAGTGTATCTTATACAACTGAGCTTCTAATGGTCAAAACAAATTCAGTACATTCTCTTGTTACAGATAAAACACCTGTGATAAAGTACATTTATACATAAATGTAAAACAAGTTTGTAACAATACAAAACAAGGATAAAGAATACAGAATACAAGTATTGCTACACATGAACAGAAAGATGGAAACATGACAGACATTCAACAATGTTAAGGCCCCATACACCTTTTAGATCACTCCATTCAATTTCTATTAGATCTACCAACAACTATGTAGTATAGTGGCCTCACCTTGGCAAGGTGATATTAAAGATCTTGTGTAGAGACTTTATCCTTAGTAAAACCAAACTCATAGCTGGCTTACTGCCCTTGAACTAGAATGTTGTCCAAGATATGTTACATTCAGTCACAAATTTAACTTGATAAGTAATTCAACTACCAAAATACTGTGACAAATATCAGTATGCTGTCCCCTTACATTTTACTGTATGCTACATATGTTATTATATAGTAATCTGTATTATTTTTTTGTAGGTCACAAATCCTCAGTGTCCACTTTCATTTGGCGTTTCACTTCAAAACCTCAGTTTACAGGTAGAAAACAGAACAGAAAACTTGTCAGATAAATGGAAAAGCTTGCTATATTTTGATCTGTGTTTATTTTGCTGTCTAAACATTTCATAAGATAAGGTTTATTGGACATCTCTCAACAAAATACAATAAAGCTTGGTATATAGTTTGGTGTCAGCCCCTGTACCAAGCCACAGTTCTATGGGTCGTGTAAGGGCTGATGAAAGAAAAACGACTTGTTATTTAATCAGAAATGTGTTTCTTTTAAAATGCTTGATGCATCTGCATTACATAAAGTGCCTCATACCTTTTGTATTTATGTGGATAGGTTCATGGCTGTATTGCATATAGTTCATTTTACTTTTGTATTACATGCAGTGTTTCATGCCTGTGTTTACACACACGCCTTCCTGTATTTACATTGCGCTTGGTGCTCTATGCTCTAAAAAAGGGCATTATTCCTGTTTTTACAGGCAGTTCCCAATAGGTCCATGTGTTACCTAGAGTCAATCATTCTTTTCTCAATATTACATTCACTTTCCCCTGCCTCAATATAATGAAGTAACTGTCACATGAGGCAGATAAACTCCCACACGTAAAAAGGAATGCACATGTACAACGAATCTTAATGCATTCTTTCTTGCCGTCAAAAGCTGTGTTCTCTACCCTGTAGCTAAACATATGCAGCCTGTGTCAATTACATGTAGATTATGTGGTATTGAAATAGTCATTTATAAATCCTCCAACTTGAAATACTAAATCAATCCTTTATATATTTGGTTTAAATCTCAGCTAATCCTTAGACTAGGTTTCCAAAGCATTAAGTGCTCCGTCTATACCCCCTGCGTTAATCGCATTTCTTTAACCTCCTGGGCGTTACGTCCGAAGCCAGTATGGGGGGGGGCAGCTTCATAATGACACCTGGAAACAGGTGGTGCGCTAGGTATATAATGTGAATGTGCTTCGTCAACATTTCCCTCAAGGAATGCGATTAACGCAGGGGGTATCAACGGAGCCTTCAACGCCCTGGAAATCCTAAAACGGCAATAAAAACAACAGCTTTTAAAAGGTTGTATTTTCAAATTTGTATTACATCTCTGGAGATGTTAACCTCCCTAGCGCACTGCTGAGGTCCAGATTTCTGTACCAAAAGTGCACCATA
>CM070032.1:96521693-96565786 GCA_036250615.1 Ptychadena robeensis | reverse complement strand
ATAATAAAATTATTCCTCAAAAATACCATTTGCCTAATAATTCTGCACTCCCTGTATATAGGGGCAGGATTGCGGTCTTTCACTGCTCCCCTCCGAGTGGTAATCATTAAAAATGTTAACTAAACATATGATTCAATACATATAAAATATAATCTCCCCCATGGAGATATGTAGAGTTTTGACCTAACAGTGTTGTTGCAATATATTTATATATACTTGTTACAGTTGGGGAAATACCTTCAAAGCAACTACTTGTCTTTTAAGTGAAAAGAGCAACTAATGATTTTTTTTTTTCCTTTTAGTATGAAGCAGTAGTATTATGTGTGAAGTTGTTAAGCATGTCAATTCAGTTGCGAGAAGATAAGGGAAAGCCTGCATTAATTAATCTGGCTATAACTGACTTGAGCTCAGTGTTAAAACAGCGCCCAGGAGCACAAGCAGTTAGGTGAGTCTTATGAACAAAGTTCCATTGGATATTGTTTTACCTTTTCCAAATGTTGAATATGTTCATTTCAGTTAGTAGTAGACCTCTTTTTAATTGTTTAATTTTTCCTATCCAAATGCTGATATATCTCCTATATTTTTTACATACAGATTTGAAGCCCAGATTGGGACATTTGAAGTAACTGGCATACCACAAGGCAAGACCATTCCATGTCTACTGTCTTCTCGGAATACTGTAACAGATAACAATGTTTCACTGTTGAGCCTCATGTTTGAAACAAATCCTCTGGATGAAAGTGCAGACCAAAGGCTTTTAGTGGATTCTCAGCCTTTAGAGATAATATATGATGCTGTAGGTGTCATTCCTATATGTTAAATGGCAAAAAAGTGTTGATACACCTGTCCTATGTATTAACAAGAACTTTAATGACTACCTTTTCAAACCCCCCCTGCCATTCCTGACGGTCCCAGCTCGCCCATCTCTGGCCTGTCAGAACAGCAGTGGACGAGCTGGGTTCGACAGAGATCGGAGCCACAGGAGAGCAAACTCACTGCTCCGTGTGTCTCCAATCTAATGAGGCAGCTGCAGGAGAACGGATCACCCCCCCCCCATTGTTCTCCTATGTAACCTGGCACATCTGCACTGCCATCTAGTTGTTGCAGTGCTAATTTACCTGATAAAGTGAATTATTGAAATCTTCATTATCTGATATTGTGAGTTATTCACAAAGCATCTGAACATGTTATTATATTCAGGATGTCTACCAGACTCCTGTATGGACATAGTTTGGGAAATTGGTGCCTATGGTGCGCTTTTGGTACAGAAATCCGTACCTCAGCAGTGCGCTAGGGAGGTTAATCCATAAGCATTATAATGGAGTTATAATGGAGAAAAATATTTATAAGGCCAGTCACTGATGTTGTACAAGAATTCCTGGCTCTCAATCTCTGTTCTAGTTCATCCCAAGAGCATTTTATAAGGTTGAGGTCTGGGATGCTTGCAAGCCAATCATGATTTCCCACACCAAGCTTACCCAAATGAGCTTGCTTTCTGGATTTGGACACAAGCTTGCTGGAACAGAAAAGAGCCTTCCCCAATCTGTTCCAGCAAATTTGGAAGTAGATAATTGTTCAAACTATACTGAAACAAAGTGGCCTAGCGCTATCCCTGAAAACTGGCACAATGCATTCAATCAGGTTATCCCCACACCTGCCAAACCCACTTTTGTCTATGTTAGCAACTAGTATGACTAACAACCTTTATTGGGTTCTATTTGAGGGAATATGCATATATGAAAAAGGTAATTGGTCTATGTATATTGGTCAACTAATATTTTAGTAGTTATTTGTGTTTTGTGTGTGTCTGCTTATGAAACCAATGGTTCCACTTACAGACCATAAACATTTTTATAGACATAGACAATTTTGTTTCTGTACATTACCACGATGAATTTCAAATAAAACAACTCATATTCAATATCGATATTAGGCCTGCAGTTGATTTGAACTTTGTTTTGCTGTGAATAGACAACATGTGATGAAAGAAGCATCCCATGAAGGTGGAACAAACCACCCTTAAGCTGCAAAAACACAGTTTAGTACATCCTGAGGTTGCAAGAAAGCACTGGTGAACTCAGCAATGCAAAGCTAACATCCTATGACAGTGTTACAGTTAAATTCACTGAACTGTTAATTTTTTTCAAAAATGATTTTTAATGTGGACTGCATGTTTAAGTCTTTGATTTTTTGCACCTTTTGTCATTTTGAATAAAATGCATACATTATTAACAGGTGTATACCAATTTAGTTAAATTTTACTCATCCTAGTGATATATCTTCAGATATACAATATGATTTCTTTGTTCTAGTTATTAACACAATATTTTAATATCTAGAGAACTATCAACAGTTTAGCAGACTTTTTCCGGCCTCCACAAAATGTCCATCTTGAACAACTGACTTCAGCCACTTTAACAAAACTTGAAGAGTTTCGAGATAAAACTTCAACAGGCAAGAACATTTTATTTAAGAATTATTGTTATGAACAATGTATATACCAAGCAGTTTACAAGCCAGTTAACTTTATCATATCTTGTAATGACACCTATTGAAATTACCATATTACATTGAACACATGGACATATTTCTGTTTGCAGATAAAAAAATTTAGATACACAAAATTCGAAACACAGCCCCATAGCACACAATACATGGGCTTTTTGTACTGGAAATATTGGCCACCTTGCATGGTTGCTAGTTCTAGACACTTACCTTCTTACAGTGTAGTTCTGTCCATTAGATAAAAAAACAATGTCAATGCAAATCTTCAAATATATTTTGTTTTAAATGGGTTAGGAAGGGATATCTGGTTTGTTTTTTGTCTGGTTCACACTAGAAAATCTATGGACAATGTGTGGGTTGTTTAGTTGTTTAGTTCTTTAGGTTTTAGTGGTTAATTTAAGGCAGTAACTATTACATGTGGCAATAACTTTAAAATGTTGAATTTCCCATTTACTTTATTTTACTATCTTTCTATTTGACCATGATCTTAATGGCAATATAAGGTTGAATCTCCCCAGGGACAGCACCAAATAAAAACTGAAGTGAAAGGCAGTTCTAACGCTTTTCTATGCTTCAAAAATACAAACTTTACATGCATTTAAAAAAAAAATAACATAAAATAATAGCAACTGTAGAAATCTCCTAAATTAGGTTGCAATGCTTCCATTGCAAAAAATGCACCTATGTTCACTCTAGTTTTGCAAATACCTCTGCAGATGCCTTTTTCTTTTAATAAATATTTTCAAGTGTATTGATTTATGATTTTTTTCTAGGGCTGCTGTATGTTATAGAGACACAGAAGGTTCTTGATTTAAAGATCAACCTCCAGGCATCATACATCCTTGTTCCCCATAATGGATTTTATGAGAGTACATCAAATTTGCTTATTTTGGATTTAGGTAGCTTATTGGTAGGTATTGTCATGTCACAAATGTACATTTTCATAATATTGTTGCAAACAGTTTTTGTATATATTAAGCACCTGGGCAGGTTGCTGAACGTTCATTGTTAACCTTTGTTCTCTGCGAGCCAGCAGCGATTCTGCATTGCTGCAGGCCCGCAGATCATTTCCTTTTTGCCGTGCCTTCGCCAGGGGGCAGCGCCATAGACCGATATTATAATGGAGGGGCAATGCTTTCCCAACCCAAATTCTCACAGACTTGTAGAGGTAAGGGGGGAGGGCGGAGAATCCCCACAGAGTACTGCCGCAATCGTCTGTATTGTGCCAGACCACTTGGGGTGTCAGTTAGTGTATGAGTATATTGGCCTGTTCTTCTGTTGTGGCTAATACATGTGTGGATAGTTTTAGAAATTCAGGTGAATAGGAACTCAAAAACAGGCATATACAGCTGGTAACTATGAATCTTCTATTCACCTTATGTAAAAACAGCTCACACATAAGATGGAACCTTTCACACATATAGTGCACATTTTATTTTTCATGGACCCATGCTGATATAGTCAAATAACCATATGGGGCATATAATATTCCGGTGAAAGCATGTGTGAGTATATAAATTGCATTCTAAGCTTAATTTTAGAGTTTAGATACACTTTTAAATATCACTATTGGTATGATGTTGCTTTATACCACTAACATAAAGTTCTGTAAGTAATTTTTTACACCACTTATTAACTTTGTCTTATTTTTATAATATTTTATTTTAAGATGACTAGCAAAAGTCGTTCAAATCTTCCCCAGCTGAAAGCAGGCCAAAACAGCATTGAAGATATCATGACTCGTGCCTATGAGAGTTTTGATGTTCAGCTCAGCAGTATGCAGCTGCTATACAGCAAGCATTGTGAGTGATCTGAACAATGTCCAGATATTATGTAATGCCGAAATTTCTAAAAACTTCCTACTGTGCTTTTGTGGTTTGCTTATGTTTTTGAAATGTTTTCTTCAGATGAGGACTGGAAGGAGGCACGAAAACAGAAACATTCTTCTCAACATATTTTGGAGCCAATGGATCTCAGGGTTGATTTCAGTCGAGCCATGGTGGTGACTGATTCAAGAATGCCAAAGTAAGCTGGTCTAGATTTCTAATGTAGAAGTATGTTATAAGGTTGTACATGGAAGGAACCCATGTCACCTTTTCATTACTGTGTTTCAACTGCAGATTTTCCTTGACGTCTTGCAAAACATCTGGTAAAACCATTGTCATTATGACAGAAAGCGATTATAGTACTGCCAGATTGTGTAGATATCGTTTTTTTGCATCCAAAACATCTTTTAGCTTTAGATCAAGAGGTGGAAAAAACTCCTTATTTCCCATCTTAGTGACACAATAGGAGGTGACAAACAACAATGAAAGCCTGACCAAATAAACTCTTACTATATAACTTAAACTTTAAAAGTATAATGTCAAGAGGTATTTCTCTGTTCATTAGCTTTGTTGTTATGAAGTTATATATATATATTGTTTTGTAATTTTTACAGTTTTGCACTCAACAAACACATCCGTCCATAATATGCACCCATGGTTTTAGGGAAGAATTAAGGGGAAAAAAACGCTTACATGAAGACTCACATAAAGAGTAAACATACAGCATGTTCTAGCAGAGAGTGCAGGACTAGACAATACAGGATGTTTTAGCGTTTGCTTATATGTTCCACCTCTGAAGAGACTGCAGGGTGTGCAAGGCGGGGCATACTGTATATTGGTTTTCACTAGGAGTACAGCCACTTCTCAGAACCCAGAGACTAACTTAAAGAGACTTATTTTACACTGGTACATGCTATTTACTATGCTATTCACTTGGGTGAGTCTCTGGCGGTCACAAAATTTTTTCCTAGTAAATATCAATATAAATATCCAGCTATGCACACTCTGCTGGGACATGCCTCAGCCATTCTGTTAGGAGCCTACTGCCCAGGTTGGGACAAATCCAGTTCACTTTATTTGTGGAACTGATGTTCATTGATAATGCGTACACATGGAAGGCTTAAATAATAATTGTTCTCTTTTCAGATTTAAGTTATTTGGGGAGTTGCCTGTGCTTTCGTTGCGTATTTCTGATCAAAAGCTTAGAGGCGTCCTGGAATTGATTGACAGCATTCCAAAACCAGAAAGTCCTCCAGCGTCATCTGTCTCACCACAAAAACTTCAAGTTAGCATCTTTTTTCTTTATTGTTTGTATGCACAAGATTATATGTATTTTTCATTTTTTAAAAAGTCTAGTTTTTATCACTTGCAAAATAAAGGGTGGTGTTCTTGCCTAACAAAGCAACTTTGTTAGATCCAAATTTAAATCCGTAGAATTCTTCAATACAAATATCAATGACTGAAAGGGAATACTACAATTTATGAAATGCAATTCTTTCGTTTATTTTCTTTTTATTGGCCGAAATGCAAAAGTGGTCACCTTATGTAACTTAATTGATCTTTCATGCAGTGAAGAGAAGAGTACTTTACGTGTGCATTGTCAAAATAAATGTGTATTTTTCCTAGCCCTTTACATTTTTGAATCATTCACATTTCATTTTTAATAAAAGAAAAAATTGTTGATTGAACAGAAAAATCAACCAATAAATTGCCCATATCAGAATGGTGAATGGTCTTAATAGACTGAAGAGCCATTGGGAGGCAATTATTGACAGACGACTGAAAGGGTGCAAGGGCCGAGCTGAGATTTCATGTTTTAATTTAGCCCACTGTGTTCCAGTAGTTTTGATGTTTTTGACTACTATTGCGATTTATATTATTAAGATAGATATACTTAATTCATTAAAACACTATTTTTGATGCAGATCCAAAAATCCTCTCTTCTGAACACGCCTCAAGTTGTAGGAAGACGTTCAGTTCTAATGGATCTCCAGTCAATCATTGATTCTGGTAACACTGCTGATCTTTTTAATTAAACTAGTATGTTTTTTCAATAATGTGCTTAGATCTGTTCATTTTTAAAAACATTACCACATTACAGCAAATTTAGTTTGAAAATCAACTGTAGTGGTCTAGATTTCTAGGCTTTTCTGCCTTTTTAATTGTAATTGCATAAAGTAATTCATATTAATTTCAGATATAACGCAGTAAATTTTCATTTTACTTATTTACTAGAAGTGTTCAGTCTTGTAGTTATATTACTGCAGTCAAATCAGAAAAGGTGCAAATTTTATGTGGTCTGCTAAACTGATGTATGATTAACTTAAATAATTTTGTAGTATCATATTTTAGTTTTTAAATAATAGATATGTTATCCAGTTATTGTAGAACGTTTTTTTAGTACATTGTACATTTCAATTTAATGTGGAACAACATTCCTAAACATTTTTTATCATTTTTAAAGATAACAAGGTTTACTTTCATTGTAATCAAGTCATGTCTGTTTCGGGATCAAGTAACAGAATGCCTACTTTTTTCTTTTAGATTTAGAGTCAGAATGTGATGAGTTTTATGATGCTCCTACCAGCCCAGTTGAAGAATTGCCTTTCTTTGAGGTCTCCAGTGGTTCACTTACCAGATCTAGTAGCATGAAAAAGAAGTTAGTGAAACAGGAAACACTAAAAAACATGACAGAATTTCAGATGAGATTTGAGATTCCAGTTGTAAGTATTTTATTTTGTATTATGCAATTTTCATTGAATAATTGTAAAAGAAGAAAAAAATGATTTTTTGATAGGTATGTAAGTTACCAGACAATACAGTACACTCAATATTTTTTTTTAACTATAAATACTGAAATTACTTAAAAAAAATAGTGGAGATTGGTGAGAGAAAATTATTAGGAATATTGGAGATGGGGTGACAGATAAGAGAAGAAAAAAGCAGGAGAATATCAAGAAGAAGCCCCCCCTTGCTGGAAAGAAGGGGGAGGTCTTGTCACCATAATTATTCAAGTGGCAGTCAGGCAAGTCTACTAGTAAAAGGCTTTGAGACATCTGGTCATTGTAAATTAAAATTTAGATGATCCAGGTAGACAGGATCTTGGGTATAGACAAACCTTTCTCCCAAAATGTTTTATTGGGTTGAATGTTTTATGTAATATGAATTGCCATTTAGTATGCAAATTCCCAAGAGGATGCTGCTTTTCCACGGCTTGCTGACCCATCTATTGATCATCATCAATAATCGCAATGAAGACGCGGCACTCTGTGTTCCAAACAAAGTGGCCAAGTCTACAGAGGCAGTTGTATACAATTAATGACCAAAGCACGGTTTAAATGCCTTTTGAGGGGCAAAAGAAAAGTTGGGATTTGTCTAAATTAAGATATATTGATTTATGTTGTCAGATGTGTTTCTTTTACTCATGAAACGCACCTGATCTTTACCAATTAGCCCACCAAATAGTAAATTTAGTTCAAGAATAACAAGTGGCCTTAACTTTAATTTAGTTTTACAGGTTCATGTTTTGTTTCACCAATAGGTAGCACTTGCATTGTGTAGCCTGTCTGAAGATGAAGAGGAGACTGTACTGCAGATGGAGATTTTGGGTTTGGGCACAGAACTTAATATTCGAACATTTGATATGTCAGCAAATGCATTTCTGAGGGAGATCTCCTTGAAATGTCCCCAATACACTGGTATGTATTTGTCACCATTAAACTATGCTCAAGGCAATATGCTAAATACACATCTGATATATAAATATATGTATAAACCAATTCCCCTATTTATAATTCTAAGCAGTCAGTCTTGTGGTAGAGTGCAAAGCCAGGAAGATGATCACCCTATTTCTTGGTTTAGCTTTCCAGCTTCCCTTAGCATTTTGCACAAAAATTTTGACTTTAAACGACCAGGGACTAGCACAGAAAGCTGTATAGCTAAACCAGTGCATAGTGTTATTCTAAAGCAGTTCTGTACTCGAAATAAAAAAAAACACAACTACATAACATTGACATAATATTCATCTTTCAGCAGTTTACATCTGGGAAAGTATAATAAAAACTTTATAAAAACAAAACATACTTTCCTTCCTCACTTGCTCATTCCTGGTACCAGCATGTTTAGTAAGTAAGCTGGTTCCACCCATTCTTCAGGAATGCTTCATTTTTGATGACCTGTAATTTTACAAAATAGCCACTAGATTACATTCCACAGATGTGAAGCTGCCATTTAAATCCCTTGGAACTGGGCACTTGTGTAACATCATCCCAGGTGCCCTTGCGGGCAGTAATTACAAGACACCTGCTGAGGTCCAACTTCATACAGTGGTAGGGGCATCCCAGAAAAATCGCCCTTCCTGCTATCGAAAACATTTTTTTAAAAATTTCGAGCAGTGATTTCCCTAGTTATCGGCAGTGCTGCTGCTGATTCTGTAAAGTGCCCTGTGAGGTGGTAAATCCGCTTTAAGTTACCTTTCTGGGATTGCAGTATAGCAGATGTGTATCTCCAAATTGTTTGAAAATTATTTAAAATATTTTTCCAGGTATAGTAGGGTATTATTTCATCCAATTTGTTCCACTTTAACAATTTTTGTTTAACAAAAAGTAAAGCATTTGCATGTTATTATTTGTGTTTTCTTTAATAGATGACGAGGAAAAGCCAGTTCATCTAATCACAACACTGGATAATACCACTGATGATCTGTTAATAATGGAGTACATAAAGGTTGAGAATTTATGTATCTTACAATAAGATAAGCTAAAATATTACAGAAAATATTTTGATAGACTAAAGCAGGGAACACACGGCTCGATATTGGATGTCATCGCACTGCTGCCCGATATCAGAGGAGCTGGAGACATAGCACCATCAATCTAACCCATACCTACATGTGTGTTCCCTGCTTTAGTATTAAATATACATGGACATATAATTTTTTTTTCTTATGCACAGCACCACAAGGCACAATACTATTGTGTGCTTCGGTGCACTGTACATTGAAGCTGTATGGAGCTATTAGTGGGGTTGCCATTGAAAGTCAATAGTATCACAATGAGCATAAGTGTTTGTCCTTAACATGCAAGTAGGCATGCAGTATTGGTTAAATTGGACTTTCTAATGTTTTCTAATGCTTTATCATTATGCAGGCAGACATAAATGGACCAGAATTCAAGACTACATATAGCAACACTGAACAGATGATAAAGGTATGTTTAGCCCCTAGAACCTATAAGACATCAAATGTTTAAACATGCAGCCCATAGAATGTATTTCCAAGCCTAAGTAAAGTTTTAGTTTAAGATTTATATTTGCAACTCCATTGTACATATTATAACAGATACAGTAAAGGTATAAAGGTACAGTAAAGGTATAAAGTAAAGATACATAATTCTGTATGTGAATGGACCATAGAGCACAGATTTAGAATTGTTAGTGGTAAATATGGAAAGAAATCAGTCATTTTGAAATGATACTGTATGCTTTGGGATTTTAAAATCTTTATCACAAATGTGTGTCTTTTTATCTGTCAGAGTTTAATAATCAATAACATGTCAGCGGCCTTGCAAAGCATATGCATTGCAGCAAGAGATTACTTGTCCCTATAACCCTCCTTGCCTTTGTATTGTATTTATATACAATACAAATTCAGACATATGATTGTAGAAACAGAACTATCAGGTTAAACTTAATTTGTTTTAAAATGCTTATTTTCTGAATAACACTTACCTATTCTCTGTTGATCAGCTATTTTTTGTGAAGTATTTATGCCTAATGCATGTGCCTTTTAGAATATTTTCCATTATACTTAAGGAAATCTGATTTCATATGGAACTCATACATTTATTTTAAATAGGTGAACTTTTCATCCTTGGATGTTCATCTTCACACTGAAGCTCTTCTGAGTACAATGAGCTTCCTCAATAGTCTGCTGCCTCAATCTGAAAACAAGGAAGTAGAAAAAAGTGCCCAAGAAGTAGAGGAAGAGAAAAGGGAGGACCAAAAAAAGAAAATTTGTAAGATCTCTACACAAGGGGTGATTGTAAACATAGAGTTTGTTGGAGATGCAGACTAAACCCAAATGATAGCCCCTGTGTTCCTTTTGGGGTAACTGTGTCACTATTTCTATCTTTTGTGGGTCTGAGTCTTTTCACATCTGCATGACTTCCACATTTAGATCTAGCCCAGGCGTGGGCAAACTAAGTCCTGGGGGCCATATCCGGCCCTTTAGTATTTTAACCCGGCTCTTTGTCACCTTGGTGTCGAGATACTCTGGCTCCCCTCTGCTCATTTCCTGCAATAAGTGGAGATAATGCCTAGAGGATAATTTTAAAGGTCCTGCTAGAAGCTGTAGTTTACTTAGATTTACTATCCAAAGCCTATTTTTTTTAACCTCCCTGGTAACCAGTATGATTATTACTTTTTTTAAATCAATGTTTACATTTTCCACGCAGGCTGGGAGGACTTGGGATCGGGCGTCCCTTAAAGGTTTATTGTCCGGCCCTTCTGTCAAATTTAAACACCCATTGCGACCCACAAGTTAAAAAGTTTGCCCACCCCCAATCTAGCCCATTCAATTATATCCTTAGTTTGTTTGTCTTTTCAGTTGTGGCATTGTAGTGATATTTTTATCTAGTGTTTCCTTTTTGTATAAGAGAACAATTTATCAGGTAGCGTTCTAGCATCAAAGCAGATGGAAAATGTTTATTTCAGGTGAAAAAAGTCTTATCATTCTTAACCTAGCCATACACTCTGAGATAAAAATTAGGATCCATTAAAACCAACCAATGAATGCATTTTATCGTCCTGAAATCCGTGCATGTCCGTTTTTTTCCGGTCGTAATTTATTGGACATGTTCAAAAATTTTAATTGGTCTGGCAACATCGGGAAACCTCATAGTGTTTTCATAGTGTTTAGCAACCAATTACTGCCGATGCGGAACATTAGCATATTAAAACTTCCGGCACCGGCATGTTGCTGACACTGACATGGTGGCTAATCAGCATGTCGCCTACGTAAAAGTAGTAGCGATCTTTAAGTATTTATATGTGTGTATATTAATAAATGAACAAACGTGAACAGACCAGAGAAAGGGTTAAAAGTTTTATTGTTTATTTTATGATTAATGCATTGCCTACGCCTATTAAACTGTATCCAATAAGCTTTGTACAATACCCCCCTACATCACTTCCCCTTTAAAAAATACATCACAATGGGCAATATAAACGGCGATTAATTCCGATGACATTCTCGTAAAAAAAAAAAAAATTACGATCGTAAATTGGATTTTCAATGTGGTAGCGTTTTTGCCGAATATTACGATCCAAACCGATACCGCCGTCCAGATACATTGGTCTGTTTTAATGGATCCTAATTTTTATCTCAGAGTGTATGGCTAGCATTATTATGTTGTTTGTTTATCTGTGGATTTTCCTACTTTATCTCTTTCCAGCTCTGAAGAAATCAAAGTATGATGAAGTGATTAACCTTAATGTACATGCTGAGTTGTCCTGTCTTCGGGTTTTTATCCAAGAACAGAAGTGCAAAATCTCTGAAATAAGTATCAAAGGTGAGGTAACCCGGTAATTTAAGATTTCCAAGCTGTTTTCATTCACTTTACATCAATAGGTAAAGGAAGTATGCAATAATGGTGTCTAGAGTCAAGGTTCAGAATTTTCCTGGAAATGAAGGCATATTCATAGGTGATCTTTTATTTTTAAATCAGTCTCTGCCATACAGACTCCACACGGATCCTGTGGTCACCGTAGACCATGAAACACGTTGATGTAGAAAGTTATTTTAACCTAAAAAAAAAAGATAACCTATGCCTCCCTGGGCAAAACAAGGGGAAAAAAATGCTGACATATATATTTTTTTGTTTTTTTCCTTCCTAATCCTTCACGTTTTTGTCAAGACAACCTGGGAGTTTCCAGGTATACCACGAGATCTCAGATATAAGACAAAACCACGACCTATGTTTATGCAATATTGGTGTATAACATAGCTTCACTTGTGCTTACTTTGCATGGTAGTAAACCAAAAATCTGATCTTCCAGGCTATTTACCAAACATTTTAAGAAAATGTGATGCTTATTGTAAATTATTCACATTCTTGTGGTAGGGTGACTAAGTATAAATATATTTGGTATTTAGTAAGGTTATAGGTAGAGGCAAATTACTTTAGAGTAAGTGTTGTTGTTGAAATACTAGCACACTAGTAAAAGTATATAGGTTTTCCTGGCTCACCAAAGCTTGTGCCACCTGTATTCCCACCCTACATTATATTTGAAATAAAGCAGCAATTTAGTTTTTTTTTGTTTAAAAACCACATTATATTAAGTCTTGCAATAATTAATCACTTAATACTTTATTCTACAACATATTTTTAAAATATAGTAACTATATTATGGTTCATACAATAAACATTAAACTAACGTTTTCTAATTAAGGGCTTGATGCTAATGTGACAATGAAGAAGAAATCAACAGAAGTTCTGGCAAAATTGAAAAACATTGCAATCCTCGATTATGACAGCGGTGCGCTATATAAAAAGGTGTGTTTCTTTAATACCATTACTACAGTCTTGTTTTCAGTCTTTAGAATTTATTGGCAACAAGGTCCCATTAGTTTCTTTGTGGTTGGGAGAAGAGGGTTGCCTCAATCCCCCAGCTCTGTCAGGGTCTAGTGATTTTAGGCATCAGAAAGGTATATTTGGGCTTTTAAGGCACTAATCATAATACAAAAACTATAAATACATTTAAAAGGTCTTTATTACATATTGGACCAATGTTAAAACAGTTTTCAGTTACAAACCAAAACATAATTTTACAACCATTACACTGCATTTGCGTTATATATATTGATCGAAGTGTCCCCCTGTGTCCAACATGTTTCGCCGTATCCCGGCTGCCTTAAGGGAAACTTGAGGACTCTTATCCAAAGCAAACAGTGTCCCGGGTAGTATGGTCGGGGGGGTCAATAACCCCTACATCTTTTAGAGCCCCTCTATGGAGGACAGGCAGGCAGATAAGGCAGGCAGTGGGGGGGCCAAAGTCCAAGCCCCCAGTGATGTTAACCTCTGTCACTTGTCCTCACCAGCACCAATGGAGTTACAAGCGGGGAATCGGCACCAGCAATGCCCCCTGTACTGGCGGTGGGGTTCCCCCTTATAGAGACCCCACTTCGAGTCTTACTGTTTTTGAGCTGATGTGATGTGTTGGGTGTGCGCCAGACTTAGCATTTTCTTTGGTGACTTAAATTGTTTTATCTGACCAGAGTACCTTCTTCCATACTTTTGGGGAGTTGCCTACATGCCTTCCTTCCACTGCAATACTACGCCATGGGGGTTAATAAAATAGGTAGAATGCCAAGGGGGTTAATACATTTGCAAGGAACCAAAGTTTACAGTGCACTAAAGCTGTGTAATATAATGTTGCAGAAACTTGAATTTGTTTACATTTGTTTTTCGCTTTTTTTTTTTTTTTTTACTGATGTAGGCTGTTTACATCATTGGAAAAGAAGTCTTCAGTTTTAAAATGGTCTCCTATGTTGGTGCGACGGAAGGTGATTCCTACACCAATATGAACATAGTAGATTGCACAATCAGCCTAACAGTTGGATGCATACAAGTCATTTTTGTCAACAAATTTGTTTCAGCAATACTGGTAAATATGTTGGTAATCATTTTTAATGGGTACCTAGATAGTGTGGAGCATCGGGTGCAAAATCAGGGGATGCACATACAGGATTTTCTTAATAGGAAAACATGAAAGTGCTTGTTATCTTCTGCTGTTTTCATTTAAACATTGAGGTCTTGTAACAGGCTCTCTTTACTTCAAACACTCAATCCTAGGTCTGCTCCAAGCTATCCCATACTGTCAGGAGAGGTAGCTTGGCTAGGGGGAAAGGTTTGATATAGTTTTTAATGAATGTTCTAACATCTTGTGTTTTGCTTCTAGGCTTTTGTGAATAACTTTCAAGCAGCTAAAGAAGCATTAACAGATGCAACAGTACATGTTGCGGAAAAAGCAGCCAGTGGTGTAAAAGAGCTAGCTCAGCAGAGCTTTCGGCTAGCCTTGGACATTAACATTAATGCCCCTGTTGTGATTGTACCACAGTCTTCTACATCCTCAGATGTTTTGGTGGCAGATTTAGGTCTAATCACAATTAAGAACACTTTCAATGTGGTAACACCGAAAATCCGGAGTAATCTTCCTCCAGTGATTGACTGCATGAATGTCAAACTGAGTAACCTGAAATTATACAGGTATGGAATAAAATATCAGCATTCGTAAATTTTGTTCTGTTATTTGAAGAAGCATGTAAGGGAAATTGAATGCTTCACCCTCCCAACTTTTTCACATAGACCAGAGAGACAGATAAACAGATCTAGATCTCTGTCTTTTCCATGCTTTTAGTATGAAAACACATAACATTGGAACCTTGATTGAAACTTACTACCAATTTTTCCCATAAGAAATAATGAAAATACACTTATGTCTTCCGGATGTCCCAAATCCACCCTTTCCTCACCAAAAGTGTTTTATAATATGTGTAATTTACCAGAAAGGTAATATATGCCTAGCTTACCAGAAACAAAATTTGTAATAGCTATTGCCATCTTTGGCTTGCAGGAAAAGAGTATAAAACGGAAGGTGGTTATTGTTTGAGATGAGAGTCCCCTTCTATAACAACATCAGATCAGATCGGTCCTTGTAATGTTTTGTATTGAGATGATCCATTTTGACGTCCTGTATATATTAGTGACATACGCAATCAGCATGTTGACTGGTTGCAAGTCAAATCTTTGACTAGAACTAGAACTTTTGAACAAAAATTTTGGTTGTAATTTAGGTTGGTTGTTAGGGAACACGAGCAGCAAATCTTAGTGACTCTGGACTGGAGTGGTATAGTATGCCCACCTATTTGTGGTTCATACTGGAAGACTTTAATTAAAATCTTATTGATGGTAACCTTCTGGAGCTATCGCTACATCTGTCCACAGTAGAGGGATAACGAATATCAGTTAAATATTTAGAAACATTATTGTACATTTTTATGAATATACTTTGGTAGTAGCCAAATCTATGTTCAATTGACCAAATTGATGTGTTAAAAAAGTAAAGTAAATCAAATGTGTGCCATGTTTTTCCCATTTACAAGGCGTTTTTTGTAAAGACTGTGCCGAATTGTGTTATGGCTTAAATAGGAACACCTGCAGTCCTGGTCTATTTGTTCACATATTTATTTATGTCAGATTATCCAACCTTTTGAGGTCTTCTAGGGTCAGTTTTCAAGGTTTAAATAGTGAATTGTCACCTAGACCCTGAAACATTAGGTATTCTCACATATGATGCTGCTTTAACAATAAAAGTTAAATAGTAACCTCCCTAGCGCACTGCTGAGGTCCAGATTTCTGTACCAGAAGCGCACCATAGACTGAATTTTTGTGTTCTCTAGGCTTGTAACTTCCAAAAATCTGTCCGTACGGGTCCTAAATAACTCCTGACTATAATAATGTTTGAAACACTCAATTATTATCAAAAAAAGTACAATAAAAAATTATGAATGTATCATTTTAATGCTTAAAAAATCGCTTGAAACTTATTTGGTATAAAGATTTCAAAAACATATTTAATGTTTGTTTCATAATAACCTTTTTATTTTTGTTTTTGTTTTGACTTGTTTGGTACAGTTTACTGTTCCAATGAATGCATTTCTCTGAAATGGTTTACCCAAGACCACAATCTGCAATTACAATGGGGTGAGTTCCAGTTGTTCCACTGATATTCCAGTTGTTCCACTGAATTCCGATTTGCATATGATGTCCCAATTTGCACATGATGTCACGCGCTGCGGTGGCCGCGGGACCTTCATGTAGCACATGCGAGATTCATATGCAATGTCGGAAACTTCATTTGCAGATTAGGCTTGAGGAGAGGTTCACAAATGCCTGCTTGCATACTCGCACCACACCGACAGCACTCAGATCAGAGTGAGCACTGGAGAATCGAGCTGGACCTCCCTCTCGTCAGCTGCAATAGTGCATTAGCAAGTTGCAGACGAGGTACTTGCCGTCAGAACGCTAGGAAGGTTTCAAGGAGTCTGGTAATTGTTTAAGTTTCTAATTTAATAATAGTTACAGTTCCAACAATTTATTTGATAGATTGAAATAGAAAGCATTGGACATTTTTTTTGTGAACCAAGAATATTTTTTTTTTATCAGGGGACCAAATTTACATTTATTCCACCGAACATTTTGTGAAAAGTTCTTTTGCTATTCAGAAAGACAGCTTCTGCAACCTCTAAATATGGAACATCACAAGTGAGCGCAATTGGCAGCTGACCTGGTACAATGACACTTCCCTGATATAAAATCAATGGACACCTTAAGCCCATGAGTGTAAGTTTTATTCATCATACCAATGTGTAGTACATTTGGTACAATGTTTAGTAACATATGGTTTTGTAGAAACTTTAATGAATTCAAGAGCCGGTGTATACAGGGAGTTCAGAATTATTAGCGCAAGTGGTATTTTTGAGGAATAATTATTATTGAACAACCAACCATGGTCTCTCAATGACACCCAAAAAACTCATTAATACACCAAAGCTGAATATGTTGGAAGTAGTTTTAGTTTGTTTTAGTGTTAGACATTAGGGGCAATACTGTGTAGTGCAGGGGACATAATCCGGACAACTTATTAGGGCAAACTTAACAAAAAACAACAATTAATAACCCATTTCAATTATTTATTTTTACCAGTGAATGCAAACACCAAACTAACACCCTCAAACCATCACAAATAATACATTCTGACATTCAAAAACAAAACAAAAACACACAGTGAACCAAGTATAGCCACCTTTCTTTGCAAAAGGACCACTCAAAAGCCTGACCCACCATGGATTCTGTCAGGGTTTTGATCATGTTCACCATCAACAAACATTGCGTGCAGACAGGCAACCACAGCCTCCTAGGGACACGTTCAGGAGGAAGTGTACTGTTTCCCTCCTTGTAAATCCACACATGTGATGGACCCAGAGGTTCGCAATGGGGTCAGCATCAGGTGAACAAGGATGCCATGTCATTAGTTTTTCTTACTTTCTATACCCTTTCTTGCCAGCCACGCGGTGGAGTATTGGGAGGTCGCATGTGATGGAAGCATTGTCCTGCATAGAAAATACATGATTTTCTTGAAGGATGCAGACTTTTTCCCTCCGTACCACGCTTGAAGAAGAGAGGTGTCCCTTACCAGAAACTGGCAGTAAGGACTGGGAGTTGAGCTTGACTCCATCACTCAACCCGACAAACAGGCAACCACAAGCCCTCATCTTGATGAATACCAAGCCCCAAAAACCGTACTACCACCTCGACCCTGCTGGCGGTCTGAGTCGCGACTGGAGCTCTCTGCCCCCTTTACCAATCCAAGCCACGGCCCATCCCTCGGCCCATCAAGACTCACTCTCATTTCATCAGTCCATAAAACCTAAGAAAATCAGTCTTCAGATATTTCTTGGCTTGACGTTTCAGCTTGTGTGTCTTGTTCAGTGGTGGTCGTCTTTCAGCCTTTCTGTCTCTGAGTATTGCACACCTTGTGCTTTTGGACACTCCAGTGATGTTGCAGCTCTGAAATATGGCCAAACTGGTGGCAAGTGGCATCTTGGCAGCTGCACGCTTGACTTTTCTCAGTTCATGGGCAGTTATTTTGCGCCTTTGTTGTTCCACACGCTTCTTGCGACCCTGTTGACTATTTTGAATGAAACGCTTGATTGTTCGATCGCGCTTCAGAAGCTTTGCAATTTTAAGAGTTCTGTATCCCTCTGCAAGATCGCTATTTTTGACTTTTCTAAGCCTGTCAAGTCCTTCTTTTGACCCATTTTGCCAAAGGAAAGGAAGTTGCCTAATAATTATGCACACCTAATATAGGGTGTTGATGTCATTAGACCACACCCCTTCTCATTACAGAGATGCACATCACCTAATATGCTTAATTGGTAGTAGGCTTTCAAGCCTATACAGCTTGGAGTAAGACAACATGCATAAAGAGGATGATGTGGTCAAAATACTCATTTGCCTAATAATTCTGCACTCTCTGTATTTTATGCTTCAACTAAAATGTGTACACATCTGAAATGATCATTTTTCACATTTATGGACCTAGATTTATGTTTTTATATAATTTTATTCTTGTCTACAACACTTTGTGACAGCATTAGTCTAGTTTTTGTGAGAACTGATTTGTATAATGTAA
Organism: Ptychadena robeensis; assembly: GCA_036250615.1. NCBI lineage: Eukaryota > Metazoa > Chordata > Amphibia > Anura > Ptychadenidae > Ptychadena > Ptychadena robeensis. The sequence goes on along the minus strand of CM070032.1, from coordinate 96,547,202 downwards.
GTTTATGTAAGTTAAGCTTTTTCACTTCAGCTTATGCTAGGACAAGATGACCTGACTGTTATTCTAAGAACATTAAATGAAAATCTAGGAGAAACATCAGAAAAAGTTGACCCAGAGAAGAATAATGCAAGCGGATCTAACAGTGGAGGGATCAACAAATCTCCCATGTCTTCAGGTACATTTATATATTCACTTCACTATATTCACTACCAGCATTTAGCAATGTGAAGCTGTGATGCTTTATAAATACAGTTAATGGTTCCTTGCTATTATTGATCTTATGCAGGGTGAGAAGAAATTTAACAATTTCATCCCAAAAGCTTCCCTCAAAAATGTTAAGAAAAAAATATACACTTAAAAAGGAGTTTATATTCACATCTCTGCACCCAGACCTAATTGTTCTTTAACTAGCCTTTAGCCCATTTTTAAAAAGCCATATCTGTACTAAACACATATTTTGCAATGCAGTTACTAGCCTGTTACATATTCCTATCATGCAGGCCTAAAAGAATAGGTCCAGGCCTATATGCCATTTGGTGCCCTGGCGGGTCTCCCCTGACAGTTCCTCCATCTTCTTGCTGGGAGAGCTGGCGGGGTGCCAAGGCGTGACCACCCATGGCTGCTAGCACCTTTGGAATATAAGATGCAGGTATTTTTTTTAAGGGAAATGCGTCTTATAGCCTGAAAAATATGATCTGTATTGCTTTTATATGTTTCTTTGAACACACTGCTTTTATTTTTGTTAAAAAAGTAACCTTAAAGTGGACCTACCACCAGAAATCTAAGTTTTCATGAATGGCACTAGAAGTGCCAATAATATAAAGGAATGCAGTAAAAAAAACTCAAAAACGTTCCTGTAATGACCATTCTAACAAGATAACACTTCCTGGTTCGCTAAAGGCAACAAATAAAACTGGAGGTGCAATATCGTGGGTGGCCACTGGGGGGCGTTCAGTGATCTTCTAAGGGAATTTTCAAAGCAGATGACTGAGAAATCTCAGCTTCCCGTGACGTTCTGCCTATTTCTGCCTAAAATGAACCAGGAAGTGAGAAGAGCTGTGGGATAATCTTACAAAATTGGTCATTACAGGTAAGTTTTTTTTTCACTGCATTCCTCCCTATCATTGGCACTTCTAGTGCCATTAATGAAAACATAGATTTCTAGTGGTAGGTCCGCTTTAATATGTAAACCAGACTCTTCCTGTTTTGCGGTAGCTACTGGTAATGGAGTGCCTTAGCTCTGTTATGGTGTCCTATATGTAGCCATCCATATGTGCACATCCCTGAATCACTGTTTCTCACAAGTGCTCCTGAAACAGGTAAAGAAGGCCTTGAATAGGACAGCTTTGTGTTCTCTTTATACAGGAAGTATTGGCACAGGTAGACAGGAATGAACATAAAATAAAAGAAACGGGGTGGGGGGGGGGGGAGATGTTTTGTAAAAGCTATTGCATTTTACATATCAAGTATTGCTGGTAGGTTGGAATAGTTTTTGTTACAAAAGCAGCACAAGCATCTCCCATACCAATATATCGGAGATGAAGTGCAGCACACTGAAAACCAAATGATTTACGTCATTAACCGCTGCAGCTAAGCACCCACAGTGGCACTTCAGTACCACTGAAGACCGTTATCTCCTATTATACTATATTTGCAGATTTTTATATAAATTCTTCCACCTTCCATAAATATCTTCCTTGGTATGCCTTTTCTTGCAGTCTACATAATACTGTTTGTGCCCTATCTATTCTACTGGAAGATTTTAAGGAAAGTTTAGGACACTGCATGCACCTTTATATCAGCTGGTCCAAGTTAGGTACTTTAATATCAAATAAAGATCATCTATAAAGTGAAACTTAGTTAAGGCTTTCTGAACAGGCAGTAAAAAGCAAGTTTCAGCACACACCCTTAATACCAAACAAGTTATCAAACACCTGAAGTGTTCATGAGTAAAGGATCTGACCAGTATCTTTTTCGTACGCATGTAGAAAAATTAAAATCTGTAAATAGACTTTTTTGTGATATTTAGTTCCATTTACCAGTCATTCAGTATTAATCCCTGTTTTGTTTTTTAGGTACAACTGTGGTAACAGCAGCTGTAGTTGAAACATACACAGCTACTAAAATTAGAACGACACTGAAGGTGGATTTTCAGTTTGACTCAATCTCCTTGACTTTATATAGTGCCATTCCAAACTCCCCTCTGGTAATGTTTCTGGTGGAAAAATTATGAAAATGGTAATCAGTTGTCCTTATCAAGTTTTTGACATGATGAAGTATCATTTATTTATTTTTCAGGTGAAAGCTATGGAAAGGGACAGTGCTGTTAAAATAGCTGAATTCACATTGGGTTTGATTTCAGCTGCAGTAAAAATGTCATCTGATGGATCAATGAGTTCTGCTGTTAAACTGAAAAACTGTATGTTAGATGACAAGAGACCAGCAATCCAGAAAGCAACTCCACGGTACTGTATCACCATTATACTGATGTAATGCTGTTGTTTATGGTTGTGGGTCTTAGAGCTTGTGTCCACTGCTTTTTCTAATGAATGGGACAGTGTCCACTCTACGTATTCCGAGTGGTGCACACGCGGTGCTGATTTGAAGCTGCAGATGGCTGTGTCTTCATAGCAGCACTGTGTGGTACCACTGAAGACACCTCCATTGAAGATCATTTAAGATGTGGAAAAACTGTGCCCAAAGCTTTTTGGGCGCTGATTTTCCATATTTTTCCTTTGCAGCATCAATAGGGCACGATGCGATGGAAGCGCGTCTTTAGCCATTGACAAACTGCCTGCAAGCAGCATGGAATCTGCCCAGAAAATGTGCTGGTGCGGGTCCTGCACAGGGAACCTGCAGTGGACACACGTCCTTAATTCTCCTTATTACACTTATTCCACATTTTTGTGTTAGCCTAAGTTACACACAAATTATAATATTCTCATCTAGAATTTCACTTACTAGTGATAACGGGTGGGCCAATAAAATTTAAGAAAATAGCAATTAAAATTTGAGGGCTGTGAAAATAGAATTTCTGACTTGTATTTTATAATAATTTTTGTAGGTTTTAAATATATGGTCATTTTTATTTATATATATGCAAGTAAATCTGTATCAATATAACAAAAAAAAAAAAGACAGCTCTTTTTATTTATTATTGATTTTTGACCAAAGTAATGGCAATTGAACAGGGATTTACCAACATAATCGATCCTGTTCGAAGAAAGGGTGACTGCATTTGATTCGCAAACGATTGATCGTTACGGAATAAAAAAAAAATTGATCCGTATATGGGACCCTTTAAAGTGTTTCTTTTATGTCAGTGTTATGCATGTTAATTTTAGAAATGCTGGCTATAGCAGATTATGTTTAAAATAAGGTCTCATTTCTACTATGAACCTGGAAGTATTCCTTTTTGATTAAATAAATGAGTTGGTATAAGTAATTTAATCAAATTGCAGCCAACTGCTAATACAGCTGAATTTTTGTACAGCCTTTTATGGTATATACATTTGTTTTAGCATGCTGGAGATGAAACGTGGACAGGAGAAAAGTGTCATGGTAGATGTCTGCTACAAACAAGGCAGAGAAGGCACAGCCTTAGATGTGACTGTCTATGACATTTATCTATGTGCTAGCATGGAGTTTCTGCGTACAGTGGCAGAGATATTTCTCAAAGCCCATGAACAAAGTGCAGCTGCATTGAAGAACAGTAAACAGACTTCAACAGACCTCAAAGAAGCAGGTTGAGTATCCATGACTTTAGTTCTCCAGATTTAAGAGCAGAAATCAAATAATTATAGCTGTATATCTACCTGTCTGTGCTTTCAGCTCCTGCACAACCAGTTTCTAGAATGGAAATGAATGTAGTCGTGAAGAATCCAGAATTTGTCTTTGTGGCGGATTTATCAAAAGCAGATGCCCCAGCATTAGTACTGACAATGCAGTGTGAGCTGTCCATTAAAAACAGCCCTGAACAGCAGCATATGTCAGCCGCAGTAAGGAATCTGCACATGAAGGCCTGTCCCTTTCTGCCAGAGAAGCGAATGGGGAAGATCACCACGGTGAGATGATGTTTACATCTATTGTGTACTTTTCTACATACATATAGAGTGTGGCCATTTTGATGTTATTTCCTTACATTTTGCCTAAATGGCATGGAGGTTGGGTTATTCATTTCAATACGTTGTGTGCTTGCCCCTTGCACAGTAAGTTTATTCTTCACAGCCAAGAATGGGTCAGTTTACTTAGTAAGCAGGGCTGTGAACTTCAGATAGGTCCCATAATACATGTTAAAGCAAATACAAAGCAGAAAGCAATTACCTATTCATTTAGAGTCCTAGTTTTGGTAACATGTAGCATGTTAAAAGAATGGACCATATCAATGTGCCATATAACAGATAATACCACATTTTTCTTTTCAGTTTTACTTTTCAGCTGATATTTCTAGATCCTGTAGAACACCCATGTAAGCAGGCATTCATAAAAACATGTTTTTTCACAGGTACTGCATCCATGCGATCTTTTTTTCCAAAGCATGCAATCTAATGGAGAGCCACAGAAGATTGAACTGTCTATAAAATCACTCATGTTAAAGGTAAGAGTGTTTTCCACTGTTTATGCATTATACTGGCCAATTCTAGGTAACTGACCAATACCAGGATGATAGCTATCATTTCCTTAAATGTGCATCTACAGTTGAGAACAAAATCAATAGAAATGTCCGGGGGTCCTTCCTAACAACTTACTGGGTTTATGCTAAGCTGCAGATAATCAGATGATGTTAGCCTCATTTTATTGGTAGAGGACTTTCAGCATTATATATAGCTTTTCTTTCCAGTTTTACTATACCTGGCCTCCCCTTTTTTTATGGGGTTTTAGTTCTTTCTATCACGAATGAGTACCATCCTATATACATTTCATGAGGCCGTCAGCATGCAAATGTGTCCACCTAGCACCTCTCCAAAATCCACACATTAAGGCTTTTGTTTTTAAAAGCGTTCTAATGTAACTAGGCATTTAGAAGTAAATTTAAAGGGATTTCTTAAAAAGTTTGCTACCATATTAACCTCTTGGGCGTTACGCATGTAGTGTGCTTTTTTTAAAAGCATGTCATGAGCGATTGCAGTAGAGCACATTACACGATTTCCTACCCGTACGGAGGTCCCCGTGCACAAATCGACATCACATGGATGTCTATGGCGCCACCTACCCCCGTCCCCTTCGCATCACCAGTGACGCATTCAGGGACAGACCCGGAAGCATCGGCGGTGGAATGGGCGGACAGGTAAGATGTGGATGTAACTCAGCCCGAGTTAACTCGGGACAAATGCCCAGGAGGTTAATGATTAGGAAAGGAAAATCTAGGCAAGTAAAAACCTAGTTAGAATTTTTTTTACGTTTTAATAGTTTCTATTTTTTTTGCTTTGCACTGTTTGCTTAAATTGTTCTTCTCATGTTCTTTTACAAATTATATTTTTCAGGTCTCACCTGTCATTATAAACACTGTGATCACAATAACTTCAGCCCTTTCACCTCCAAGCAATGAATCTATAAGTGAAGTGACTAGTCCAGTTCCAGTAGACTTGTGGAAGAAAAAGAATGTGGAAGATTTAAAACTTTGGTTTCTGGAAGAAGGAAAAGCAAATAATAACAAATCAGAGGAAGAAAACAAAATGGTCCTAACAGGAGAGACCTTAAATCTAAGCATTGAATCAATCATTGTAACTCTAGAAGCTGGTGTTGGTCACAGGACCGTGCCCATGCTATTAGCCAAGTCTTCATTTAAAGGCAACGTGAAGAACTGGAGTACACTTATAAACCTTTACTGTCAGCTTGAGCTAGAGGTACATTCTTAATATGATTTTCATGTAGAGCTATTTTGGTTAAGTTTAAACATTTTCTGATTTGTTTTTACCAGTTGGTGATCTATATTGCAATGGTTTACAACTTTGTTATTACCTTTAGGTTCATTATTTCAATGAAATGCTAGGAGTTTGGGAGCCATTGCTAGAACCTTTGGAATTAGAAAAAAGTGATGACTTCAGACCCTGGAGCCTTGAGGTTAAGGTATTCATATGTTTCACATGTTTCCACTTATAGCTTACTATTTAATAAATCTTCTGAAATAAGGCCTGTTTGTGCTGCTCAGAGCCACTATTCAGGTACAGAATCAAATTGTCAGTATCTAAAAGGCAGACATGATTAAGGGCCCAGGGAACTTGAAAACATATGCTGCATTTTTTCTACTTTTGAAAGTGCTTTAAGTGGACATTAACCTTTTAAGGGACACCTAACAACTTACCTTTGAAAGAGATTTATATACTAATAATTTTGCATTGCATTTGAATGTCACTTGCCTCAGCTGCTCAAGTATTATTTGCATTCATGCATAGCATGACTCCTGTATGTGTTAAATATGCTATCTAGTGTGTGGCATGGTAGAACCATCGTAGATCCGTCAGTTACTATCTAGTGTGTGGCATGGTAGATCCATCAGTTACTAACTCCATCTATGTCCCCATTACTCTGATTGGTCAGTGCAGATGTCACACTTGTTCGAAAAAAGTAGAAGACGAAGGGTGTGTAACTAGATACATCCAGGTTTTTATTCACCTTACAAGACACACACGGTCTAGTTCCTTATATTAGTTTTGGTGTGCTTTAACACACTACTTTCTATAAATGCCATGCCTATTACTGAATACCTTACTCATCTTGTACTGGAGGTAGATACAAATGCATCAGTTTACGTACTTTGTTGAATGAGTGGTAGCTTTCACTGTAGTTACATTTTTGTTTTTTGCACTATAAGATGCACCACACCATAAGACTTGCCCCATAGTTTTTGATAAAATAAATTCACAGAGAATAGCCATTCACATATAAAAAGAATATACAGCATGTTCCAGCAAAGTATGCAGGGCTGGGCCATGCAATATTCACTCTATATTGCTCCAACCAAGGCAAAAGACCAGTGCCTTGAGCGAGTGAGTTCTTACTTCCAGCAGTGTGTGCAGGGATGGAACTTTTGTGTCTATATACTGACCATACCCATTCACTGAACCCACTGACCAACTTTTGGAGCGACAGAGTTTACAATCTGACACTAACAGCTTAACAAAATAGATCTGGACCATCCAGTATTCGCTCTATTCCTTCAGCTAAGCCAAAAGGTCAGTACCAGGGGGTAGAGCTTAGTTCCAGCAGAGTGTGCAGTGCTAAAACTTTGCTCATGTTTCTGTACACTAGCAGCACCCATTCTATAAAGAAGTAAGTCTGTGTCCAATATTTTGACACAGTATAGATGAGTGTGTTTCAGCATCCGATAAGGGCATAAGTGTTGTGCAGTATTGCTTTGACGTAAGATAGCTCCAAAAATAAAATAGATTTCTGCTAAATGCATCCCGCAGACACCTAATTCCCTGGTCATTCATTTTGGTCGGAAGGTTGCTCATAGTGTGATAGAGCCCTAAGGGACAGTAGTCTTGTCACTTACCACCGTTTAGCGTGCAATTTGTGCCTACAGTATATAGTTAGATAAGTGTACATTCCTGTACACTTATCTAACTATATACTGTAGGCACAAATTGCACGCTAAACGGTGGTAAAAGATAATTTCTTGTGAGTTTTAAAATAGTCCTTTAAGATAATACAGTTAATGGCTGTCTTGCATTCTAGATGAAGAAGAAGTTACGAAAACAGATTTGTGAAACAGATGGAGAAGAAGAGAATTACAAAATACCAGAATATGTTACAGCAATCAACATATTTTCCAAAGACCAGCTAAATATCACTCTCTCTAAATGTGGTATGGTAATGCTTGGCAATTTGGGGCAGGTAGGACCCTTGTAAAGTATTTTTTGACACTTGTGTTCTCCTACAACATCTTCCACATTTTTTTTATATAGTGTGGAATCGCACATTTTGAAACTTAGGCTCATGTCTGCATTTTTACAGTGTATGCATTTTTCCAAATACATTTGAGTAAATTAAATTTATTGGGGCTTGGCTGAGTAGCTGTGGAAAATCCCTGCCTTCCTACACTGACTTATTTATGAGCAGTCTTGCACATAAGAAAATGAAACATGGCATCTTACAGGTGTGTAGTATTATGGGGCAGAGTTATGCTCCCTCACATCTGTGGGAAACTGATGCTGGTTTGGTTAAAAATGCATCTACGCACCGTACCCACAGATTATAAACAGGGGTGTCAATCCTGCTAAGAGAACCCATTTTGTTGACTAGGCTTTCTACATTTCTACATTCAACTAAATTTACACCAATTACTAAAATGTAGTATTACATCCACAGTTCGTATTTTCCAATGATGTGAGCAACTGACAATCTCTTGATGCGTTCCCTCCTCAGATTCGCAGACAGACTCCAGTATAATAATGGCACCACAGAGCTACATATTAGCCAAGCCCTGTCACAAAGAAAGAAATATGCTTTTAGTCCTTTTTATAGGTATTCTATTTGGGTAAATGGATCACCTGATACATGACTCCATGTGTAGAACTAAAGTCGCCATCTTTTGGAGCAGGAAACCTTTTAGGCATGTGGTTGGATTGTTGAAAGTTTAAGGATGTGGTTGATGTAAGCGTACCAATGGATTTTACTACTACTGTTTTATCTTAATGAGTAAAACAGGGATTGGATACCCTAAGATCTGGGACTTCGAATTGGTCACCTAGGTATATTACATTTATGCATGTAAAACATATCAGAAATCTTTATTAGGTTGATAATTGTCAAACAATGAAGGTTAACACTTCTATCTATCAAGTCCATATTTATGTATAAGATTGAAAATATTGTGTATAAATGCTCTGTATGCTTTTAATCAACCTAATAAAATGTTTTACATGCATATACAATATATTAATATGTTTAATACAAAAAAATACTGATACAATAGAATAATACTTTTTTGTTTACAACTAAATGACCAAAATCGTGGACTGAATCGTGGACTAAACTTTTATTGATATTTGTGACAATTTACATATCAGTCTTACTAGAGTTTCTCTTTAGATTTGGCTTATAATTCTTTAATATGTGGGTCATGGGCTGATATGTCTTTGTTTCAATAAACCTTTAAAATGTGTTCCTTTTTTTTTGTTAATTAGGCATTTGCTGAAGCAGCAAGCAAAACATCTGATGTGTTCAAGAAAGACCAAGCTCCCTTTGTAATTAAAAATTCTCTGGGTCTACCTATTGCTGCTAACCCTAGTGATGCATTCACTACTCTAAATGCTGAACATGGACTAAAGAATCTAGAACTGGAGAATGGGGAGAGTCTGAATTTGGATTATGTCCGTACAAAAACCCAAACAGACCAGTTCTCTGCTATGACGAGCCTCAGCAGCAAACATTTCTACATCCAACTCAGTAAGTTAATTGCAGTAGACATTAAAATATAGTATATAACTATAAATGTGTAATTCCTATTTTGTTTTCTGTGCTAGCACCTCAAAATCACTCTTCAACTGAAAAAATTCCCTTAACTAAAGTGGGTCGAAGTATTTACAGTGTGAGACATTCAGATTCTGGTGTTGAACGATATATTGTTTGCCAGATCGATACTGTAGAAGGAGCCAAATGCGTTACAATAAGGTCCCCACTACAGGTGTGTATTGTACTTCTATACAGGAAAACTGTTTAGATCTATTCACAAAAGTTTTTTTTACGCTTATACCTGGTGTTATGGTGACTTTCTCACCAAATGGAACAAGTTTGAAAACCTAGTAAATATGCTAATAAGTATTTACATCTCCTGAACTAGTAGACTAGAAATCTCATTAATGTGTTACTTCAATGCACAGAAGTTTTTAAATATTAACATGGTTTCTGTAAGCAACAAAAATGTATATCTTTAAAAAAAAATACTAATTTATGTAATATGCAAATGTTTACAGCCTCAAAATACTATTTGTTAACATTTTGAGTTACTGAAGTATGTACCACTCTTATATGTTTGTCTGTCTTTGTAGATTAGAAATCATTTTTCTATTGCATTTGAAGTCTATCATGAAGATAGTTGTCTTGGGACAGCTGAACCAGAAGATGATTTTAACATCCCATTGTCATCTTATAGGTACTCCTAAATAAGACTATTGCAAATGTGTTTTTGACTATTAAGCCATATTAATACTGTTTAACTGTATTTTGATGCCTTTCAAATGTTGGAAACCATGTCTTTAGAGGTCATTTAAAGCAGTGTTCCTCAAACTTTCTAAACTGGGCCAATGTACAGTCTCTAGACCCACGCAGACACACACATGTACACACAAATTATATACATATCACATCTATGTACCATCCCCCCTCCCAGCCAAACACATAACACTTCTTTACTTACCAAACACACACACACACACACACATAATACACAACACATACTAACAGTAATATACATATCACCTCCCTAAAACATCCCCTCCCCACCAGCCAAAACATATCACACTTCTTGACATTCCTTGCATGGAGTAGAGGGGGCGGGCAGCCAAGAAGTTGTTTGACATGCCCTGCACCAGTCAAATTCATCTTTGCTTCCACTGTCGTCGCCCCCCCCCCCCCCCCCCCCCCCCCCCCCCCCCCCCGCTCATCAAGTCTCAGCACCTCGTCCTCTGCAGCTTCCCAGCTTTGGCTTTTATGTGTGTGTGGGGTGCCATGTGCCAGTGTGGGGGCCAGGTAAACTGCCCTGGAGGGCCGTAGTTTCAGGACCCCTGGTTTAAAGTACAGTGCGGGTGGCGCCGGTGGAGGGTGCTTTTTCCCACACACCACCGGCATCTTCCAACCATGAATGCTTCAGTAAAAAGATGTATTTAAGTTTCCTTTCACAAACTGACCATTTTGAAAATCCCACATTCTAATGAATTTCCTTCCAAAATTTATATTCTGAACTAACTGGTATACTAAAATATTTAATTGAGGATAAAGAATTATATTTCAACAACAATGTATTCTTTATCGTTTTGAGAGAACTATAGTTTAGATCATCAGGGAACTTCAACACAACCATTAATAAGTGAAGACAGTAGAGGGCCTGAAACCTGTAGTTCTCCAGCAGAGCTAGTTGGAAGGACAATAGGGTATGATAAGACTTGTGGTTCTCCAGTACAGCTTGTTTGGAGGACAGTAGAACATGCTTTGTGTCTTACAGCACAGTTGGTTTGTTGCAAGGATAGTAGAACATACTTGAGGATAGGATGCTAAGATTTGCCAGCACAGAGGATATAGTGAGGGCAGTGCACTCTTAAATATATAACTACAACCTTCAAGCCTCTTTTTCTGCCCACACCACCCAACATGCCCAAACATACAGGGAGTGCAGAATTATTAGGCAAGTGGTATTTTTGAGGAATAATTTCATTATTACACGCATGTTCTCAATGAAACCCCCCAAAAACTCATTAATATCAAAGCTGAATATTTTTTGGAAGTAGTTTTTAGTTTGTTTTTTAGTTTTAGCTATGTTTAGGGGAATATCTGATGTGTTCAGGTGACTATTATGTGCTAATTATTAGCAACTTAACAAAAACAAATTTATAATACCCATTTCAATATTTATTTTTTTCCAGTGAAAAACCAATATAACATCTCACATTCACAAATCTACATTTCTGGCATTCAAAAACAAACAAAAATAAATCAGTGCCAATATACCACCTTTCTTTGCAAGGACACTCAAAAGCCTGCCATCCATGGATTCTGTCAGTGTTTTTGTCTGTTCACTCACAACATTGCGTGGCAGGCAGCAACCACAGCCAGCCTCCCATACACTGTTCAGATAGGTGTACTGTTTTCCCTCCCTTGTAAAATCAACATTTGAGGATGGACCACAGGTGCTCAATGGGGTCCAGATCAGGTTAACAAGGAGGCCATGTCATTAGTTTTTCTTCTTTATACCCTTTTTGTTGCCAGCCACGCTGTGGAGTCCTTGGGACGCGTGTGATGGAGCTTTGCCTGCATGAAAATCATGTTTTTTCTTGAAGGATTCAGACTTCTTCCTGTACCACTCTGCTTGAAGAATGTGTCTTCCATAAACTGGGCAGTAGGGACTGGGAGTTGGAGCTTGACTCCACCTAACCGAAAAGCCCCACAAGCTCATCTTTGATTGAACCAGCCCAAACCAGTACTCCCCCTCCACCTTGCTGGCGTCTGGAGTCGGCACTGGGCTCTCTGGGCCCTTTACCATCCATCCACGGGTCCCATTCCATCTGGCCCATCAAGACTCACTCCCCTCATTTCATCAGTCCATTCTAACCTTCAGAAAAATCAGTCTTGAGATATTTCTTGGCCCAGTCTGAACTTTTTCAACATCAGCTTGTGTGGTGGTCCGTCTTTCATCAGCATTTCTTACCTTGCCATGTCTCTGAGTATTGCACACACCTTGTGCTTTTGGGCACTTCCATTTATGTTTCCAAGCTCTGAAATAGGGCCAAACTTGTGGCAAGTGGCAAATCTTGGCAGCTGCCACGCTTGCCTTTTCTTCAGTTCATGGGCAGTTATTTTTTTCACCTTTGTTCCCCCACGCTTTCTTTCTTGCGACCCTGTTGACCTCTTTGAAATGAATGCTTGATTGTTCGATTGATCAACGTGTCTAAGCTTGGCAATTTTAAGAGGCTGCCTCCCTCTGACAAGAGATCTCACTATTTTTGACTTTTCTAAGCCTGTCAAGGTCCTTCTTTGACCTTTGCCAAGGAAAGAAGTTGCCTAATTCATTATGCACCCAATATGGGGTTCTATGTCATTATGAACACACCCCTTCTCATTACAGAAGATGCTTTTCACACATAATATGCCTTAATTGGTAGTCAGGCTTTTCGACACTATACAGCTTGAGTAAGAACACCTGCATAAAGTAGGATGATGTGGTCAAAATACTCATTTGCCTAATAATTCTGCACTCCCTGTACATGCTACACTTTGGTCTGATAACATTTTATTCAGTGACTACATACTATCAATGCCTTAAAACAAATATATTTTATTTCCTAGTGTTATTGTAATAGATCAGTATGCTAAGTGTAATACAAGCTAACTAACTAATCTCTAAAGACTTTTCCATACTTTCTTTTCATTGGCGGTAGGTCCACACTGTCCTTAAGGCCGGTATCAGGTGATTATGAAAAATGTGAGGGAATTGACTTTGAAGATTTCTTGAAAAACCAAGGCTTGCTACTGGCAACAAAATGCCAGCCTCGTAAAAACATTGTTGAGTCCCTCATTGTGAATATTGTGCCAGTGATGGATGTCCTGTTATCTTCGGCCTGTACTGATGAGAAGTGGGACCTTCCATATGTTGTTCACCTCTGGCCCAGTGTTATCCTCCGTAACTTGCTGCCTTACCAAATGACCTATTCACTGGAGGTATGTGGCTTCATTTCTGTTACAGTAAATTATAAGTCGATTCAAATTTCCTCAATGAAATTAAAAGGTTCCATGATACCTGTTTCTATTTGGCAGTTATAATAACAAGTACTTTTCAGTTAATTTGTTAATATTACCCTCAAGTAATATTTCCATCTTAAGGAGTATTGAAAACTGTCAAAAAAGTCAGTGGAAGCCAGTCCAAGATAACCACTACTATTACTACTGACAAGCCGATTTCAGCAAAGCATTATCATTAGTATTAGTGCACACACACTGGTGGGGGGGGGGGGTTGTATCTGTACTTCTAGAGAAGTATTTTTTAAATTAATTTTGAAAGAAATGATTTTATTTAACTCGCCCATTGAGGAACACAGGATTGTTTCATTTTCGGGATCTCCAAAACAACCACAACATAAACAGATTCTGTGTCCCACAGTGGGCTAAGATAAAATACCTTTCAAATACAATTTACATTTTATAATTGGTAATAAGCCCCCCATACACCCGAAAAATCAGGTGCTGATCTAAAACTTAAAGAGCCGAAATCGCACTGACACACAAAGGATGCCCAGGGCTGATTGTGACCCAATGTTTCGACAGATTTACCGCGCGTGATAACGTCATCATGCACAGTTTAACGGCTAAAACATCAGGTCACAATCTAAATGTGTATGGGGGTTTATATATTTTATGAGCATTATAATGATGGATATTATACTAACATCCATCATATACTGTTTTATGGCTGTTTATGCACATACCGTATTTTTTGGACTATAAGACGCACCGGACCATAAGACGCACCCAGTTTTTAGGGCAGAAAATCCAGAAAAAAAAAGATTTGATACGTTTTCACATCACTTGGGATAATGCAATGAATTTAATGGATGCAATATTCAATTCAGCCACAGGTGTCACTAGCAGCAGTACACTCTCAGCACAACACGTCACACTACACTGATCTGTTCAGTGTTCTGTGTTCAGCCCAGAATTTCTGCATCCCCTGCACCCCGGCCGAGCTATCCATAGCCAAACTGAACACATCCCACAGCTCTCCTCTGTGTTCTCCTTGGTAGGGATGCAGGGGATGCGGCATTTAGATCTTTCTTCTGAAATGACAGCAGCCGCAGCTCTCTGTCGGCAGAGCTGCCGGGAAGCCAATGTGCGACTGGCCGCCAGTGGTCGCACATTCAGACCATAACACGCAGGCACTCCCCCCCCCCCCCCCCCCCCCCCCCCCCCCCCCCCATTTTGGGGGTGAAAAAGTGCGTCTTATGGTCCGAAAAATACGGTAGTTTACATATCTGTATATACTAAATATACGAGAATATATTTTAATGTAACGCAAAACAGCCATGTTTTCCACTCATTGTATTCTGTGACAAAAATAATTTTTAGTGAACTTTTGTTAAAAATAACCTGCCATTTTTAGGGTAAAGAAGATGGGCATATTCTAATAGAAGATGGATGCTCAGTCCAGATACACAATGCTGTAGTAGACCAGACCAAATTGAAGTTACGGTTATTAAATTACCAAGACATAAACTGGGAAGCTATTTATGCAATCAAGAGCAAGCAGCAGGATATTCACTTTATCACATTCCGCTGTGTGTCTGTTCTGGATAAATCTGAACTGGACATTGCAGTCCATGTCACTTATACCACTGGGCAAACCATCTTTGCAATCCATAGTCCTTACTGGATGGTCAACAAGACAGGAAGGATGCTACAATACAAGGCTGATGACATCCACAGAAAACATCCTGCTGACCACAAAAAACCCCTTCTCTTCTCATTCAAACCAAAGAACTTTATTCAAAATAATAAGGTATGTATAATCCACCTTTTTTTATGTTGAACTCTATATCTACTATTGGTTATTCAACCTCCCTAGCGGTTGAGCCGAACCCTGTTCGTTCGGTGAACAGGGTCCTCTCAACCGCAGGGAAGCCGGTGGCGGGGAGACCCTATGCCTCCCCGGAAAGCTGCAGCGATAGACCTCCATGTTAATGGAGGAGCGCTGGCTTTCTCTCTCATGCAGCTGTTGTCAGTAATGCCAACAGCTGCGTGTAGAGCTCCAGCTAGATGCCGGAAACGACAGGCAGTGTACTCTGGGCGGTGCGCTAGGGAGGTTAACCACTAGTATAGTGTCACTAGTGTCACTTTCACACATGTGCAGTGAGGTATTATGCACACTACTTGGTAATACAGTATGTGCAACTAGTGCTTGTGAGTGGCAATACCATCCAGAATGGCACTCCATACTGTTTTTTCTGTTTGGGTTTACCTGCAGTTTGTATAAATTTGTTCCTCCTCGTGGAATGTCTGTCCCTCAATAAAAATTATGTAAAAAAAAAGGCACTCCAATGTACCTGGTCAACAACAGTGTGTTCCAGTCTATTACAACACACAGTAAGGCTTACAATCCACTAGGGGGATTTGGGAGCGGCTTCGGGACTGTTTTTCACAACAGCACTGCTCCCACTGTCCCTAGCCTGCCTGCCTCCACGGTTGGGGATCTGCCGCTACACAGTGCATCCGCGGGAAAAAACAAATTTTTACTATGTTTTCTGACCCGCCATGAAATAGGCATCCCAAACACGCAGCCACACCTTGATTTCAATTGACAACAATGGACTAAAAGTAAGAATTGCAAGGAAAATGTGGGTAAACTGCGCATAATTCAGACAGAAAACACACGCTTACCGCACTTGTTTTTCTGTCCGCATTAGTGGAGCCTCAGCCTTACACAATTCTCTGCATTTCTTTGGTAGCTCTACTATGCCTGGACAGATGCAAATGAGTTTGCACAGGTAAAATTATAGCTTAAGGTTACTAGTAAATCACTATACCATCACCATCTGCTCATATAAGGTAAAATCCCATTAAATCAATCAAAGATCCCTTCTAGCCTATTCTGCAAATAAATTCTCTGCATGGTAAACTTGCACTATATATAATGTTTTTGCCTAATAAGACACTCTGTGGTATACGATGCACTCTATACAGCATGGTGTCTGAAAACAAAATTAGCTTTCGGCCGGCAGAGCAGGAGTTAAGGAGGTGGCTTCTCTGCCTCCACCCCCGATGGCAGAGCTGTATGTGAGGTGGACAGCTTGAGCCCAACTCGCATACAGTGCAGACGGAAGATCCTCCTTCAGGCAGCTCTCCCCTCTGCTCTATGTGTGAGTTGGGCACAAGCTGCCCAGCTCACAGACAGTAACACAGAGGCATAGGGAAGATTCGCCCACAGTCCGACTGTCTGATTACATAGTGCTTCGGTTCTGTGTGTGTGTGAATGAGAGCTGGCAGTGTGATTCCATATCTCACACAAAGGCAGAGCTGAATGGGAGAATTGCAGGCTGGCAGCTCTTTATCTGACTGTGCCACTTATGGTATGGTAAATTGAGTTGACAGTTGGCAGAGTAGCAAATGGTCACTAGATGGCACTAGATAATGGTTTTAAATGATGAAAGGTTGTAGAGAAAATGTGATGAACTCAATGACTTGAGGGAGCCATGTGGGACAGTCTGAATTTACTAATTACAGTTAAAGTTTGACTAATATATTTTTTTGACAGATCACACCTATAATGGTATTTGACCACAAGGTACATGGACTTCATTTAATGAGTTTAGGTGCACTTTAAGCATTCAATTTACCATTTAAAGATGCCGTATATGCATGTAATTACACTTAAACGTGCAAATGAAAGAAAATCACCTCTGTGAGATATGTTTACAATATATTCAAAAAGGGATATGAATTTAGGATAATACCTATGCAGATGTGATGGAGTGAAGTGATTAAAGAGTATGAAGGCGTTTTTTTGTTTTTTTTTAACATTTTAGATTTGGGACCTCACCTGTGTTTGTTTCTCCTGCCCCTAGTTTTAGCCTAATATTGACTGTTGTTGTGTTGTTACAGGTGCAACTCATGATAACAGACAGTGACTTGTCTGATCCCTTCTCTATGGATACAGTGGGCACTCATGGTGCTGTAAAGTGCAAGAGCAAGCAGATGGATTACCAAGTAAATAAACCTAAAAGAGAGTTACCAGACTGTTTGGCATGGTTGATGATGGTTTTATTAACTTACACATGTTTACATTTTACCTCTTTTTTAGGTTGGTGTATCAATTTATGCCAGCAGCTTTAATCTAACCCGAATTGTCACATTTACTCCGTTTTTTATGATAACAAATAGAAGCATTTATAATGTGAGTGTGACTGAAGAAAATACAGTGAGAACAATTAACATTCCCTCTGGACAGGTCAGTATCCTGCATTTTAAAGGGAGTGTATCTCTGTCCATAGCTATGTGCATATGGTAATTACAAGTATGGCTAGTGCTTATATTTGTGTTAATATACTGTTTAGAATTTTTTAAAATTGCCTTAAGTAGTCAAAACTGTAATTTAATGAATATATGTGAAAATCAAATGCATCACAAATGCTTCAAAAAGAAAAAAAAAATATTCCAAAGAAGAACATACATTATAATGTATACAGATGGTTCATTATAACAGTTAATGAACTGTTAATTTTCCTATTAATAAAAACAGTCAACCATATATATAAACCCCTGTAAGCTGAAATGGAAAATTCTCCTATTTCTAAATGATCCTAATATAATTTGTTTTCCCGGAGCAAGCTACAATTAACCGCCCTAGCGGTCAGGACGGCAGCATCTCGTCCAGCGCTGCTACTGCTAGTATAGCACTGGACGAGATGCTGCCGTCCAGCACACATCAGGGCTCCAGGCAGCGCATACTCACAGTTCTGCGCTGTCCCGGTGTCCCCGATGTCACAGGCAAGCAGCCAGCTCCGTCTCTTCTCTTTCATCACACCAGGTTAGAGAGGATTAACTGCAAATGGGCACATCTGGGGCACCGGAGACTTTATTTGGGCGATGTTTAGTACATAGCAGCATAGCTTTGTTCCCTGATTTTTTGTGTTTTTTGTGTTTTTTTTTATTTTACATAATTGTGTAGAGAGATCCCAGAGGTCTAGGACTACCTGGAGGTGGGCCAAAGCCCAGATCCACTGTCCACGGCCAAAGGCTGAGAAAATCTCCCCTACCTAAGTAGGGGTCTTGGGGACTTTCACGGTCAGCAAGTTAAGGTCATGCAGGTAACAAACAAGGTATACCAATCAGTAGCACACAAATATTGAGTTATAAATAAATCAATGGATAGGTAAGTCCGTGGATAAAAACATCTGTATTCTTGGCCAATTTCACAGTGGATACCGATAACAAGTTGGAGTTGAGCTGTCCTTGTCACTTAGTGATGGGTTATGGACGGGCACAGGATGGAATCCGAATAGATGGTATGTGGTAGGACCCCAACATATGTTTCGGTTATTCCTTCCTCAGGAGGTCAACCTCACTATTCTTGGTGCCCCATCATATGTCCAGACAAACGCCTCCCAGTCGGCGCGCCACCCGGCCCCACCAATACGGCCACAGAATAGGGAGGAATGGAGGGCCACCCACAGGAAACACTGGAGGTGTTTGGTATGTAGGTACTCAAGTCTTTGGTGTCAGTCAAAAACCGGTAATAGTAATAGTGGTCTGCAAGTGGTTAAAGCAGGTGTCAGCGTAGCCAGTCCAGTGCTCCCAAGAAGCCCAACTGAGTCCAGATACCCTTTAAAATTTGACGCCAGTTATTTTGTCATGTTATGAGAGATGTTTGATCTTTTTGTGTAATTGTTCTTCAGATTAACAGAAGAAAACTGCTTTATCGGTCATGGTGCAAACTCTGTCATGGTGCACCAACTATGAATTTATCATGATGCGTAATTATTCGAAATTAATCATTTTTGTCTTGTTTCAGGGGGTACCGTTTTGGCCTGATTGTATAAAAAATAAACTAACTGTTGAGGTTGAAGGATGCCACTCTCCTCCAAAGAGAATATATTTTGATAAACAGGACAGCTGTACTCTACTTCATCTTGACGATAAGGTATGTATGTCAATTTTACATGACATGGTACTTGTACAACTAGTGCTTTCATATTAATGAAAATTTCTGTGTTGTCAAAGGGTAGGAAAACTCAGGGGAGTATTTCTGAAATGCTTTCATATTGTTTGGATTTAGTGTGTAAATATTAGCAATACTTGACTTCCCATGTTTATTATGTTATGAGCATATAACATTGAGATAATACATACTACTTGTATGGTTGACCTATATGGTCTTTGGCAGTCAGTAGAGTTGTGATCTGTTTCAGTAATTGAGTAAGCTAAAACATGAGATTGGCACCTAAAGGCCACCACACACGTAGCGAACGGGGGCCGACAGATGAGCGGTGGAGTGCAACGTGATGATGTCATCATCCTGCACTCCATTGCTCAGAGCATCGGCGGGCACCCTTTGTGTGCCGACCGTTAGTTTGGATGGGGGCGCCTAAAGGGATTGGCCAGAGAGTTACAGACATGTCCCTACTCTGGCCAACCGAGCTTTGGGGCAACCTGCCACCCCATGTGGGCACCCGCAATCCGCGGCCGCACATCGGTCGGCAGAAAAATCGTCTGCGGCTCGCTATGTGTGTGGGGGCCTTTACTCAATAAGGACACAATCTGGTAATCAATTCATCTCACTGATAACGATTGTTACATTATTACTATTCACCCCTTAGTATCTTAGTTAAACAAAAGTATGTATATGTTTATTAAAGCAAAATATATCTCACTATTCAATTTAGGATGTTTAAGTAAACTAAAGCAGGGTCATCACTCTGCAGTCAGATATCGGCGAAGCTGGGGAGACCGTCCTGCTCTCTCCCCAGCTCAGCTGATGCTTTGCCTGGAGACCCGTGGTCTCTAGGCAAAGCAACATACATCAGCCTTATTTAACGGTCATGTCCGATATGGCTGTTTTCTAGCGGGATTGATTGGTCCCGCTCGAAAACAGCGATGGCCGCATATGATATGGGCCAGAGAGATGGCCGTGAGCGCACACGGTGCTCGAAGCGGCCATCAATCTGACCCATATCTGCAGGTCTGTACACTGCTTAACACTGTACAATGATAAATGCGCAGACAAAAGCAAATAAAGCAGTAGCATATACCAAATCTAGAAACAACTATACATGATTTGTAAGACAATACAGAACAGACATGAACTAGATATAAATACTAAAGCCTAAGCTAAGTCAGCCTTGTACCAAGTCGCAATTCTAGTAAAAGCAGATAAGTTTGTGTTAAACCGAAGGGGGTTATGTATTAATGCAAAACTATTTAAAAGACATTTACCCACACAATATTTAAATATAAATTTCATATAAACATTGAAAATATCCTATCCCAAATTGTTGCACAATATTGTGTGACCTCTTTTTACGAATTGGCCTCTTTTTATCCATTTGTGTTTCAGCTCCTCATCTCTTAGTAATGTGATAACTCTGTCCTATAAATATTTATTTATTTATTAATAATGCTTTACTGCTGGCTCCAGCTAATATTATTAAAGCTTAACTTCAGCCAAACTTTTTATTACCACCTATAGTGGCTACCCCACATCGCTGTAAGGCTGAATTCATATAGTCCATTTCAGTCAGATCTTAAACTGTATGCCCCTGGAGCATCAGCTTGACTTGTCCATGATGCCAAATCCACACATTATTCATTGGATTAGGTTTGTTGTGCCTGTGTTTTAGGGGCACAGTATGTGTCGGATTTGTGTTAATGTGCCCTATAAAATTGATTAAGTGCATAGCACGTAATTGCTGGTGACGCAGCAGGTTGCATCAATGATGACGCAGCATAACAATGGGCTATGACGTGCCTATACACACAGACGTCTGTGCCTTTTAGTCTAAATGTAGACTAAGCCTTAGACCATAGACTTTACACTGTAGGGGGATGATGTCACTGGCTGTTGACCGGAGCTAAGTTTGCTAGAACAGGTTTCCCAAGCTCAAAGCCATCAAGAAGGTGGCAGATAGTATAAATCTTCTCTGGAGTAGGCACAGCAATGGTAAATACCAATTTTTTGCTGGAAATCTTATTTCAGGTTCGAGTTCTTTTTTTGTAACAAGCTATTTGCTGTTTGCTTTTTGTTACAGCTTGGAGGCCTATTAGTGGATGTAACTCCAAGAGACCATTCCACTGTTATCACTTTTTCAGACTATCTTGCGGGATCAGCGCCATTTCTTATAATAAATGACACCGTGGAAGAGAACATTGAGTTTTATCAAAGGTAAGGTAAAGCAAAGGTATGTTTTCCACTCTGCAGTAGGAGTTCCACTAATGATTTAACAAAGTGCTGTTTCAGACTTATAAGTTACACATGGTACGCAGGTTAACATAGTAAACCATTCGCATTCACACATGTATGTGCTACGTGTGCGAGCCACACTGCAAGCATTTTGGACGTACTTCACGTCATAATACGTGCATTGCCAGCCTTTTTTGAAACCATAAATTGGTCATTTTGCAAGTTTGATGCTACATATTTGTTTTTGCCCCCCTATAATATTTGTTTTTTGTAAATAATTACTGTCTATTTTTAAGTTCCGTCAACACAGAACCAGACAAATTGGCACCTGGAAAAGCCTCGTTATATGCCTGGGAAGACCCTACTAGTGAAAGAGAATTGTCTTGGAAATGTGGAAAAAGCACAGGGAAAGTCCTCCAGACTGAGGTCATTTTTTTTGTCAAATTATTTTATTATGTAATTATTATCTTATAACTAGAACTTTAATGATCCACTCTTTTTTGTTGATTTTTGTGGGTACTTTAGAGATATTCATATTGTGTCCCATATTCTAGCTTGAAACCCAGTATTGAATTTCTATTTTTAAAGAAAGATTCTTACCTCTTTTCCCATTAAGTAGTGAAAAAAAACATAGTTACTTCGCCAACTAGAAGCTGCTCTTCAGGTTGAAATCATATGTGAGCTGTTGAAATTTTGCCCCCTTTTCCTGAGTCCAGAAGAGTGAATCAGCGTGCATTCATTTGCTTGCTTATTAACATTGATATGCTGATACCGTTTATTTCGGACTATAAGCGCATTTTTTGCCTGTGTCTTTTGGTCCGAATGCTCTCCCGGTAAGTAGATCAGCCGGGCAGGTGGAGGGGGCTGTAAGGCGAGAGATGCAGCCACAGCCGAAAAATATGGTACATACATACAAGTTATGTTACTACTAATTGTAGTATAGGTAAATGTGTTCTCATTATACTCACCACAACCAATTATTTCTATTTTTTCTATGTTATAGGACAGAGTTGAATACCACAGACTGGAGAGCTGTAGTATCTATGTGGTTTCTTTCCTTGAGGGTTTACAACGGATTTTGCTTTTCACAGAAGACCAAAATGTTTTCAATGTGACCTATGAAAATGAAAAGGCAGAATTAGCTGAGCAAGAAGTCACAATATCCTTGTCAAATGTAGGCATTTCCCTTGTGAATAACTATTCTAAACAAGAAGTATGCTATGTGGGCTTGACTAGGTAAGTTGTCGATTTTACTATATTGTCATCACATACCTACATTTGTGTTTTTGGAATGGTTCGAGATTGCACAGTGGTCATGATTGAGTATAAATTACACGTTTATTTGGAGAATAGTTATGTCATGCTTCATAATGTATTAAGATGACAGTGTTCATTGTTGGAATTTAGAGAAGCACACAAATTGAGATGTTACAGGCTGTCTCTTGGAAAACGCTTGTTTGATTTAGTATAAAACTTTCCTGAGGTTAGTCCTGCCAAAACACTGCTATACAATTGGGTCACACTCTCAAATCCTGCTTTGTGTATTTCTTTTATACCATATGTGGATTCATGTTTCCCTGTGCTGTTTTAGAATTTTTTTATTTTCTCACAAAAGGAGGATGAATATATAGTCAGTAAAGTTCACCTTTATGATAAAAACTGTATAATTAAGCTGGGCATTTGATCAAGCTAAAAAACAATTGTATTTAGTATAAAATGTTGTTACATTTTACCACCACATAGATTCAAAACAGATCAAGTGCTTTCCTAAGGACTGTGTGCATGCTCTATAATGCCATTGGATACAAGTCGACCAGTCAGATACCTAAACAATCAACTGAAATTTACCAACATGTATGATCATTGCTCAATCCAATTCATGCTCGATCACTAATTACTTAACCGCCCTAGCGGTCGGGACGGCATCTCCTTCAGCGCTGCTACTCCTACTATAGCACTGGACGAGATGGTGAAGCCCAGTACACATTGGGGCACCGGCAGCGCATACTTACAGTTTTGCACTGTCCCGTACAGAAATCTGGACCTCAGCAGTGCGCTAGGGGGGTTAATATGAACGAAAAAATTTAACCATGTATGGCCACTTTTAGAGCGGAGATTGAATGAATGTTGTGTGAATCCTGAAGAACCCAATTTAATGTTTTATTGTGCTTGTGTCATATAGCTCAGATGTGGTTTGGGAGACAAAACTGAAGACTAGATGGAAGCCACTAAGTGTGAAGCAGACAGAAAAGTTAGAAGCCGCCTACAAGGAATATAGCGAGTCTGCTCCTACAGACATTAAAATAGTTGAGATGGATTCCAATGCCCAGGTATTTTTTTTCACAAGTTATTCTTTTTATTTTAGATATAAATGTTTTGAAAGACATCCAGCTGTGTAAATAACAATTTCAGAATTGTTTGGTGATCATAAATGGAGTTCTAGGAAATACATTTATATGTTGTCTTTGTGTCTTTCCTTCTTTTGATGTTCTGTTGTATTTCTAAATAATTAGGGAACTGAAACACTGTAGGGCAGGTCTAAGATAAGGTAAGGGTAAGTTTCCACATACGTCGGGACCCTCTCCGCTAAGCATATACGCTTAGTGGGCTCCTGACGTAGCAGATAGATGGCGGATGGTCTGTCTACACATCCGCCGCTGCAAAGACTCAACGTATTCGACAGATCCTCCGCCGAGCAGGTAAGTGTATCTGCTACGTTGGGGTCCCAACGTATGTGGAAACAAGCCCTTAGTTTTAAGCAAGGAAAGTGCATTTTACCTATTATTTTGTTACTATGGAAGGTTTAGGAGTAGAGATAATGCATAAGATGTGGAATTTTGCCATTCACATTCAAATTGCATGCAGAATTGTAGCCACTCAAGCACATCAGCTGCTGAGTTATTTGATATAATAAAGCCTGTACTTGTAAGCACACTGAACCTCAAAAAGACTATACCGTTCATGAGTTATGCTAACTTATGCTTGTGTGATAAAAGGCAGACGTCCTGACTAGTTGATAATGTTAATTTTACAGCTGACTGCATCCTCTGCCTGTGTCTCATATGTTTTTGATCAGTACTTTCTAAATTTAGTTGGGTTTTTTCATGAATGTTACAGATATGCCTAACGCCCACCTTGACTGGCATGAAATTTTTACAACCATCAACAGCACCAGTGAGAAGAAGCTTCTTGCCAGCTTTAAAAATAGAATACTCAGCCTCTGCTCATCAGACTTCCATCAGGCTACAGCTCTACAGAATACAAGTATGTACAGGAAACCTTTTGTATTTTGTTTTTAAATTTCCTTATTTTTCACCCTATAAGGGTCAACGTCTCATGTCTGCAAAACAATACCATATCATCATATTTCTACCACTCTCCTTGTAATTTGGTAAAAGGGGTTTGTGCAGATATTCTGTTTTGAGTTTTTTACCAAAATTGGTCTGATATATTATGGCCAACTATCTCCCCTTTGGTCCCATTTGTCCAAGGACATTATTTTAGAAGTCTTGTTGGTATGTTCAGATGTATCTTTACAAATAGGAAGGAGATGCTTTCTCCTGATACCCCTCCAAACATGCAATCATTTTCCAATCTATTTCTAAATGTCTTTTTGTGAACTTTATCATTGTATGTATTTAGTGAGGCCCTTAAAATCTGTATTGTATCTTGTGGGTTTCTTTGCAGTTTCATTGTTTGACTTTCTGGGGTCTCCAGACGATAGCCAATGTTTTCAACATGTTAATAATTGATGATGATTTACTTTAAATTGTTTGGAAAGAAAAACCATGGTGACTATTACAGCTTCTGGACCTAGGGTATCCAGATGCTGGGTATGCACTGTTTGACTAGTATTATTATTATTATTATCATTTATTTATATAGCGCCAACATATTACGCAGCGCTG
>CM070032.1:96506618-96521593 GCA_036250615.1 Ptychadena robeensis | reverse complement strand
GAGCAAGTCGTTGGCAACTTTAGTGATGGCTGTTTCAGTGGAATGAGAAGGTCGGAAGCATAGTACCCTCTATTGTCTATTTTTTGGTTGTGTGGGTACCTCTGTTGCTTGCCAGTTTGTAATACAGGTGCTTTTTTAATGATATTGAATACAAATTTTAAGAATGAAATGGAAAAATAGTTTTGTTTTTTTTGTTTTACGACAGATACAAAATCAGATTCCTGGAGCTATATTTCCTTTTGTGTTCTACCCAGTAAAACCACCCAAGTCTGTAACCTTGGACTCAGGTTAGTTTACGCTACATAAATGTCTTTATTTTATATATTAAGTGTTTTTTGTAATATTGGAAAGTGGAATTGCAGAGGACTTTGTTGCACTTTTACAAATTCATTTCTAGCAGCATACTCTGATGCTAGGGCTTGTAATCACCAGCAGTGTTGAGCATTGTTGCCTAATACAGTCCCAGTCGGAAGACACAGCAAGTGCTTTTGTAATCTGTGAGCCCAGTTCACACAAAACTATTTGGTTGGTGTGAACTGAAAATAATGTATTACATGGGCACCAGTGCTACTTTTTTTTCTTATTTGCAGAAAAAAAAGAAGAAAATGTGTGTTTCTGTTCCCTATAGTATAAATGAGTTACGTTTTATCAATGTCTGATATCTTTTTAGAACCAAAACCCTTCACTGATGTTAGCATTGTCATGAAAAGAGCTGGACATTCTGAAATATCTCGGATAAAGTAAGTCATAATATTTTTTTACAGTATTATATATATTTTTCTCTAAAGAACATTGAGCAAAAGTATAGAATGGTATTCTCATAAATAGTAGTGTCTGTGGTTAAATCCTTCAGCAGATTTACATGATGGCTTTGAAGTGACTGTACATAATGACCTGTTCACCATAAGATTGCATATATAAGTTATGATAATTCTAACCAGTTATTTGCCAACCTTGCCATGTCAAGAGCTATGAATAAAGATCACATAATGATGGCTTTATTTTTAACTTGTTACGATCAGGGTCCTAATCAACAGGAAGCTGGATTGTAAGAGTTTAGTGCAATAGCTGTAAGACTTTGGGTCCTAAAATGCACTCAGGTGATGAGTATACAGGGAGTGCAGAATTATTAGGCAAATGAGTATTGTGACCACATTCATCCTCTTATTGCATGTTGTCTTACTCCAAGGCTGTATAGGCTCGAAAGCCCCTACATAACCAATTAGTCATATTAGGTGATGGTGCAATGTCTGTAATGAGAAAGGGGGGTGTGGTCTAAATGGACATCACACACCCTATAATTAGGTGGTGCATAATTATTAGGGCAACTTCCTTTTCCTTTTTCCTTTGGGGCAAAAGGATGGGTCACAAGAAGGGACTTTTGACAAAAGGCTTGAAAAGTCAAAATAGTTGAGATATTTGCAGAGGGATGCGCACTTAATTGCAAAGCTTCTGAAGCGTGATCACTCGAAAATCAAGTGTTTCATTCAAAATAGGTCAACACGTCACAAGATAGCGGGTGGAAACAACAAAGGCGGCAACATAACTGCCAATGAAAATGAGCGAAAAAGTCAAGAGTGCAGCTGCCCAAGATGCCCCACTTGCCACCAGTTGGCCATATTTCAGAGCTGCAAATCACGGGAGTGCCCAAAGCACAAGGTGTGCAATACTCAGAGACAGAAAGGCTGAAAGGACGACCACACACTGAACAAGACAAACAAGCTTTGAAAACGTCAAGACTGCGGCCAAGAAAATATCTCAAGACTGATTTTCTAAGGTTTTATGGACTGATGAAATGAGAGGGAGTCTTGATGGCCAGATGGATGGGCATGTGGTGGATTTGGTAAAGGGCAGAGAGCTCCAAGTCCGAATATCGACGCCAGCAGGTGGAGGTGGAGTACTGGTTTGGGCTGGTATCATCAAAGATGAGCTTGTGGCCTTTTCGGGTTGGGGATGGAGCAAGATCAAACTCCCATCCTACTGCCAGTTTCTGGAAGACACCTTCGTCAAGCAGTGGTACAGGAAGAAGGTCTGCATTCTCAGAAAAACATGATTTTCATTCTGGACAATGTTCCATCACACGCGTCCAAAGTACTCCCACAGCGTGGCTGGCACAAACGGAGATAAAAGAAGAAAAAAATAATGACATGGCCTCCTTGTTCACCTGATCTGAACCCCATTGGGGAGAACATGTGAGTCCATCATCAAATGTGTTGATTTACAGGAGGGAACACAGTACACTCTCTGACAGTTTGTCTGGGAGGCTTGGTTGTTGCTTCTTGCAAGCAATGTTGATGGTGAACAAGATCAAAAACCACTGGACGAATCCATAGATGGCAGGCTTTGAGTGTCCTTGCCCCAAAGAAAGGTGGCTATATTTATTGGTCACTGATTTGTTTTTGTTTTGTTTTTGAATGTCAGAAATGTCACTATTTGTGGAATGTTGAGATGTGTGTTATATTGTTTCACTGGTAAAAATAAATATTTGCAATGGGTATTATAAATTTGTTTTTTTGTTAAGTGCCTAAAATATGCACAGTAATAGGTCACCTGCCCACACACAGATATCCCCCTCTAAAATAGCTTAAAATAAAAACTACTTCAAAAATATCAGCTTTGATATAATTGAGTTTTTTTGGGTTCATTGAGAAACATGGTTGTTAATAAAATTATTCCTCAAAAATACCACTTGCCTAATAATTCTGCACTCCCTGTATGGAGTTGAGGAATGCACCAGAGCATTCTGCAAGGCATTATGGGCTTCGCTTCTTCCAGATTTGAATAAGATTTGTGATTGGGTATTTGCTACCAAATCCAATATTCCCATCCCTTATATATATTCAATTCATACAGTTTTACCTCAGATGGGACTTGAATGGGTGTTTGGAATAGTGGATTATGAAATAGATTAATGATGTCTCATTGTTTAAAAGTTATATTTAAATGAACATACAAAAGAAAATTGCAATAAACTCCATCAGCTGAATTAATCACATACAGTAGATATAATTTCCGGTGCTATATGAAGTGTATGTGTACAGGCTACATGTTTGCCACACAGGGTTCATCAGGCAATACACTTCAGAACCATGGATCATATTACTTCCATATTATTCCAGTTTCTGTCATAAACTAGTTTTTCATTGGCTACTGTGGGTACTCGAAATTTTGGGTGGGTCACATACATGCAAAATTTACTGCACACTTTTTTCCCCACCTCCTATGTCCTCAAAGATCTGGCAACCTGGCATCAGAGAATACAGACTAATGCCAGGTTGCCAGAGTTAGAGGAAACACTGTGAAGGTCCTACCAGCCTCACAAGTGACTGCTACTGGGGTTAGCACTATCATGGTGAGGAACCCTTAAATGTAGAATTGAAGGTGGCAGAGAACAGAGCATGTGCTGTGGTGTAGAACTGTTGTGGATAAACTAATATAAAATGTATTATATATAGGGTGCAGCATTTAAAGACCTGAGAGGTATTTGCTTACAGACTAGTGTGATTTTTAACAGGTACTTCAAGGTTTTAATTCAAGAAATGGATCTGCGAATAGATCTGGGATATTTGTATGCCCTGGCAGACCTTTTTACTCAGAGTGGAGACGTGTCTAAGGACCAGGAGGTAAGAATGTAATATTCAATCTGCTGCTAAGATTTCTTTTATTTAAAATATGTTAACTTTACATTAATAGAGTTCTAGGAAGAGGGGTCTTGAATCAGCTACTTGGCTTCTTTCAGCAGAGGAATCTCTATTGTTTTTCCTGTTCTATTCAGCTGTGAGATTTTGATGTTCCTGCCTATCTTTAAATGCTACCTCCCCTGTTGGTCTCTCTGTCTAGCAGATAGAAAAATCTTGATTAGATCTCAAGCTGCATAATCCTATATTAAAAACTGTACAGCCATAATTCTGTCTCATTTTCTTAGAAAAAGTTTTCTGTTATTGCCATCCTTCATTTGCGTGATTGACTACTTGTTGTGAAAACAGAGCACTATAAATCTAGAAGTTCTAAATCTAGAACTGTGTACTACTTTATGGAGATGGTAGAGGGACTGAGCAGCACCATGTTCATTTATTCCCATTAAGAAACTAGAGGCATCTTGCCTGCTGGTTGTTCTGAAGTTTGCCTTGTCAGATCGAAATGACCCAGACAGCCATGAAGGCGCCAAATATTTGCCCGAGGCTATCAGGATGAAAGATTTCATTTCAAAATAGTCCAGAGAAATGCATCAGCTAAGCAAAATGCACTTTTTTTCAGGATGTCATCATTAGAGATGGTCATTATTATTATTACTATTATTATTATTATTATCATTTATTTATATAGCGAGTATTCAAACAAGGAATTCTTTACAATCCGCACTCCTGGGCTTGAATCAATGGTCACATGCACACACAGACTTCCTCTCGGGTAGTTGTAAAATTAAAGATCACCTAAAGTCTTGTTGGTGCTGGATCCCGCACTCTGCACTCCTCCACACATCATCTTGAACAAATCCTTGTCTTTAGGTGTAAGGAGTCCGCACTCAGACTTGTTTTTTGATCTTTTAAAATCATTAAACTTTATTCTCAAATTGTTCCAAGGAAGAATACATACATTCCCTGCGTGGAGCTGATGATGTACTGTATGTATTCTTCCTTGGAACAATTTGAGAATAAAGTTTAACGATTTTAAAAGATCAAAAAACAAGTCTGAGTGCGGACTCCTTAAACCTAAAGACAAGGATTTGTATTTATATAGCACCAGCATATTACGCAGCGCTGTACAATACATTAGAATACATGAAATTTGGGAGGAGTCTCTGTCACATAATATATTCACTGGACAGAATGAGCCCTTTATGAAGTATGTACATACCACATTTCTGCTGTGAATAAATTATGAGATCCCTTCCCATATGTGTATGGCTGTTTACATTTTAGGGGCTGAAAATTCAGTTGATATTTGAATATGTATGGTACAGTGTGATCTTTGGAGTTAACATTCTTTCTGTGTTCGTTGCTCTTTACTTTCAGCAATGCATGCATTTTCTGATTCAAAGGTACACCAGGTTTCCCATTGGAATCCTGTGCGCCATTTGATTTAACTTTTTAAAACCCCTAGTGTTGTAGACAATAGGGAAGGTCATTTTATATGTAAAATAGTAGATTTGTTGGCGTACTCCTTTAGTAAAAGACCACATGTGTTGGTCTTAAGGCCCCCATACACGTGTCGGATTCGCACCGGATTCCGGCACGATCGATTCCGGGCGCGTGCACGCCAAACGATAGTGCCGGAATCGCATGCAGCCCACCTGGTCCGGTCGTTCGCGTCCGATTGATCAGGGGCTCAGAATCGGATCCGACGGAGAACCAACATGTTGGTCTTTCTCATGCGATTCTGTCCGGATCAGGGGGAGTTGCCATTTGTGAGGTGGACAATCGGACACGGATCCGTCCCGGAATCCGTTGGACAAGGTGGTATGCTGCGATGGATACTCTTAATTGGCCGATTGATCACACCTGCGATTCCCGGCAGAATCGCCGGAATCGATCGGATGATGAATCGATTGGACATGGAATCCGACACGTGTATGGCTAGCTTTAGGGTGTTACATGAGTAGGTGTTAATGCTCTAATGTAACTGTAACCAATAAACTTGTAAATATTATACATTTAAATAATATCCTGTTGTTGCATTTATCTTGTAACATATGGTGCCAATTTAAAGTCTTATTTAATAAAACGTAATATTTCTTGGTTGTAAAATGTTGTTTATAATAACGCTAAATTATTTTCTGTTAAATGTGCTGCTTTAGGTTGAACTTTTCAAAAAAGATGTAGAGTCCCTCCAAACTGAATTAAGCACAGTGACTTCAATGAATACCTCCCAAGTCAGCTTTTATGAACAGTTTCATATATCTCCTATAAAGGTAATGTAAGCTGGACATTTGTTATTTAAATTGTTGTCAGAAGCATGCCTCAGTAATTTAATCTTTTTAATTTTTTTTTATTGTTTTGCTATAGTTGCATTTAAGCTTCTCCCTTAGCACCGGTGGGGATGATGGCAATAAAGAGATTCGAGACACAGAACTTATACCAGTTCAATCTTTAAATCTTCTTCTGAAGAGCATTGGTGCCACTCTGACGGATGTGCAGGATGTTGTGTTCAAGTATGTTGTGCAGAACTGCAATGACATTGGATGCAATATTATCAAGTCATTGACATTAATGTTCTTTGTAATGTTCTTTTTTTTACTTGTAGACTTGCTTTTTTTGAGGTTCACAACCAAATTTATACAACTCAGGAACTTCAGTGGGAGGTTATAAGGCATTATTCACGACAAGTGAGTAATAATGTACATATGGTGATTTTACTTTAAGTGTATTATTTACTGTAAGCTTAAACATACTGGAAAGGCTGCCACTCACCTCATCCCATGTCTTGTCTCTTCCAAATGCACATATGTAATATGAAAATTAGCAAAATCTTGTAGAACCACTAGAGCAGGGACTGTTAGTCTATGCTCAGAAGTAGTCATACCAATGTTTTTGAGCTACGGAGAAGGAAGGAATGAGATACAGGGGTCATTGATGGCAAAGGATGGTATTGCTGGGAATTTTCCCCCCAATTTAGAAAAGTTTTAAAGCTTAAAAATTCAAGTAGCAGTATAAACAACTTGACCTTACATTGGCTTATGCAAGGGTAGCTGAATCTGATAAGAGTAAAGCACTTCTTGACAGCTGGAATCTAATCACATGAAGAGCTGCAGTTAGGGATTGAAATTTGGACAGGAGGTCTTAGAGTTTAGTTATTACCCATAAAAATGTAGGGGTTGCCCTCCTAATGACGTTTAAGATCTCCGAGTTGAAACGTGTACTTTACTGTCAGTTACATAGGCCCTTTGATCAGAAAGGTTAGTGACCACTGCTTCATTATTTAAATAAGTAATTGTTCCCGGACTGACAGTTTTTGGGAGGTGGCATGGAGTGATACTTCAGCAATTGTGGTCTGCTCCAGGAGGGGGGGGGGAATTAGGTTGGCTAGGGGTGCGGTAAATGTGTAATGTTTATTGGTTCTGGGTCTGAATGGTTTATTTAGCCGATGGGTCGATATGTGATATTGATGGGTACAGTCATTTTGAGGCCAATACAGCTTTCTATACAGTATACACCAAGTTAATCCAAACCAATGCTATATGGTCATTATGAGGTTCTGTAAAACTAAGCAGTTCTCCCCCCCCCCTCCCCCAGTTGTATATATAGATCTATATAAATCTTGAAATTGGATTTAACTGCAAGTGTTCCTTATATTATATATATTTAAATATTAAAACCTTCTTTTATTATCCATGATACATGAATACTTTTCAATTTTCAATTATTGGCATATTTGTTCCTTGAAATATTTGAGATTGAGATTTTTTTTCTTTATGATTTATAGGCCATTAAACAGATGTACGTTCTTGTTCTTGGCCTTGATGTCTTGGGAAACCCATTCGGTTTGTTTCGAGATCTTTCTGAAGGGGTTGAAGCATTCTTCTATGAGCCTTACCAGGTATAGATTCATTAAATATATCACATTTATTAACGGTATACAATATTTTGCTTTTAGTTTTGTTGTTGTGGACATTACACCAGGATTTTCTCATGTGGAATGCAAAGTGTAAATTGAAAAACGAGCACAAAAAAGTTAATAAATAGTTGTGCACAACTGTCAGTAGTGGTGTATGGAACCGAGCAAAAATCACAGAGTAAAAATGGGTCAGTATGAGGAAAGTGGTGTGGATGTGTTTAGCTCCTGAAATGAACGGGGGAGTTTGGCCCCCCTGTAAGACAAATAGGAATAGGGACACGAGGTGCACTATTTAGTGCAACAACATTAAGTTTTATGAATGATAAAAGAAAAGATAAAATACTCACAATGATGGAGGTATAAAGAAGGCTTCTGTTTGTACCATTATATTTTCCTTCATCATTTACAGAACTTACCTTTGTTGCACTGGGTTGTGCACCTTGTGTCCTTGTTCCTGTTTGAAAGACTAGCATAAACCAGTAGTATATGTTTATTTTATTTCATAGTCACAACAGTGTAATTTCAGTGCAGAAAATCCCAATTCATGCTTATGAAGTTTGTCTTTTTTCATTATGATGATGTTGTAACGCTTTGCCATAGGGAGCTATTCAAGGTCCTGAAGAGTTTGTTGAAGGAATGGCACTGGGAGTGAAGGCACTTGTTGGTGGAGCAGTTGGTAAGTAAACAAATTATCTCTTACAGAGACATGTCCTGCTGACCATGTTGGTGGCCTGTGGAGGGCTGCCAGCCACTTATCAACCCCACACACCTCAGTTGTCAAGATTACTAGGGGGAATGCTGATAAATATCCTGTCCTTCATTGATTCTGCAGATTGTGTTCTTATCCATTTTTATAAATACACTTTTAAATATTAGAGCTTCAAACAGGGCTTACACAGGATCCTAAAACACTTTAGTATACGTAGATTTAAACTTGTAAACACACACATAAATATCCTTATGCATGCACAGCCAACATTGGCATACAATAACACACACATGCACTTATTTACCCTGATGCACGTTCACAGTTAAGCTTCTGAGCGTTTTAGCTATGCATCATAAAACTCAGCCCCAGTTAACTAGAGCCGCGCTCTAGGTCTCGCCGTCTGCTTATGGCGGTCGGGAGCATCGGTATGTATGCCGATGCTTCCGGGTCCGTCCCCGATCGCGTCACCGGTGACGCGAAGGGGGTGGGGGTAGGCGGCGCCATAGACCTCCGTGTAACTGGAGGGGCGTCGCTTTTCTTCAGCGTAAGTCCGGCGTCTCCAGTGACGCCGGACTTACGTGTACGTCCTCCAGCTGAGCAGGAAGTCGCGGCGGAGCATATTGTGCTCCGCCGCGATTGCCCGTGGCACGGTAATGAAAAAACCGTGCCAAGGGCCAAACGCTCAGGAGGCTAAACAAATAAAATACTACAGGTTTCACTATATCTGCCAATGTACCTTTCGCCACATGCTGCTCTGTCCTGACTTTTAGCCTCCTACTCCCCTTCCTCACAGTTAACAGAATAAATTTCAAGCAGTGTGAGAGGAGGGAGGCTTTCCAAATTCTCTTCCCTTTGTAGAACCTTTGCAGACCAGAAGCGTACTTGCAGAATTACATAGTTCATTAACTGTGTTCAATAAATACTGTATTGTGATAAACTGTATAAGCCTAATGCCTGCCATACACCCACAGACGGGTGCAGACAGACGAGCGCCGATGAGCTCTAGAATGCAAACGTGATGATGTCATCACGTTGCATTCTGGCGCTGCTTTAATTGGCCGGGCACCCTATGTGTGCCGGTCTTCATTGAAGTTAATGGCATCGGCCAGAGAACATCTGACATGTCCGTTGTCTGGCCGGCCGAGCTGTGGGGCGACAGGGATCTGTCGCCCCATGTAGGCACACGACGATTGGCGGACGATTTTGCCGCCGACCGACAGCACGAGCGCGCACGCCCGTTGGTCAGCGGAAAAATCGGCCGCTTATCGACGTATGTATGCCAGGCATAAGTCTCCACTTTTTTCATGCAGTGTTAATGCCATTGACCAGTAACAGTCCTAAGATAATGCAAACACTTCATCAAACACATCAATTAACCCCCCTAGCGCACCGCCCATATCGCGCCGTTTACAACGGCACGATATGGGCGATCAAGGCAGTGTACATAGTACACTGCCCGCCGTTTCCGGCATCCCGCCGGAGCTCTACGCGCAGCTGTTGTCATTACTGACAACAGCTGTGCGGGAGAGAAAGCCGGCGCTCCTCCATTAACATGGAGGTCTATGGCGCCGCCCCCCCCCCTTCTGCGTCACCGTGACGCGATCGGGGCGGAGCCGCCAACCCGGAAATGCTATGGCGATGTAAACAATCGCCGCAGCTTTCCGGGGAGGCATAAAGTCTCCCCATCGGCGGCTTCCCGGGCGGTTGAGGCGGGCCTAAAGCTCGGACGAGCTAGGCTCGTCTCAACCGCTAGGGAGGTTAATCTATTTGAAGGATGTATTAGGACACGCTGATTTTCATCCACATTAAAACTAAAGCATATTATGCAGCGCTGTATAATACATTAGAGTGGAGATACAACACAATATAACACACAAATACAGGTAATGACACGGGACCCTGCCCGGTCGGGTTTACAATCTAATAGGTTGGGGAACAAGGTATACAATAGTTGGGGGGGGCACTAGTGTAGCCTTGGCCTCTCCGTTTAATAAGGTTCATGTCTGTGTTATTCATGGTTTTGTAATCTAGACCATATAAATCTGTGCTTTAAAAAGTTGCGGTTTGATGAGAAAATAATCACTGCGTATTGCTTCATCTTACCACTTTAACTAAGAAAATACATATTCTATGTGTAATTCCCTGTAATTTCCTGACCACACTTTATTTATAAGATATGTTTATTGTAATAGGTGGGTTAGCTGGAGCTGCATCCCGAATTACAAGTGCTATGGCCAAAGGTGTAGCAGCCATTACTATGGATGAAGAATACCAGCAGAAAAGGAGAGAAGCCATGAACAAACAGCCAAGTGGCATCAGGGAAGGGCTTACACGTGGAGGCAAGGGCCTTGTGTCTGTAAGGAAGATATTATTTTTTAATCCACCATCAAATTTAGTGAAAGATTTAGCAATGAAAGATTATTATTTGCGTTATTGTTTTTAATTTAACCTTATTTATTAAGACAATGTAAAAAAAATATGTAGAATCGCTAAGCATTTTAAGATAATTTATGCAATATTCTCTGAAGCATCTCCTGTTTGACGTTTGCTTTCAATTTCAAATTCCACTTTTCATTTCAGCTGCTGCCACTTGCAAATGGTATTTGTCAGCAACATGTCTTTATGTGCATTGATTATTTATTCTCTTTCTTTAGGGCTTTGTCAGTGGTATAACTGGGATAGTAACAAAGCCAATTAAAGGTATGGTTGGTAAATTGGCTAAAGAAAAGAGGAATGTATGGTGTTGAGTGGCAAGGTTCTCACATTTAATCCAATGTTTTATCTAGGTGCTCAGGAAGATGGAGCCGCTGGGTTTTTTAAAGGAGTTGGTAAAGGACTAGTGGGAGCTATTACCAGGCCAACAGGTGGGATCATCGATATGGCCAGCAGCACATTTCAGGGCATCAAGAGGTAAATCTATAGTATAATTTATATGTGTGGTATTTAATTTGCCTAAAATGCTGTGGTGTTTTTGTGGGGTTTTGATTTCGGAAAGAGGCTCAATGAAATGAGTTTCATACAATATATAAAATCCTAATATGCCTGCGTTTTATCACTGGGGGA
Organism: Ptychadena robeensis; assembly: GCA_036250615.1. Classification (NCBI taxonomy): domain Eukaryota; kingdom Metazoa; phylum Chordata; class Amphibia; order Anura; family Ptychadenidae; genus Ptychadena; species Ptychadena robeensis. The sequence continues at coordinate 96,510,267 of CM070032.1, read as the reverse complement.
ATATTAGTTGTAGCAGTGGGTGCTAAACTTACAAGTAGGATGAAATTGTTATGCTATAAATATATACATGCTATGGTCAACAATAACCAGGCATTAACCAGTGCTTTTTCTTCACAGAGCCACAGACACTTCTGATGATGTAGAGAGCCTTCGTCCTCCAAGGTTCTTACATGATGATGGTGTTATAAGGCCATATCGGATGAGAGAAGGTGCAGGAAGCCAAATGTTACAGGTGATGAGAACTAAGATGTACAAAACTCATGCCAATTTCTAGAGGAAAAATAACAAAATACTTGGATAAAAAGTATACTAAAAGACATAGTATACACTATCTTATATATATAGAGACTGGATTTGTACTACAACAAAACGTTTTTTTGTACAATATAAAGTGTATTGTTTTGTCAAGTATATATTTTTTCATTGTTTTTTACACCTAAGGAATTTAAAGTTTAGTAAATATTTTTTTACTAATAAATGGTGTTTTGTTACATTTCTCTTAAAGAATGACAGCAAAGAGGGTTGTAACATATAGTCTTAAGCTAGCCACACATGGTTCAATTTTGGTTCAATCGATGCTCGATTAGATCGAGGAATTCAATCGTCTAATCGAAAATCGATCTTAATCGCATCAACATACACCCCACATTGAGTTTGCGATTGTGGTGAGATTTCGATTCCTAAATATTACTAAAATTGTCGATTTTGGTATGGAAACGTTTGAATTCCAGATTGAAGTGGTCTATGTTATGTATATCTAATCTAATCGATCCAGGAGAAACACCACAAACATCGACGATTATAAAACGATTTTGGCACAATCGACGATGATTTTCCAACATGTCCGATCAAAATTCGATTCGATTTTCTGCCTTCATCGAACAATTATCGTCGATCGTACCATGTGGGCATTCCTCGATTTTCGTTCAATCGATGGAAAAATTCATCTAATCGAGCATCGATTGAACCAAAATTGAACCGTGTGGGGCTAGTTTTAGAAATAAATGTGCTTAGGTAATTGTGTAATTGCAATACAATGGCCCTTTGTCCTCAGTGATCTTCGCCTCACAGTGCATCACTAAATATGAAAGGTCGCCTTCAGCAAATCTTTGTTCACAAACTCATGGAGCAGTACAGGGGAGGCACATTGCAGACCACAGGATAATAATCCTGACATTTCTTTACTTTCAGTTTAAGTTACTTTTCAATTGCATGGCTACTGTTCATATTTCCCATAAATCTTTATGTTTGGTAAGCATTTATCATTGTTTGATTTGCTTAAAGGAATGAGTTGAATGCATGCCTGCACCATTGTGTTACTCTTTTGTTTTACATTTTTAATACTTGTATTTAAAAATAAACACCTTATATATGAAACAGGACATTTTGTGATTGTGTTCAGCTATACTTTTTATGCCTTAAAATTCTGTTGTGTACATCTAGGTAGAACTTACATATTGTTAAAATGTTTTAAACATACCAATAGCCTGAAGTATCATAATGGCTCAGCCCACTCATACACATGACGGGGCAATAAGATCTGGCAACACAGAAAGAGCACCAAGGATAACAAAGTCAAGAGAATAATGACCGTTCAAGGGTATATGAATACTTTGCTCCCCCACATTGTAAGCCTGATTGGGCAGGGTCTTCTTCTCTTGTGTCATAGTTTGTGCCTATGTTTTAGCTTGTGTTGCTTTCTACCCATATTTAACCTACAATGCTAAGTAAGATGTTGACTTCAATAAATACAGTGGCTTGCAAAAGTATTCGGCACCCTTGAGCTTTTCCACATTTTGCCACATTACAGCCACAAACATGAATCAATTTGATTGGAATGCCCTGTGAAAGACCAATACAAAGTGGTGTACACGTGAGAAGTGAAACGAAAATCATACATGATTCCAAACATTTTTTACAAATAAATAACTGCAAAGTGGGGTGTGTGTAATTATTCAGCCCCCATCTGAGTGCAGTCAGTTGCCCATAGACATTGCCTTATGAGTGCTAATGACTAAATAGAGTTCACCTGTGTGTAATCTAATGTCAGTGCAAATCCAGCTGCTCTGTGACGGCCTCAGAGGTTGTCTAAACAAATATTGGGAGCAACAACACCATTAAGTCCAAAGAACACACCAGACATGTCAGGGATAAAGTTATTGCAAAAAGGAAAAGCAGGCTTAGGCTACAAAAAGATTTCCAAAGCCTTGAACATCCCACAGAGCACTGTTCAAGCGATCATTCAGAAATGGAAGGAGTATGGCACAACTGTAAACCTACCAAGACAAGGCCAGAGAGTGCTGATTAGAAATGCAGTCAAGAGGCCCATGGTGACTCTGGATGAGCTGCAGAGATCTACAGCTCAGGTGGGGGATTCTGTCCATAGGACAACTATTAGTCGTTCACTGCACAAAGTTGGCCTTTATGGAAGAGTGGCAAGAAGAAAGCCTTTGTTAACAGAAAAGCATGCTATGTGTGACGGAAAACTAACACTGCACATCACTCTAAACACACCATCCCCACTGTCACATATGGTGGTGGCAGCATCATCTTCTGGGGGTGCTTCTCTTCAGCAGGGACAGGGAAGCTGGTCAGAGTTGATGGGAAGATGGATGGAGCCAAATACAGGGCAATCTTGGAAGAAAACCTCTTGGAGTCTGCAAAAGACTTGAGACTGGGGCGGAGATTCACCTTCCAGCAGGACAACGACCCTAAACATAAAGCCAGGGCAACAATTGAATGGTTTAACACAAAAGATATCCATGTGCAAGAATGGCCCAGTCAAAGTCCAGATCTAAATCCAACCGAGAATCGGTGGCGAGATCTGAAAACTGCTGTTCACAAACTCTGTCCATCTAATCTGACTGAGCTGGAGATGTTTTGCAAAGAAGAATGGGCAAGGATTTCAGTCTCTAGATGTGCAAAGCTGGTAGAGACATTCCCTAAAAGACTGACAGCTGTAATTGCAGCAAAAGGTGCTTCTACAAAGTATTGACTCAGGGGGCTGAATAATTACGCACACCCCACTTTGCAGTTATTTATTTGTAAAAAATGTTTGGAATCATGTATGATTTTCATTCCACTTCTCACGTGTACACCACTTTGTATTGGTCTTTCACGTGGAATTCCAATAACATTGATTCATGTTTGTGGCTGAAATGTGACAAAATGTCGAATACTTTTGCAAGCCACTGTAAAAGTCAGTAAGTTAATTATAGTGATATTGAGTAATTAGCATAAGAATTAGAAATATTTTTAAATAAGCAAAATCAATATAGAATGTAATGGTGTAATGAGACATATTAAGTATTGTCATCCGAAATGATTACAAATCTATATTTGTTTATCGCTGAGTAATTAAAGGTGGATTGTACAAAAATTGTATGGTAAGATTGTAAGATGTATGGGGGGCTTAAATCATGAAGATGTAGCTGTAAATTTCAAACAAAAGTCACTATAACTTTTTAACCAGCCAAGATCCTGCTTGGTATGTGTATCATATAATATTGCATACATATATTGTACTTGATATGAATGATTGTGGATTTATATATGTATGTATGTATATACCAAGTGCCCACTAGGTGCCTATTACTAAGGGATCATTTTTCTGTTCCCCTTAAGGATCCTTGAGACCCCTTTTTCTTAC
>CM070032.1:96492492-96505734 GCA_036250615.1 Ptychadena robeensis | reverse complement strand
GAGATAAGATAAGATATATAGTTTGTGTGGTGATAGAAGTTGCTTTTGTTGTAAACTGTAAGTTCACCACCTTGGTATAGAGGGTATGCTGACCAGCCTGCCTGTGTTATTGGTTATTTGGGACTTCATCTAGCATGCATCCTGGTAAAGTGTGTCTTGGTCTACTGAATACATTGTTTTTGATAACTGTTGTGGAAAAACTTCAGTTGTAGATGAAAAAAGTACACACATTTAATAATAATATTAATAAAAAAATCTGAGATACCAAAAGGTAGTTAAAGGGGAAAAAAGAACTGCTTTAACATGTGAGCTTACAGGTAGACAGCACAGACTCTGGAAGACTGGCAGCTGCCAGTACCTAATATGGCATTGCCAGGAGATATTAGGGAAGGGACAGTTATAGTGCAGGGTGTTTTCTCAGCAAAGGAGAAGGGCACAGGAGAATCTCCCAATGGGATAGGTTATATCACCAGTTCCCCTCCACTGCATGTCTTCACTACCTGTGGCCTTCTGCCATCAGCAAGCTGTGACCCCGCTCTTGCTGTTTTGCCATGATATGTGCTTCTGAAAACCCTTGAAAAACATTGCGAATGCATTTAGATGATACTATAATTCCTCATAAATCGGCAGTGTAAGTGGCCACCCATAAATATTCCTCTTTGGAAAGCAAATGTGTAGGTCCTATTAATTTTCTTTGTGTCAATAATATCCGCATAGTGGGTATCCCAAAATATGCTAAATGAACAATCTCGCTGATTTTATTGAGAAATGGCTCCTGAATGTGGTTGGGAAGTGCACCTTTTCTTCATTCTTCCTGGTAGAGAGAGCACACCGGATTCCCTCCTGCCCTCCTCCAAGGCCCATTTTCTAGAGAGAAGCCATTCTATGTAAAAGTTGGAAGCAGTTACCCTCAATGGTGTTAACGGCATGTAAATTTTCTGTAACTTCTCTCAGGAAGTCCAGAAGAGTTTCTCCCTGCGAAACATCACCTCCACAAGATGGATTATTATATGTGATGCGTTTACCCTTCACCACTATGCATTATTGATTCACAATCTACTTATGTCTTTGTATTCCTGAGGCTGCCGTAGACTGGCTAGGTGGCTATACCGCTTCTGAAGTTCTTCAAGCATGCACATGCCTGTCTAATAGTCATGGAAACAAACAAGGCCCCAAAGTTAGTTCTTTTCAATACTATGACTGGCAGAACTAACAAACGGGTATTTTTAAACAACAAATAACCCTGAATATGTAAAACAACATTTTGACACATTTTAACAGTTGAAACTGCTCATACCATCTTGAAATCAATCTCCTTTTTCCAGCACCGTTGTTTCAGTTGGACTTGCTTAGTTTCAAGGTTGAAGTAGTCTCATTAAGATGTTAGAATCATCTGATCTGGTACCTTGAACATTTGGAAGGTTCCCCACAATCCTGTATAGAATAGACTGGGGCGCGACAGAGCGCTTCCATTATTTTGCAGATCGCCCTGGATCGCACCCTTAGACAAAAAATGCATGTGGAAGGGTTTATTATCAGTGTCCATTTATTCTCTTCAGAGACGGTTGCAGCTCATTTAATAATTTAAATGTTTACACCCATCAACTTCAGGAGAAGAAGCCAATCCAACATGCACTATTTCACCATAAAAAAGTAGATTGTTGTAGCGTGTTAGCCATCGATAAATACAGCAAGTTTGGAGTTCAAGTGATCCCCTTTATTGGCTAACTGAAGTCATTAGAGAAGCAGGCTTTTGGGATGTCACAGATCCCTTCTTCAGGCTTAATACAATTCTGGTTTTTGAAACTCACATTTATACACAAAATAACATGGTCATCAATATTTTAACAAAGGTAACTGTTTTGTCTTGACACACATGACTGATGGAGGTGAGAGTGAAGGGTTAGTTAATGGAGATAGTGATCAGAGTTAGGAAAAGTTATTGGGGGTGATAGAGATAAGAGGTTCAGCCTCGCTATTCACCTCTTTCACCAATAAAAATGTCCATAGACCTGGGAAGGAGAAATATGGCAACATAGGTATAGGTAAATTATCAGACATTAGACATGAATGGCAAATTGACATAAAGTTAAGGAGTCCAGACACATTATTGTTCAGTGATGAAGAGTTCCATCAGTTTTGAAGAAAGGGGGGGGGGTTATGGTGAGTGTTCTAGAATTCAGTTATAGTGGCACAAGAAGTTGTTGTCCCTGTTTAAACCGTATTCCAGAGTTTTTAAATTTTTCATAAACTTACATTCCAGCCTCTTACTATGTTTTCCCCATCAGTACCAAAACCCTAAGATCCCTTATGCTGTGGCCAGTGTTGCAGAAATGGGCTCCTACAGGGATATCGGTTTTCTTGTTCTTGATAATGTACCTATGTAGGTTCATTTGCTGGCGAAGGGTTTGACCTGTCTCACCAACATATTTGCACAATATTAGGTACACCACATTGGAGGATCTGCAGGAGAACGTTCCCTGTACTCTAGGCTCCAGCTGTGGTACTGGTACTGGTACTCTGTCTGCACTGTCGATATGAGTACAGGTCTCACGTCTGCTCTGCATGAAAGGAGATGTTCCGTTCTGTGTTGGGATGTTCAGGGAACTTCTCACAATAAGATTGATTAGATTGGGTGGTTGTCTATAGGCAAGGAGAGGTAGTTCTGGGAATATTTTCTTGAGTCTTTTGTCCTTGTGGAGAACTGGTTGTAGCTCTTTTATGATCCGCCGTAACACTTCCAGAATTGGGTTTAATGTGACCACTAGTGGGATCCGATTCTCTTTTTCATTATGCTTGTATTGTAAAAGGTTGGCTCTGGCAATGGTCACTGCTTTCTGGATTTGCGCCTTTGTTGTGTCTGGGTTGTACCCCTGGTTTATAAAGTCACTCATGTTATATACAATAAATATATATGTTTTACAGCTTGTTTAATAATGTTTACAAAGGTACCCAAACTGTTCCCAGGTCACTATCATGATGTTTTTTTAATTGTAATAAAAAAACATTTAAAAAAAAAACTCCTACATATAAATGAAAATATTACAAATACAACATATCAAATGTTGAAATTAAGAATAATTGTTTTCTTTTAAAAATGGTTATCAAATGTTGTTTAAAATAAATAAATAAATGGGGCAAGAGCGTGTTGTATGTGTTGCTTTTCAGGTATAACTTATATACAAACCTGTATATGCATTTATAATTGTTCAGCCTTATTCGTAGCTTCTTAGATGTGAAAGCTATCCATGTCATTTGCACCAAACCACCGAGTGAATTATTCTTAAATAATTTCAGTATTTGCCCATGCAGTCTTTTATAATGAGCCACCCATAAAGTATGTACATATGTGATTGCAAGTACATTAACTGCTGTGCCAGCTGGAGACTCGCAGAGCAGGTTGTGCAGTAGTAGACTCACACTGCCCCTCATCCCAAGTGAATATGTAAGTAGCATGTTTCAGGAGTGCTGCCAGCTTGGAGTGTGAGTATTTGTGAGTCTCTGGGTTCTTAGTAGCCACTACTCTGAGTGAACGCCGGTATAACATGTTTAAGCCCTGCACACTGTTTTCAGTATATGCACTCTGTATATTCACTGTATAAGACACACAGACAACCCCTTCCCTTTGGGTCTTTTAGAGCAAAAAATATGATAACAATGTGTAACACTAGGTTACATCTGAAACTGAATTGTGTAAACTGTTTGCCTTGAATATTGGTAATCCTTTTTTTTAAACAAATTCATATTCCAGCCTGGCATGACCTTTTCAGTGATAATGCAAATAACTAAAATATCTTCTTTTACCTCCTGGCAGTTTATTTACAAACATTACTCATTACCTGTCCAAGGGGAGCCCGTGGTGTTTCTTTGTGTCAGAGTCCTCACCGATTCTTTCGGGTTACCCCTTAGGGCTTGTTTCCACTATACTTAGGAGCACATAGAATTTACCTGCTTGGCAGATGCTCTGTTTACACGTTCAGCCTTGCATTGGAGGAATGGCTCGGCGCAGTGAAGACACAGCATCTGCTGAGCAGGTAAGTGAATGTGCTTCATCTGGACCTCTCGACGAGCAATACGCTTAGCTAAGGTGTCCCGATGTATAGTGGAAACATAACCTTAGTCAGTGGTGGCACTGAGGAGGTGGGTGAGGGCAGTGCCATGAACCTGCATGTTAATGCAGGCATTGGTGCTCTGGGTCCTCACATCCCTGGGGTCATCGATGACACTGGGAATGTGAGAGGATGGGAATTGCAGATGGTAAATTCTGATTCAATGTGGCTCTTCAACAATCTACAACAAATGACTAAACTATCTGTGTTCTTTTTTTTTCTTGTAGAAAATTGAAAATGGAAGATTTGCCAAATGTAAATATTTTGCCCATGCAATGGTCAATAATACTGATTTGCTTATGATCATGAAAAGGTATGTATTCATCATTTTTGTTTTATTATCATTTAGATTACATAGGTTTTGGTCTGATATAATACGTTGGAGGATACATGGTACACTTGCAGTGTGTGGACACTAGCCAACAGTTTGAGGTCAGGAAGTAAGGTGGTCCACGGTTAATACTAGTCAAGTAACATAAAAAAACATTAAATGATGAACAGTACTTATGATGTAAGTATTTTTTCTACCTAGTACTATTTCATTTGGTATCCATCTTTAATATTCTGAATACTTTCTATTAAAAAAGACAAATCTTCGTAAAGACTGACAGGTCTGCCCTCTCTAGTTGACTGAAAAATGTCATGTAAATAGTTATCAGTAATTACTATAATGCTCCAAAATGAAAGTTTACTGCTTTAATATAAGCAGAATAATAAACAACATCCCTACTAGGTGAATGAATGGCCTAGTCTCCATATGGTGTTTTTACCATTTTAAATGCTGCATTTTTTGAACGCATAGCATTGGGTGCGGACACATTAGCATTTGCATCAAATGTTGGAATTTTAAAGCAACAGAGACTAGGCCAAACTCATAATTTTAAGCTAAGCATGGCCTTGTCTAGTATATTGCCTCAATTTTAAATCTACTACCTGTGCGCTCTAATTTTTAGATTTTTCTTTTGCTTTTCAGTGGGGTTTTGTTTGTTACTAAAGGAACTTTTGGACAACTTACTTGTGAGTGGCAATATAGTTTTGATGAGTTTACCAAAGAGCCAATTATTGTAAGTGGTAGAAGACTACGCATCGAAGCAAGGGTAAGTAGACCTTTTCATAGACATTCTATTTCACTGCTTAGATATGACATCATAGGAAATATTACTATTGTTTGTCCACTAGTTTCTAGCTGTTTTTTCCCCCCAATAGCATAAAATGTTTAACAACAAATAATTCTACATAGAGACAAGTTTTTGTGTTCATATTGCATATTTAAATGCTTTTTCACTTTAAAAACAAAGGTTTACCAGTATATGGAGCTGGTGCATGCAGTAAGTGAACTTAAAATGTGTAAAAGATGATATGTGTAAGTTTGGGAAACGAATTTCAGTGTTGTAGACCTGTGATTCCCTTATAGGACGCAGTCCTACTGTTGAGGATACAGAACCTAGTACAGTAAGTTAGACATTGCCAACAGTCAGGTACTGGTACAGCAGAACTACCAATCCCCAGCTAACTGAAAATGTATTACTCTGATAACACCCATAATCAGCCTTAAGGTGCCCATACATGCATAGATATGCGCTAGAGCTTTAAGTGCCATGTGTGTTCACGGCCATGTATCTAGTGCATATCTAATGCGGCCACCCCTCTCTTCGAGTGGGATCAATTAATCCAGCATGAAGACAGGGTTATCGGACATGACTGTAAATCAGGGTCGGTAGCCATTGCAGGTCCCCATGCAAAGCATCGGCTGAGCTAGATGATGCAGCAGTGCTGCTCCTAGATCTCCTTCAATATCGGGCTCAGTGTGATGAAGTCATCGTGCTGAGCTTGAAGGCTGATCCATCTGGGCATCGACCCGTGTATGGCAGCCTTTACTCCACCAGAGTTCTGTAGAACCTTATTGTTCCTATTGAGCACCGTGATGGTACTTTAGCCAGTGAGCTGCGGTGTATAGTTTTACCAACTTTTGGTGACCTGGCACCAACTTCAAATTACATAGCCAGTGGCATGAGACAAGTGAAGCCTTGTAACAGGTTGGATCCTTCGCAAGTCAACTGAGGCAGGGGCTTAGGGAGAGGAGGTCCAGGGGGACCAATCCAAGTCTAGTTTTTTCTCTTGCAAAAAGCTAGGAGGATAGAGTACTAGGTAAAAATTTTGCCCATTCTAATAATTTCACAATGTAGGATGCAACTGTAAAGTTTTTCATGATTTGGACTACCCGATTGCAGTAATTCTTGGTAAAGGAATGTGTAGTGGCTCAGAAAAGCAAACTTGCCTGTTCAATCCTAATAAATCATTGCAACCAATGGAGGACAAACATTTTCAATGGTAACCAGTGATTAAGTGCATTTACTGACATGAGCATATTTTGTTATTTGTATGTGGGGGCAGGTATGTTATAGGCTGGCTGTATTTCATTGCACTGCAAATCTTGTTTCGGCTTTATGGCCAAAATTATGTGTAGCTCATCTTCCAAGCCTAAAGCCAATGCTTCAATGCAAATGGAACCCCTTCTGAGAAAGAGTTCCTTTCAAGCCCTGCCCCCCCCCCCCCCCTGCTCATGTGATAGTGAATGGTATGTGTGGGTACTAAGAGAGGACTGGGTGGAGAAGAAGTTTAGAAGTGGATGGCTAAATCTACACTGCCACAAGAGGCTGCATTTCATCATATAGTGTGTATGTTAGGTATGTGACACAGCCACTATCAAATGGACATTCCGAAGTGATTACATATTATAAATTTTGAATATCATTTTTGAGTTCAAGTCTCCTTTAAACTTGCATTTTTCCTACTTATTCAAGTCTTCCTCTGGGGTAAAGCGTCAGAGAACTCCTGCCTTAGATATTGTGCGTACATCCCAGGCAATCGGAAGCCAGCAAACTAAAGCAGGGTACAGATGGCTCAATATTTGAGCCGTCCGATGTTCCCTGCAGCAGCGTGATGACGTCATGACACTGCTGTCAGATATCGGCAGAGCTAGGGAGACAGCGGTCATCGGCCGTATTTAACGGTCATGTCCGATATGGCTGTTTTTGAGTGGGATTGATTTGTCCTCCTTGAAAACAGCAATGGCCACATATGATATGGGCGCACGGTGCTCCAAACGGCCATCGATCTGGCCCATATCTTCATGTCTGTACCCTGCTTACACCTAGATTTCTCTGTCAGATTTCCTTTAGATCTCCTTTTGTGTTGCCAAAACCATGTAATATGAGGGACTTTCTAAACCATCAAGTCTACTTGTGTTCAATCGCAGAGGACCCGGCACTACATAGTTGTTGGTAGATCTAAAGGCTATCTCACAGAGAGATTTAAAGGTGTATGGCCAGCTTAAAAGATATTTGTCTTGCCAACAGTTTTGAACATTTGTAGCCAACCTTGAATATTTCTATGGCAGTAATGCTGAAGTAATTACACCACTTGTCTCTGTGACATTTGAATGGTGCTGGGGAACCATGCCAGTAAAGGGCAATGTGAATTCATTGATCTGGTTTGAAACATTGCTTCAGTTTCACAAGGCATAATATTACAATACTCACATGAACCTTTACTCCATTGGAATTTGGTCCAGTTCCCAATCACTACCATGTTTGTCTCCATAGTTCTTTCTATAAAAAACTGGCAGTAATAGAAGTGTGATACTTTTTTGCCTAGAGAGATTTATTTATGAAGCAAAATTTCCAAATGAAAGCCGTGTCTGTTTACTGTACACCCCGTTCTTTGAAGATCACAGGCTTATTGTGGATGAAAGTTCCAGAAATGAATGCAAACATTGAGACTTCCTCTATGAAGTGACCAGAACCTGCATGTGCATTACTCCGAGCTGCACAGCGGATTCCTTAGGCACAACAAGGATACAAATGATGAGTCTGTTTCTTACATCTGAAATTGTTTATCCTCCAGGAACGAGTGAAATCTGTATTCCATGCCAAGGAGTTTGGAAAAATAATCAATTTTAAGACTCCAGAAGATGCCAAGGTAAACACAACAATATATTTTAGTTACTGCATTCAGAGAGAACAGGGGGAGATGAATTATATCTGGCCTGCTTAACTCCAGGAGAGAGATGGACAATATTTTGCCTTTGTGGTATTTAGAGACATATTTCCTGTATTATAGATTTCACCGCCTTCTCCTCTCTATGTGTTATTTATGGGGGTTCTCTCTTACTGTACTGAGGGGAAACGACATTGGAGTAAAAAGCCCATTTTTTGAAAACAGGATACAGACAGACTTTTTTTACCACAATGGATTGTAAATGAAATAACTCAAAGCTCTGTATATCTGTATACTTTCAGCATTATTATAATAAGTTCCCCAAAAAAAAAAGATGGCATAGAAATGTTGGAAACTAAAAAGCCTTTTGTTTTTAGAGGCTCAAAGGTAACTGGACAATTTAAGGCTGTTTCATGAGCAAGTTTGGGTAATTTATGTCATTAGATCATTGAGATAAAAGGCCTGCAGCTGATATGAGGTGGGATCCTTATATGTGGAAGCGAACACACAACATGCAGTCCTTTATGCAGGTAAAACAAGCCATCAATAACCTTCTGCCCGAGTTAATAAAACTCACCCCAAGTTAACTACAGGCAAACTCACCTGTCCGCCGAAATCTCCTGGTGATTCTTTATATTGCCATACCTGCTGATGCTTCTGCCCCTTTCTTTGTAATATACCCTGGGCCATTGTCTACATCTCCAGGACATTTGGTGATGATAGTATGCTCAGGTGTTTTGCAATCAACTCACAAAATCAAACTGGTCAAATTTCTAAAAAGTAAAAAAAAATTCAACCATACTAATTAGGTCTAAAGCTGGGCATACATGTACCAATTCCTGCACGATCCGATCCCCAATCGGATGCCGTGCGCGCTCCCGCATCCCTTAAGGATAGGGTCGTGCAGGAATTGGAGGCTGCAACTGACGGGGATAGGGCTGAAATCAGCCGTACTGTTGGATCGCACAGAGATCCGACAGGATGGTAAATTTTAGCCCGATCCCATTAGTGCAGCTGGGGACAGCTGCCCCTTAGCCGAACTAATGAGCTGCAGAAGCAGAGTGCCGTCTGATTCTCAGCACTAGTAGGCGGGCGTGATGACGTCATCACTCTGCCTGCTACTGCATAGAATCGCATAAGGAATAGACGGTAAATCGTACCGTCTATTCCCAGCTTTAGAACTTACTACTTAGGTCTGAAGAACTTTTTGGAGTGTAGAAAATTGTTCCTCTAAGATAACATCGCTGTCCATAACCATGAAGCAGGGAGAAGATGTCAGCAGCGGTGGTATTGCTTTATTATATGAAGTATAGGCAGTTTAGTTTTGTAAATTTTTCATTCTTTTTATATGTAAAACAGTATCTAACAGAAGTGAGTACACTACTCACAGTGTGCAGCTTGTATAACAGTGTATATTTGCTTTCCTCTCAAAAGAAGTCAATGCTCAGTCATTAATGTCCAAACCTCTGGCAACAAAAGTGAGTACACCCCTAAGTGAAAAACATGTTCCAGCACTGCCTAAACTTACTTCACCTTAATAGGGGTTAGGTTTGTAGACCTGCTTGGTTAGTCCAGCACCTTTAACATACTGCCCTTAGGACCAGTTTTGGAATTGAGGGGATCATGTTCTGCTTCAGTATGTCACAAAACCTGTTGCCATTTATGGTTTCCTCAGTGAACTGTAGTTCCAAAACTGCAACCCTAAACTATGACACTTCCATCACCATGTTTCACCGTAGGCACTTTGTACTTGTCGGCTGTTTACTGCCACACACGCTTGCTACCATCTGAACCCGAAAAGTTTATCTCGGTCTCATCCGGCCACAGGATATGGTGGCAGTAATCCATGGCCTAAGTCTTCTGGTCTTCAGCAGAAGAAGAGGCCTCTTTCTGGGATGACAACCATGTAGACCAATTTCATGCAGTATACAGAGTATGGTATGAGCACCGACAGGCTGACCTCTCCAGCAGTTATACATTCATTTATAAAAGACAGCTTCTGCATATGACACTGAGCACCTTACCTCCATTTGTTGGGTTGACCATTGTGCGATCTCATCAGAGTGGAACCTATCCTGTTATATACGTATACGTTATGCTGTATGGTCATTTTTGGCAATCTTATGTAGAGTAACAATTAATTTGAGATCTTTTTGCCATCAGGCACCATCCTGAACTTCCAGTGACCAGTATGTAACACTAACGGGAGGGAAATAGCTGATTGAGTACAGCTGAGTGAAAAATTTTTAAATTGTGTCCAGTTTGTTGCCATAGGTTTATATATTATTGGCTGTGTATTTACCACAATGTGAGGGGTGTACTCACTTTTGTGAGATACTGTATACACACAGAGAATGTGGGAACATTTTTTTTAATGGTTTTGTCTGATTATTTCCACTGTAAAGAATATTCTTCCTAGCCCATTTTTGCATCCTTCTCAGAACTTAGTTACATCTAACAGAGAAATGACACCTCGATGTTCTTAATAAATCTTTATCATATTTTTAATCACAACAGTGGATTTTGTCTAAATTGGAAGAAGTCAGAGATCTCCAACCAAAACCATGAGAGGTGATTCCGGCAACCACAAGCTGACTAGAGCTACATTTCTTCTCCTGCCAAACATTTGTTCATTGAACTTATTGATTCTAAGCAACTTTACCAAACCATTTAACAATCCGTTAGAGATGGATCATTGTTTTTATATATACACACATTGCTTGTCTGAAATAGACTTTTCACAGAGGCCCTGCCATGAAGAGGTGTATATATATACGTATTTATGTATAAGCCATTGTCTCTGAGAGAGAAGAGTGATGTAGCGCTAATACATGAGAAGAATTACTCAGCGGTAAAGGATAACACCACGTGTCACCTGTAGAATGTGTACAGTAAAAGAACATGGCCGTGTAAGATACTCTATCACTACACAAAATGTTTATAATTATTTCTGCGTTCCTGGTCCCCATAGGGATAACTATTGAAATGTACAAAAGTTTTAATGTCATTTAACTTTTCATATTCTTTAATCAAAATGTTTTAACTTATTTGTTTGGAGCGTATGCATGTCTTCACCTAGAATGTGTGGTGCTGCGGACTTTTCTTTTTTCTTGCACTAGATCAATAAGGAGTGTTCTTATTGTCCTTTCTTGCAACTTGCCTTAACTAGACCTATGTATACACACTGGTGCAGTTAGACCTATGTATACACACTGGTGCAGTTAGACCTATGTATACACACTGGTGCAGTTAGACCTATGTATACACACTGGTGCAGTTACCCGTTCACTGGAAAATGAATGAATGTATAATTGAAGTGCAACTAGGAGAACATGAATTTCTCTCGCTTTCAGACTATAGTCTCCTGTATGGTACCATGTAGACCGGGGGGGTTACTTTTTACCTGTGGGTGACAATAGGTTCAGAGGGACTAGACCAAGAGCAGATGGATGAAGTGTTCGTATGAAGTACTAAAAATATAAAGTTAATGTCCTAAAATAAAAAGAGCAATAGGAGATTAAAAGGCCCAAATATGGCCCATGGGTCGTAGTTTGCTCATGTCTGATTTAGAAAGTGCTCTTTCGCGTTATTTATCTAGGAAGTGCTTTGGTTTCCTCCCTCAATTAAAACGAACACAGCACTTTTGGGGTACCATTAACACACAATGGCACCATGGAAGTGGACCGGCTGTGAAAAGGCAATCCTGGTTTTAGCTTCAGATCACAGCATAAGAGACTTTAAGGTAGGTGAGCTAATATCAGATGATCAACCTCATGATGTCTGATATGGCGACATACATCACAGGATAAAACTGATACAACAAAAACAACCAGACAGAAGTATTCTGAAATAATTACTACCAATGTGGATTGCATATTGTGTTTGCCTGGAGTTCAGCTTTAGGTATTAAAAATAGAAGGGAAAATGTTTGCTCACTCCAGTCACACAAAGCCCGTCATTGTTCTATTGGGGTACAACCAGCCATCAGTAGTGCACAACATAGACATATTGCCAAAGGATTTTCAGCATAACAACTGTAACTGCTGGTAAGTTAGATTTGTGCAGAAGCATACTGTATTTTTGGACTATAAGACGCACTTTTCCCCATTAAAATCAATGAAAAATAAAACGTCTGTGCTAAGAATATCTGAAAGAAAAATTTTTCAAAACCTCTTGGGAGCAATAGCTCTGCATCCCAGGAGGCTGGAATTTGTTCCATTCCCTTCAGCCAAGCCAAAAGGCCACTGTCGAGAGAGTTCTAACTTCCAGCAGAATGTGCAGGGCTGAAACTATAGTATGTGTATAAACACTAGCAGTACCCATTCTCTGTACCCTCTGATCTACTTATGAAGAGACACATTTTACAATCTGGCACTGGACAACTTACCCATGAGCAGCTATTTACATATAGGAGGAGATATGAGTCTGTGTCACATTTTCTCCCCCCTGCACTAAACGTTACCTCCTGGCACTGGCCTTTTGACTTGGCTGGGGGAATATAGAGTGAATACTGCATGGCTCCTACCTGCCTACTTTGCAGGTACATGCTGTACATCCACATTATATGTGAATGGCTGTGTCTTATTTTCTCTCTAAAACTATAGGAGTGCATCTTATAGTGTGAAAATCTGGTCGTTTATGAGCCATAGCACTACCTAGATTTGTATACTATTACGATAGCAGTTATGGCATTTATTTTCCTTCTTCGGTAAACAAGTTTATTATTTATTGGTGAATAATGTGCACAGTAAATAAAATGACTATGCAAGATCATTTTACTCCTGTATCAGTAAGTCATAACAGAATGACTTCTCACCAGGCCCAAAGCCAATAGGGTAAATGTTGCTTTGTTCCAGACGGGGTATTAGATGCAGAAGTGAGGACGACAAGGAGTGCAGTAAAGAGATTTCATTTTACAAGAGTGACCGTTTTGTTAGTAGAACTTTAGTTCGTGGAAATACTTTGTTAACTCATTACCTGTCCACAGAATGTAGCTGATCTACAAGGTATGCTAGGGACCTTGTACACTAGCTGAAGTTACCAACTCCTGAGTCTCCACATTGTCAGCTTTATAAATAAAGCTAGGCACACACGGGTAGATTTGTAAAACGATTCGAGTACAATCAATCAACGT
>CM070032.1:96471332-96485438 GCA_036250615.1 Ptychadena robeensis | reverse complement strand
TATGGTGCGCTTTTGGTACAGAAATCTGGACCTCAGCAGTGCGCTAGGGAGGTTAAGGAGCTCTGCAAAGTGCTTCCCAATTGAAGTCAATGGACTACTTTTATGGCCAAACTATACTCTGAATGTGACAGGTGGCGTTTAACAACCAATCAGAAAACATACTGCCCGATGATTAATGACATTTTCTGTTCTGTAAACGCCCTCATTGACTTCAATTATAAACTTACTGCATGGTCACTGAAAAGACCACAAAACGACCTTGCAAGCTCCCATGTAAAGGAGCCCCAAGTCACTCTTTATATGTGTATACTGAGCACACAAAGTATACAGAGCGGAACACGGAGCTGCTCATTGTCTGCAACTCTGCAAAGACACAAACACACTTCCAATGGGTTTCTTGAAGCGGCTCCAACCCCACAGGACTGTGTTCCATGCTTACCAGAGAACTCGGGGAAGTAGTCGATCAAGTGAGAGAACTGGATTTTTTCCTCTAGCAGATCCTTCTTATTCAAGAACAAGATGACAGAAGAGTTCTGGAACCAGGGGTAGGTTATGATGGTCCGGAACAGAGCCTTGCTTTCTTCCATCCGGTTCTAGAAGATACAATGGTTTCCAAGATTAAAGTACAACTTATGTCACAGACACTGGGGCTGAGAATACATGATATTTACTTCCAACGAGATCTGAAGTGAGATCCAAGCAGATTATTTCATAGAATTTATTGGATGTCGGCAGATTAGACATGTTGGTAAACACACTGACTGCTCATACACACACCGTAATCCATTTATTATATTGTATTGATAAGTAAAGGCAGTTCACCAGTTTAAGATGTTGAATATGAACTGTAAACCAATCATTACATACATATGTTTTTGCTCTATAAGAAACTTTTTACCCCCACCAAAATCTGGGTCTTTTGGAGAATATACTGTCCAGGCACTCACTGCAAAACAGTGGCTGCCGACTTGTGGCATGTGGCTTAAACTATTTACACTTTCCACACTGTAGGTAGGGGCAGAGAGAAGGGAGTGATCGCTGAGCAGCCAGCTTTCTCTGCTTTGATGAGAGGAGACGAAAACTGGCTGCTCTGCAATCACCTCCTTCTCTCTTCTCACCACCTTTAACAAGTAGATTCTTAGCAAATGCCTGGAAATAGTTTCAGCTGCAGAAAGCTGGATATTGAATGTTTCTGCTCAACAGTCTGAGCATTCCCTTCTTTCTTCCCCCACCTTCTCCTAAATGCTGTCTATTAACACTTCGGAGGAAGCACAGGGGACAGGAGGGAATGAGACCAGACAGCAAAAACACACACCTCTGTATACAGCTGTATATAGGGGTGTGTCTTATCATGCGGTGCATCTTCTCCACCACAAAGCATGGTACTCAGAATTACCTCGTTGTCACATTCTGCAAGGACCTGGTCATATTCGCTGAGCGCCACCAGAAAAATAATCGAAGTGACATTTTCAAAACAGTGAATCCACTTTCTTCTTTCGGACCTCTGCCCCCCGACATCCACCATTCTGTTAAATATAAGAATCCCTTATAAGAAATCATGCAGCATTTTACTCAGAGAAAACACTGTAAAAGGAAACATGTGACCAGACAATGCAGAATAAAGTATGACCACACACTTCGCAAGTAGTTAAATTAATGACAAGTAAATCCTCATCCCACACACCCTCCCGTCTAACTTCTCCTTCCTGCTTGCTCCTGGCATATGCGGGATCTATTTCACAGCACAAACCTGTCTACCTAACTGGCACTGCATCATCCTTACATTTGCTCTAGAACCTAACACCCAGAACACACTCCCATCACCTGTATGTTACAAGTGTTCTATGTGTGGAGGGAGGATAGAAAGAACGGTGTCTTCTAGTCTGGACACAAGTGTATAATAAAATCCCAGAAACCGGTGGAGCCGGAATTCCTTGTTCTATTATGAAGTAAAGCCGCTGGAAGTGCCGGCTGGAGAGCAGGACACAGGACAACTATACACACTGCAGCACTTTCTTCCACAGTCTACACAAGCTTGGTGGGAAAAGATCTTCCTTTAAAATGTGAAACGTAAGCACTCCGTAAAGTTCATATGACCAGAAATACCATCACACTCCTTCCCGTGGTTAGATTATTGGATATTATTATGGTATCTGGACTCAGGGAAGACAGCAAACCACAATTTACTTTGGAAATGATTACATAAACAAAAGGTTATGAGAAGTGTTCTCATAATAAATGGTTTCCTGGTACAACATTTCTATCTGATCTAACAGAAAAAACTGCACAAATGCTTTCCTGGAGACCCCCAGTGTGTTTTCTGGGGGCTCACAGAGGTCTCTGGCAGCTTATTATACAGTATGATCAAAGACATGGGTGAGGCATCACCAGGTCTACTGCACAGGGTACCAGGCCAGCCAAACATCCGGATGCACAGGACGTTTAACCTCCACCGCAACTTTGGTGCAGAAACAACAGGGGACAAGGGATGTAGTGTGACGCTGACTAAGGGCTTGTTTCCACCAATGCAGCCGCTTAGATTCGTCCCCGCTAAGAACCGCATCTTATATGTTTGTTAGCTGGAGCCATTCACCTCTATGTTCGCGGTCAGTGCTGGGCGCCCGCAATATAGTGTGGTTGATCGAGTTTTTAGAGAGCGGACGCCCCCTGACCGCAGC
This sequence comes from Ptychadena robeensis, assembly GCA_036250615.1. NCBI lineage: Eukaryota > Metazoa > Chordata > Amphibia > Anura > Ptychadenidae > Ptychadena > Ptychadena robeensis. The sequence continues at coordinate 96,482,760 of CM070032.1, read as the reverse complement.
AGGGGACTAGCCTATTAAACTACATGGACCCAGTTTCGTCCGCCCTGTTGTCAACCGCAGGCTTCCGCGGTAGTGGAAACAAGCCCTAACTGAAGTGTTGAACTTCATAGTGGGGAGATGATACTGGGAAAAACAGTGCATGTGATGTAAAACAGGCCAAGCCACATGGTGTAAACATAATGGGCGCCTACATGTTTAAACATATTATGGGATGACCATGGTGTGGAACTGACACATGTGTTCAATGTATTAAACTGCCTAGTGAAAGGATACGGGTTGTCAGTAAGAAAATAAACTTGAAGTTAGATGACATTGAGGGAAGATGGAGACAAATCCCTGAAGCAGGTGGACTGCAGAGATGTGCACTGGGAGGAAAACATCGGGATGGTTTGTGCAGTGAGAGGAAGAAGCCAGTGTAAACCATGGCTACAGACATTGCAGATTAAGTGGCTTGTAGGGAGGACTCTTCAATGTTTTTTCTGCTTTACAAGACTTTTAGTTGTTGGAGATTGAAGGAGTTCATTCACATCTGACAGGGACATGAGTCTTCATGAAAAGTATTGAAACAGCTGCGGCTCCTGCCTCCTTCTCAGCCATCGGCTGTCAGTGTGAAGGGGCGGAGCCAGCACTCCTCATTCGGAAGCTGTGTGAGTGAGGCAGCTGTATCAGACAGGCTGCTTTTTCCAAGCTTGTGGCGTGTTGTAAATCACACACTGCAAGCTGGGGGTCCCCATTGAACAGTAATCGATGTGCCCATGTGGTGCACATTGATTTCCGTGGTGCCTAGCTTAAGGAAAAAGCAGCAGCATCTTCTGCCTAACTCCCTTTCTCTGCTTTAATTGGCCATTACAGTACAGTGTTGTTTTTCTGGCCAGTAGTTCTGTGGTTAATGTATGTCGCCTTCCTTTCCTTCAATGGATGGATACAATACATTAGCATATTAAATACAGAGGAGTCGTAGCTGAGGAGTCGGAAGAATCAGAAACTGAGGAGTCGGAGTCAGAGTCGGGAAATTTATCGACCGACTCCACAGCCCTGTTCTTAAATAAGTTACTATTTCACACACCATAGCTTACCTGAAAATAATATTTTCTAAATCAAAGGGATACTCGATGATTCCAGTAGTGGGCACTCTGACTCGCAGGACATCTTGCTGAGTTGGTATATAGGATGGTACAGCAATACGATCTATGTCACTAAGGTAACTGAAATACATAAAGGTCACAGATGTTTAAACAAGAATTCCAAATGATTCATGGATGGGGCCCGTGTGACCCAAGGATCAGCAAGCCAGGACACTGTAAGGGTATAGCATCACATTTATTAAGCAGTGTGCAGCTTCAATGTATTACTGAATATTTTGGGATGAAAGCTAGTCTCCTACAGAGACCATAGCCCCCATGGCCTTAAGCACTTCTGATTTGTTGCTAAGCCTTAACTACTAGTAGGAGATCTAATCTGTCTGTGAGCTGAAATATTGATAGATCGGTAACCTAAGGTAGCCATAGACAAGTACATTTTTGATTGTTCAATTAGAGCACGATCAATCGCCTTGTGCATTCACGGTAATGGATTACGGAAACCCTTTCTTCAACACTGTTTGATTGCCATTACTTTGGATGGGGACCCTCGGTATGAAATGGGATCTGATTGCTTTGCATTGATTCTCCTTTCAATCAACGAAGCTTGACTACAGCATGGTGACATCATCACGCTGTTTTGAAGTGTTCATGGATTGAACAGGTATCGACTTGTGTATGGCCACCTTTACTCTTTTATGGTCTCCTTGCACCTCTACAATTCTGATACACTATAGCACATTGACAGACAATGTGAACATACACAGGGCCTGTAAGTAGAACTAGTAAAAACTGGGTGGCATTGGGTGTTCTACTCACTATTTAGCAGAGTCAGACAGCTGGTACTCTCTCCTCCTGTCATAGCACTCCTGGATGCCAGGGTCTTCCCACAGCTTCTTTATTGCTTCTACCTGCTTTCTTTCCAAACTGGATACCTTGTCTACTTCAACTTCCCGGACCAGCAGTGCGTTTTCCTACAAAACAGATACACGTCTCATTAATTATTAGTACTACGCAAATATCACGTCTTGTGTCATATATAAATCACAAGAGCTAGGGCGCATGGAACACGTTTTCATGGTGTATGCACACAGATCAGATCATATAAATTGAGCTTTTAGCACATTTCTTGTACTAGAAAAGGAAGGAAAGAGAAAGGGAAGAGAGCGTGCAAGATAGAAAGGTAAGAGCAAGAGAGAGAAAAGGAAGAGCAAGAGAAAGGGAAGAGAGCGTGAGAGAGAGAGAAAAGGAAGAGCAAGAGAAAGGGAAGAGAGCGTGAGAGAAAAGGACTAGAGGAATAGAAAAAGAAGAAAGCCTGCAAGAGAAAGAAGAAAGAGAGCGCACTAGAGAGAAGGAAGAGTATTAGAGAGAGAAAAGGAAAAGAGAAGGAATGAAGTACGCAAGAGCGAAAAGGAAGAGTGCAAGAGAAAAGGAAGCAAGCACGTAAAAGAGAATAAGAGCAAGAATAATTTTGTGTACATGCTTTATAAATGTATTTTCCAGTTATTGCATTTACAGAAATGTTTGAATCTACATTAGTGGCGCGTTGGAGGTAAAACACACATCAATAATAACAACATTCTATGCTTTGGATGTAATTCTGCGGTGTACCACTAGATGTCAGCATTGCCATAAAAACACCGATTATGACATGACCTCTCCCAGCACAGCCAGTGAATGACACCCCACACAACAATGGACATTTGCAAAGAGAAAAAAAACCATGCTGCTGATTTTTAACTGAATAATAAAAAAAGAAACCAATAATAAAAATAGGTAAGCACCATAGGATCACGTCTTAGACAAAAACCTGACAAACTATGAGAGCTTCTTTAGGAGCGGCTTCAAGCCAGAGAAACAACTTGTACCTGGGGATGTTCATGTCCTGATCCCACATATGGGCTACTTTCATTTACCTGATAGAATGTGACTATTTTATGTAGACTTTACCATATGAAGTAGTAATGAATCCTCTACACGTGAAGTACATTTCAGCTGGCAGACCCGATTCTCTCCATACAGTCGCACTGTAAAGCAGATAGGAGTTGGCACTGTGGATATACACTGCACATTATGGGGCTCCTGGCTGTTGGGCTGCTGTTCACTGTAACCATTTTAAAAGGTTTAACTTTGCTTGAGCTTGTAAGTAATTCAGCAGAGGATTATGTGTGACCTCATGTTTGAGTAAAGTCCAGCTTTAGAAAAAGCAGTTTTTACAGGAGATCCTGTCGCTGCCTCCATGACATGTACAATGGTAAGAACAACATCTGTGTACTAACCCACCCAAACTCCTCGAAGCAATAACTGACCTTCCTGAGATGGAACCTGCTCTACTACATTCTGCTCACACTCTATAGGCTAATCCGGGTGTGTGTACACGACATAGTACATCAGTTTGTGCGTATACATCGCTTCTAAAGACAACCCCCGACATCTAACCAGGGATTACCCACACACATTCAATACAAGGCCTTTACATTAAGTTGTGGCCAAAAACACCTTCACAGCCGCCTATAACCAAATTGGATTTCCCGGATATACTACACATATAGTTAGATACCCTCTGTGACTCTTACCATTACTGGCACATCTCCTAAACCTTCTCTCATACACAAAGAGGCTTTGAAGGTGGGGGTGTATACAGGGGGCCATACAAGGTTCCAGTTTGCCTTACAAACTCATGTTCACTGTGGCATTTTAAATATAAAATATATGTACAAAAAAAATCATTATATTTGTTTTAAACTGTATTTCGACAACTTATTCTGGGTTGTGTCCGTCAATTAAGAGTCCCCATTTGAGGGTATTTTTGGTCTGCTAGATCTTCGTATTAGGGAATGGGCATTCCAACCCAATAGAGACACAGGCTGACTATTGCCTCCACTATTTATACTTTCCTTACAATTCATAAACGAACCACCAAAGTGATGGAAACGGGACATAAAATGAATCGTGCAATTCCCTTTGCCACCCTCTCTCCTCTGGTGTGATGAGCACACAAGGGGAGGGAGGGTTGACTTCAAAGGGCACATCTGGGGAATCACACTGAAACCGTTTTCTGCATAGAAAACTGTTTTCGTGGAATTTACTTTTGAACTTCCCGCCGCCTCCCCAATGTGACGTCACTCAGATGAGTTCAGATGATCGGAACCACCGACAGCGCGGAACTGTAAGTATGCGCTGCCGGGGCTCAGATCTTTGCCGGATGGCACAATCTCATCCAAAGCAGTACGAGATGGTGCATCAGAAACGCTAGGGTAGTTAATGAAGCAAAAATAAAAAAAGAACAGAACATTAAAAACACTTTCAATACCCTTTTAGCCAGCAAGATGCTTATGCATTGAAATATTTGCTGCTTGAGTTCTATGAAATATAACATAGGACTTCATTTACACCCAGAAGTGGGGTGACCGTGACCACACAGAACCCAATATTTTACCTCCGAATATCTTATGGGACTAGCAGCCAATGGATGGGAGTTTTTATAATTAGAAAAAAAAGGTAAACATCCCAACATTTCCAGACATTGCTTTAAGTTTTAAAACCATGGGTCCAGTAAAAATGATCTTGTATAACATAAACCTTTATAACTATACAAGATATTTTCCTATGATGACACATTTCTTGTGGCAGCACTAGCTTACTTACTATTCTTTTTTCCCTGAACAAAATGTAGAAGGCTTCTGGATATATCTACTTGGTGAGCCTGTCCAGCAATATCTGAGCCTGCTAGAGTTGGCAGGAACTTTTTCGAGTAATGTAGACTCAGGCACTTGCCAGCGGAGTAGTCTAAACAGTGTGGGATGCATCTAATAGCTGCAGCATTGTGTAAAATATATCAAATCACAGTTTACCCTTTCTGACTATGAATTCAAAAATCTTTAACACTGCCATCACCAAGTACTTCACAGTCATTTGTTAAGTTATGTAAATAGTAGTCGGCCAGCTTGGTTTTGTTGGCGACCTGGATGTATGTTGTTCTAAAAAAGAGACACACCCACTTCCCTATATTGACTCAGGATTTCCTCAGCTCTCACCTCTCGTCACCTTCCCATGGATACAGCCACCACCAAGTTCACTTTTAGCTCACATCCTTTACCAGTTCATGTCCTTCTATTTGTGAGGAAGGCTGACCACTAAATCATAGACTGCTAACTAGTAAACGTGTCACAGGCAGTGCCCAATATACCAAACACTGGTCCTCCCATAGCTCAAACCCCATACTGGGAGCAGAAGACCAATCCTATGTCTAACATCAGTAGGAGGGACGGTTCTTTTCTAAGTGTTCATATTGAGCAGAAAAGCTTTTACTGTAAAAGGAAAATAATTAAAAGGGAATAAGCCCAACTTGGAATGGCAGCTTTCATGCACGTTGGCATGCCTTGCGCAAGTTTATCACATTGTTGTTGGGTAACTTCATAACACTCTTTCGGCAACAAAAAAACCAGCTCAGTTGCTTGATGCTTTGTGACCATCCATCTGTAGATTGGGCTGGCCAAGACAGACTCTGGATTTGGCGATTTTCCATCCAGACATTATTGGTCCTGTGGGAAATGCCAACCATCCAAAATGGGGAGACCTAGAAGAAGGAAGCAATGGATTTCAAGGACAACCTTTTATGTGGCTTTATACGTTTGTGTCCTTTAAAAAGACACATCTGCCCAATGCTAGGCTTGCTGAAGTCCCCCAGATCACTGACCCTCTTCTATTTATTACAGTTGGTGGGAGACCCTATGGGTTGTAGGCTTCTCCAGGTCTAGCCATTTAGGTGACTAGGTTTTGGTAAACGCTGAAAAAAGGACTTGGACTTTACAAACCTCACCCTGACTCTTCTTTGCTTCTCACTGTTCAAGGCATTTATTATGGTTTCCCATGATTTTAGGCTCCACACTTGTCATTTACCCAGACCCAGTTTGTGATTTGATATAAACCTAGAGATTTTGGGTGATATACAAACTTGTGATCATCCCCATCAGTGCTGGTTTTCACCCTCTGCCAGATTTGTAGCTTCCTTCCCCTTAATGCCAGTTGGTTGATTTTCTTCTTGAGTACCTGATGGTTGCGGTATCATTGTGCCATGGCATTTTTAAGAACGGACATGGAATGGCTGTCATACTCAGAGGTGATGATTTAAAAAGAAATTGTAGTGCTCTCCTATTTCTTCCAAAGATGTATTCTACTGACCAAAGCCTTTTTTTAATCAAGAATTCCTTTAACAAACAAGCTCTTGACATCTTGTCAGAACTTCAGCAGACTCTGCTTTCTGAGGGTGCTCCAATCTTATGGACATGCCCAGAACACTTATATAGTAGTGTGCTATTGTGGATATCCTTTAAGCCCCCCGTACACCTTTAGATTACTCTAGATCTTCCAACAACTATGTAGTGCTGGGTCCTCCCTGATAGAATACATAGTGATTGGAAGGTTTAGAAAGGTCCTCATATTACATGGTTTAGGTAGAAGAAAAGTTAATTGTATGGAAAGCGTGTAAGGTGTATGGGGGCCTTTAGACATATTAGTTGCCAATCTCTAACATCAAGTTAAAGTCAGGCAAATAGCATTTTCATTTCCATTTGGCACGGCTGGCTGTAACTGAACAACATCAGATCTGCAATGGTATTAAAGCAATAAAAAGCCGCTGGCTACTATCCGGTAATTCTCTCGTTATGCACGATGTCACACATATATAACGAGTGTTGAAACTTCCCACTGGTAAATCCTGGCTGGCATAAGATTGGCAGAAAAAAAATCATGTTACAACAGTTTTGAATGATCCCAACGACTTCGGTTTTGTCCTTTGTGTGTTTTTAATGATTCTTCACTCTTGAATGCTTCTATTTTGTCATTTTATTTATTTTTTGCTCTAACACAAAAAGATAACACATAACCAAAATAATAACAAACAATGTGTAACCAGGATATTAATCCAGTCAGTCAAGGTAAATTAGGTAACAACCTCATTGAAGTTTGTCTAAGTGGAAGAAAACATACTTCAGAGTTCTGATGGAGTGTTTCTGCTTGCTGTTCTCTGAAAGTCTGACAAAGCCAGGAGAAATCCACAAGCAGGTCCCATGTATTGCCAACTGGGTACAGGGGTTGGCAGAAGTGCCCTGTAACAGCAGTTGTCTATATGGTCAACAGGTACCTGTCGGTGGTGACAGCCGACAGCCATCCTGCTATTTCCATGAGCAGCCGCAAGACAAATGTATCTGTGGTGGTGGTTCGTGGCTCCTGGCTGGCCATGTGAACTTGGTTTATAAGTAGTAATGTAAGTAAAGTAGTAATCCTCTTTGATCTACAAAAACCATGTAATGTGAGGACATTTCTAAACCTTCCAATCACTATGTATTTTATCAGGGAGGCCACCCTACTACAGAGTTTTTGGTAGATCTAAAGGAAATTGTATGGAGTTATCTAAAGGTGTATGGGGGCCTTAAACCTTCCAATCGTTATGTATTCTATTAGGGAGGACCCGGCACTACATAGTTGTTGGTAGATCTACAGGAAATTGTATGGGATAATCTAAGAGGTGTATGGGGGGCTTGAGGCAGACTTTAGCTTTATTGTGCTGATCACTTGATTGGAAGCAAAAAGCTGCCACCTCTAGAAGTCTGCCAGTGATTGAAGTAGTGTGATAGAATACATAGATTGTCAGCATTACACTCTTTAGATTCTAAAGTAGGAAGTACAGATACTTTATCTCCCAATAAAATGAATCCTAATTACTTATTGGTAATTACTGTGTAGGATTCATTAGGATGTCAAAAGTAAGAATGAAAAAAACTGAGCTGAGTTGCTGATATACTTCGCTCACTTGTACAGTTTCTGCAAACTTTTCCAAGTGGAATGAAGCCCGGTAACAACCGGCCGGCTGTGTGAGTGCACTGTAACATAATCTTGTCCCTTCAGGTGGGACACTAGAGCTGCATTCTATAGGAAGCACTAGACCAGGGGTGGGCAAACGTTTGGACTCCTGGGTCACAATGGGTTCTTACATTTGGCATTTGGATATTTGCCCAGGTCTTTAATAGAATCCATCAGACATTCTGCATACCAGAACAGCCATATATGTACTGCAGTAAAAATGTACTAAAAAATGTATGTCATTCCTACATATACATAGGGAATAGATATGTGACATGAAAAATGTGTAGCAATCAATATACAATGTTAAAAAAAGTTGCAGAACTTCCAAGATTATAATGAAAACTAGTTTCCAGTTGCTTTTAATAGACATCCCCAGCTAACTATAAATAAAACTACGTCTAGTTTTTTTTTTTTACTACAAATGTTATTTACTTTATTTAACCAAGTACAGATACTATTTGCTTGCAGGACATTTCAGGCATCCTTGTTGGGTATTGTATAGGAACAAAAGAAAATGAGAACTGTGCCTTTAACAAAACAGCTGGCCATGGAGTTGTAAGCCTAAGATTATAGACACACAGTGATTGTACTGCTGTGGGGGTGAAAATCTGCTGTACAAACTGCCCAAAAGCTGTCCAAATACCATAATGAGGGAAACCTAGATCAGAGGATTGTTATATTCCAGTTATTACTCACAGATCATAGGAGAGATGGGGAGTATGGATTACCACACCTTATCTGTAAAGTTTCAGACAACCAGATCTGCATCATGGCTTAGAACCCCCAGCACAACACACACTATTTGTTACTATAAAATTTCTAGTAGTAGGGATGCAGGAGTCATAACGGTGACCACTTATAACTCTGCCATAACCCTATATGGGGGAATTGCTTAGTGGCCAATGATAAATTATAGAAAATACACATCCTGCTCAAGGACATCCTGGTAAATCCTAGTATATCAGTAGTTTTGGAAATATTCACATCTACCCATTTGGCACCACCTTGCCACATCCATAGTCTTCCCCATGCCCCCAGACTGCTTAATAGAACAGCTTATATTGCCTATGTTTCCATATTTACATTCACAAATTAAGTTGGTGCCATACAATTGGCTGCCTAAATAGCTGAACAAGCGTACATGAAGAGGTAGCCGGAGAGTGTATATGCTTTTCATGAATTTCTAACTAGGAAAATCCTATGTAGAGATAATTTTACAGCTGAATGTATCCAAGATCACAACAAGAAGAATTGAACACAATTCCATGTATATAAAATTCAATAATACTGGGTGTTCTAATGTCCTCTCTTTAAAAACACCTTGCACATGTAATACAGGACTTCTATTACTCCATAAACTTTCAGCAAGTTGAGGAATGTGGTAGATTTCTTTTCCACCCGTTATGTATATAAACTACAGAATGTCGGCAGATTGCTAACATCCCGAAGTCTGCCTGAACGGTCTACAGCCCCTGCAATACTAAAAGTTTCCGAAAAACCACATACTGCAGTAACACCAACTTCATTAGGATCTTCACGGACTGCTGTTGCTCTAAACATTGAAGTGTCATTTGTGAATACTTTGCTGACCTGTTCTCTCACCTCACTCATTTACACCCTAATGAATAAAAACAGATTTGTGTCTTTATTACATACATCATTTAGACTCTCTAACACAGTGGTGGGCAACTGAGTTGATACTGAGGGCCACAAGTGGCGGCCTCCGGCATCACTAAAGGGCCGCATATAACATCGATCCAGACCCTCCCCTCATCGACCTATCTCGGCAGGCGGTGGAGCAGATTCAGACAGGCAGTCAAAACCCGACAGCCCCCCTCCTCCTGCCCCTAGGTGCAGCGCTCATATGTTAACCTGGGTTCCCTGATCAACATTGACAATATTGCTGATGTAGGACGGCCAAAGTTGATTAGGAAAGCTGGGTCAGCATGTGACCACTTCACAGGTGAGTTGCTATGCCCTATGCATTAACAGTTCGGTTTTGGGGGCCTAATGTGGACAATGCCCAAAGGGCCGCATGTGGCCCCCGGGCCTCAGGTTGGGCACCTAGGCTCCAACATCACCATTGGGTGTCAGGAAAGTCATAGCTAGTGGGAAAAGTTAGAACGAACTCCCTGGGCACCTAAAACACCCCAAAATGCTATAGGTGACGGTGACACCATGAGACACATCCGGCATTATGTTTTCACAATAACTTAAGAGGTACTGCATCGCCCTCTACTACACATCACATTGTACAAGTTGTAGTGTCCTGCACCAGGGAGTCTTAAGGCCTTGTATTCCTAATAATTCATGACATGAAAAGAAGATGATAGGATTAGTAGTTCTCCACAAAATACAGCATTGTATTTTTGTTTTGAGTTTATCCCACTGAAATATATTTTTTTTCTTCAGGGATTCAGAAGGTTTACAGATCAAGCGATCCCCTTTATTGGGGAACTGAAGTCATTAAAGTAGCTTTTGGAATGTCTCACATCTCTTCTTCAGGCTGCACTTTAACGTCCAAACATTCTGTAATTATTGACTAAACTAGTAAAGAATATTTATTTTATGTATATGTGTGTATATATATATATAATGGAGTACATTGCACAAACAGCAATACAAATCCCTAGACAGGTAGCACAGCTCCCATAGCATGTGTTCAAGTTGAATTACGGTATTTGACTGAACATACATTGAGCGCTCTTCCTGCTTAGCTTTCAGTCATACTTTATGAGCCTGGCATAACTCCAGTACAGATCGCAGGAATGCATACCTCCCAACTTTCTGCAATGACAGACAGGGACACTTCTCAGAACACACTGTGTAAGTAAATGACACACCCTCAATTACATGGACCAGAAGAATAAACATACCACAAATCATTAACAGAACCCCCAATGCTTATTTTACCACCACGTGATATTTAGATATGTTTTTTTCATTTTATTCAGTATAGTTAATGCTATGACTTGGAGGATACAAGCTTTGGTAATGTATTCATTAAATAATTCACCCAGGTAGTATTTCTCCAGTAGCAAGTCAAAGCAACTGGAGTTACTACATTTCACTAGTCAAAGGATTAGATTTGTCAACTCAAGATGTCATGAACTAAGAAATCAAGGAAGAGAATAGGTGAAATTTAGCAAGAGGTGAGTTGGGTGGAGAGAGAGATAGCTGGTTCAAAACCAGGGCTGTGGAGTCAGAGTCGAGGAGTCTGAGACATTTTTGGGTACCTGGAGTCGGAGTCGGCAAAAAATGGACCGACTCCTACTAAATTTAAATGGGAATTTAAATTTTATTTTATTTTTTAATTTAATAGAAAAAAATTTACTTCAAATGTCGCAAATAACAAACAAACAGTCATAATGAACGACTTCTCTGCTATAAGAATAAATGCATGCAGTGTATAACAGCACCCTCTGTGACCTTAGCCGAAAGGCCCCCACACACATTCAGAGTGGGGGCCGACAGATCAGCTC
>CM070032.1:96451963-96471232 GCA_036250615.1 Ptychadena robeensis | reverse complement strand
GTAGTTCTGTGGTTAGTGTATGTCGCCTTCCATTCCTTCAATGGATGGATACAATACATTCGCATATTAAATACAGAGGAGTAGGAAGAATCTGAAACTGAGGAGTCGGAGTCGGGAAGTTTTTCGACTGACTCCACAGCCCTGTTCAAAACCAGGTAGAGGTTAGAGCTATGGAAGATGTCAAATATATTTCTCTATCTTATCCAAGAACACAATAAATAGGTTTAGGGTCTCACCAGAGCAGTGCTAGGTTTACCAGATGGAACAGGAGTACATCAACACAACATGGCATGTTTTGTCATTCCTGTAGCAAAGCCAGACTTACAGTGTTCAATATTTCCATTCGATCGACTCAAAGCAAGAGTTTTTTTAAGTCGATAGCATGGGAATCAATTCCTGGTTAGATGGAGCAAAAGTGATAGATATCGAAAAAAAATCGATCTAAAGTGATCCGATTGGTACATTTTGGTCAAAAGTATCTGTTTTTCTAGGTGATGGTACCATGACACAAGATTGGGTGTGAATCTATCAGATTGTGTGGTACAATAGATCGATGTTAGACTGACAACAATACAAACTGTATTGCAAAATAATCAACCCGTGTATGGCTAGCTTTCCTCTTCAACAGTATTTTCAAATTAAATGTGCACTTTCAGGATTATATTTGTGACAAGAATTATGACTTTTACCCGCCATTAAACTATAGTGGGGGAAAAACCAGCAGCACAATTTGAATATGATTGAAATTTTCCTATCTTTTTGTGCTACCAAATCAACAACATTAATATAGGATAAAAACATTACACCAAAAACCTGTGTAACCCGATCTCAATCTTACAGGAGGCCACCCATGAGACTGGGCAGACTGGTGTGTGTGGCGTAGGATGAACAGAAGGCCCTTGGGCCATAGAAAGATTTTATTAGAAGGTTTCTGATCATTGCTTTCCTAAATTAACAATAACCATCATGCTTCTAGAATCCAGTGGAAATGCTCAGCTAACCAATCTTTAAAAAAAACAAACAACCATTTAGGTTAGATGTTTTACTAGTCTTCCCCCTCCCAGCTTTCAAAAAAGGGGATGCCAAAAGCATCCTGGTCTCCAATCCTTTAGAAGGATTGAGAGATGTATAAAGTACATATTGAAAAGATTCAATGACTGAAAAATAGAAGGACATGTGTTGCATGGAAAGGTGTAGATCAGATGGTTTAGGCATTGATATGTAGAAAGGATTGTGTGGTGTTTTCACAAGAACCTGTTTTATTTAAGAACAGCGAACCCTGCTTACACATACAACAGTTCTGTGGATGTGTATCATTCTCCAACAAAGTAGCTAACTGAGGACCTCAGATCAGAGTTGTTGATGCCTATAAAGCAGTGGCGGGCAACTGAGTTGACATGGAGGGCCACAAGTGCGGCCCTCAGCAACACTCAAGGGCCGCACATAATTTTTTTATTTATACTGACTTGTGTAAAGGTACCCATACACGTTGTGATTTTACGGGGACCGTATAAACGGGGACAGCATAAAAAATATAATCAACTATCTGGTTCATATTGTGAATGAACTAAAAGTATACGGAAAGGGTGTTTTTAGGATTGGCGAAGCCAAAACACAACTTTTTGAATGAAGAGAAAAAAAACTCTGCACTCCAGCATATGGTTCCCATTTGTACACATGGTGGGAGCATTCTGGTTGGAAGCTGTTTTGTGCAATGTGAGCCTGGACGGCTTGCCATCATTGATAAAAAAAACTATTGTTATTTGATTCCTTTATTAAAAAAAAAAAAAGGACTTTTTGTTTACTTCGGTCAAAATGTGCAGAAAACTATGGTTTACAATCGCAGCTTTCATGTGTTCTGGCATGCATTCCAGCAGTTCTCCCACATTGTTGTTGGGTAAATTCATACCACAGCTCCAACAGCTCAGCTTTGCTTGATGGTTTGTGACCATCTATCTTTCTCTTGATGTCATTCCAGAGGCTTTCAATAGGTTTCAAATCTGGAGATTGGCCAAGTCAGACTCTTGATGTGACACTGATTTCCTTGGCTGTGTGTGAGCATTGTTCAGCTGCAAATACCAATTCCAAACTCCAAGTTGGACAACATGTTCCAGGATAACCTTGCATGTGGCTTGATTTGTGTGTCCTTCATCAAGACACTTCTGCCCCATTTCAGGGTTGCTTAAGCCCCCCAGATCTACAATGACCCTCCTCCATATTTTACAGCTGGTACGTGACTGTAGGTCTAACCAGAGGGAGGCCATTTGTTTAAAATTGGACTCAGAGAAGATGGACTTAAGCAATCTTCAGCCTGACCTGTCTTTCTGATGAAGGCCTTTTTTGGGTTTTCAGGACTTCAGGCCTTCCTGCAGCTGCCCGTTTCCAGCTGTGCCTGCAGAGCAAAGTCTCCACTTACCTCTGTGTTTGAAGGTCAACTGCTCGGCCGGCCAGAGAACGGACATGTCCGATCTTCTCTGGCCGATGCAAGCCGATGCCATAAGCTGCAATGAAGACCGCGTCTCCATCGCAGCTTATGGCCGGCACACAAAGGGTGCCCGGCCGATTGAAGGGGCCCCACAATGCAATGGGATGCTAACGTGATGACGTCATCACGTTAGCATCCCGGAAAGATATCGGGACTAGTCTGCTACACACATCGGCGTGTGTGTGGCAGGCTAAGTCTGCGATCATCCCTCTCAGTGCTTGTTCATTTCTTTGTTGTCCTGAGTACCTGTTGCTTGACCTTCCTCTTATGTTCTGCCGACTTGACAATTTTAAGGACAGTATGCTTGTGCCAGTAAAGCATGCAATTTGCTTTCCTTTTCAACACTTTTGGCACTATAGTCACATTGCTTACTTGTCAACTCTAGTAGTGTTGCATAAACTCTAGTAGTATACGATTTGACCTAATTGGTGCCCCATAGAGCAGAATGAGTGGTGATTGTGTAGGCTTATGCAAGTCTTGTTTGAAAAACCGACAATGGTTTAGGTTCTAACCTTACAAAAAGTAAGGAGTATTAAAAGGGTTCACACACTTTCATGTTGTAGGTGCATTTTTACATAAGATAGTATGTGCAGCACTTTTTTTGCATGCGTAACATAATAATAAAGTAAAATGAAAACAAACAAGGAAAGAACAAAACGTATTTAGATTATAAGATGTGTATCACCCAACACATAATGAATAGATAAGTATTATCCCAGATCTGTTTGCATTTACCAAAGCCTATTGACAGATGAAGAGGTTCTTTAATCGTTTACAGTTAATTGCCAGTGCAGGCTTTGCTTGCTTCACTAAGTTTCTGTACAGCAGCAATGCCACTGATGACAGCATTTCATTGTGCAGATGCCGCATAACCCATGTACAGTACAAAGTCATAACCAGCCAGACTGAGAACACATACATATACTGTATGAAACACACATAAATAAATTGTAACATGGCATGCCAGCTGAAATGTAATAAAATAGAAGATGTATACATATATTAGTTGGAGTAAAGCTGCACAATAACTAGAGGACATTCAGTTCATAAAATATATTGCCTTGCGGTCTGATTAAGCAGACTTTGTATTCTGGGTCAGAAAGCAGCTTTTTTCACAAGTCTATGCAACTTCTCCTCTAAGAACTATATCATCAGAGCAGTGCTCAGAATCATCACACAATTGGATGTACTAATGAATAGTCATCTACAAAATAAGGATAACCTCATATGCATGGATTACATGGCAGCTAACTGCAATGAAACGTAGAGAGATTGAAGCTACAGGAGAACACAATGGAGAGCAATATATGTGACTTTGTTAAATCACCCTGGTTCAGTAATACACATGAACACATATAACCCAATTCTACATGTATATTTCTGCTTAAGAGCTCCAACATTGGAGAGGTTACATTTTCTGCCTATTAGAAACAATTCTGTAGGAAAGTGTGTGATCAATGTTCTTGGGGTGTTGATGTTGGAGAAGTGAAGATGAAACAAATCATCTTCATCTGAAGCAAGGAAGAGAGATGGTCACAGCAATAGTCCAGACCAGCAGACCTTCATACCTAGACCATAACGTAAAGCCCAAAGCACGATAGGGCACATTGGGTTTCATTTACCAAAAAAATAGACAGCTAATGACTTGCAGTGCTATACGTCAAATTGTGCAGTAGCTAGATACCCCATGAAGCACACCAACCAGAGTAGACATAGTGGAGTATGAACAATGTGCTTGTCTTCTGTAAGGAAAGGGTTTCCTGTGTGTTGAGCATGTATTTTATGGCAGAGAGGACAAACAGCCGAGCAGCTAGAGTTCACATGGCTGATCCTCCCTGCCAGGGGCCTCCTGTTAGAGGGAAGGGAAATGAGGTTGGATGCTATGGTGGATGACCTACATCCTGCAGGTTAATGTGTACACATTTATCCCACAATATAAGGCAGAGTGTGAATGCATGCCTTGTAGTCGCAGAAATACACAATATGTGTGTGCAGCAACAGCAGATATTTAGAACAATCACACGCAAAGCACAGTTCTATCCATTTATACTTTTAATGTTGAGCAGGCGGAGGACCGGAACGTCGCAGTTGTAACCAGCAAGTGTGACTGTGGTGGGTTACTGTAGGAAATAAAGAGTTCTTCTCACTGACACAGTCATCTATTAGGTCAATGTGAGATGTTAAAGTGCAGGCTGGTGCTAAACCTATGCTGTACCCCTGCAGTAGCCTGCATACCCCTCAATATAAAAAAGAACTAGACTTTGACTTAAGATACATTTGTTTTTCTTTCTTTCCATCTCATGTGGTTAGGTTTGAGGTTCTGGAAGTAGAGGAAAAGCTTTATAAAATGAACCATGAATAGTAGAATTTCTTCAGATGACATTTTCCCTTGTATAGGAATCTTGGTAAAGCAGAATGGCAAGTTGTTATTTCAGCTAATAAACACCAGTAAATGCATGTTCATTTCACTGCTTCATTTGGTAGGAGAGGTGAGAGCTATTAATCCAGAGGTTCTTGCCTTCTAAGATATGGCCTATTTAGATATGTGACCCCAGAAGTGATGTTGCAAAGTGTCACTTCATGTATTTGGAACTCGGAACTGCAGATGCGGAGTGTCTCTTCCATGATCCAAATACCAATCGGGTAAATATAATGTCCCCCTCCCTCCTATCTTCCTACCCAGCTTGTGATGTTAATGTGCGGGGTGGAAAGTTAGGAGTGAGGGGCATGGGCATCAGCGCTGCTGCATGTTAGGAGGAGCTCTGATGTTTTCATGAAACACAGTGACCCATGTGCAATGGTCATTCAACCCCGAAGGGGGACCCGACCCACAGGTTTAGAAACACTGTATTAATCTTTCACACACACTTCAATCTAAATTATACAAACGTCTTTAGATTTGCCGACAAGCAGAGAGGGAAATGGTCTGCAAAACTGGATATAAATTGATTGGTTGTTAAATATTTTGTTGTAGCTCTGAAATGGAATCTACAAAAATGGAATGGTCAGATTGCAATATATATTGTGAGATTAGGCAGGCTATATTTTTCATACATAATGACATACAGTCAAGGACTTGGTAGCAAACCTTTGATGGCACACATCTCAGTAGGGATTCTGTACCACTTCTCTGCAGATCCTCTCCATGTCATTAATGTTTCTTGGCCGACTCAAACCTTCAGCTCCCTCCACAAATTTTCTATGGGATTTAGGTCTGGAGACTGACTAGGCCACGCAACACCTGAACATGCTTCCTTGTTAAGCCAATCCATTGTTGCCTTGGCCCTGCGTTTTAGATCATGGTCATGCTGGAATACCCACCCTTTGGAGATGTAGTTCTTGGGAGTCCTAGGTAGCATTCCTCCTCCAAACACGGTGAGTTGATGCCAAAAAGCTCAATCTTGGCCTCCCCTGACCACTTTCACCCAGTCCTACTCGGAATAATTTAGATGTTCAGTGACAAAATTCAAACTGGCCTGTACATGTGCTTTCTTGAACAGGAAGACCTTGCAGACACTGCAGGATTTCAGTCCTGTATGACACACCATTCTTGTTAATAAAACTCAACAATATCTAAGATCAGCAGTAATCTTGCGGATAGGGATCAAATACTAATTTAATTCATGAACATGCAAATGTATTACTTTTCTAAATGCCATTTTTTCTGGATTTCTTTTCATTGTTCTGTCGCTCGCTGTTCACCTTTAAAACGACTAATCATACAAAATCACTAGGGATTTAAATAATTTTTTCCCTCGACTGTAATGGAGAAGACCCTTCAGATGGTCATTCTATTCACTGGTAATGGAGAACATTCAGCTGGTTTCTTCAATCTTTAGACCAGAAAGTTCTTGAATATTCTATGTGTTCGATAAAAGATCTGCTTATATATAAACAGCTTTGTTTAGACTCAATTCAAGACAATACAGTCTTGAACTGAAGTGGGGGTGTTTTGAAAAAAAAAAATACTTGACTATGGCCATACACTGCATTTTTTATATTAATTACAAGGACTTGCATGGAAAAACAAGCAACTTTACGCAAATGCAAGGCATGAAAGAATTATGGAAATAGAGCACCCAATGGGTACAATTGCTATGTATACCTATGGTTTCCACTTTTCAAGTAGTACCTAATCTCTACATCCATCAGGGAAGTATGGAGAGATGTACAAACATTTATTTTTGTGGCCCAAACATTGTACTCTTCATATTTTGTTTTCAGTCAGCTACATATTTTTTTTACCCTGTGAATTAGTATGTTCCCCTTTAAGGATATTCCCTGGAGATAAGTCTCCTTTAAAGTGTCTGAGCTGACATGGCAAACTGGTGAACAAGTTAGGTTAGAAGAAGAAACTAATGGCATGACTAGAATCAATTCAACGCTATAACTATTAGCTACAGCTCTCTTCACATGCTGCTGAAAGAACTTTATAACTAATGGTAAGGATACATTTCCCTTTAATGGTCACCAAGCCTGCCAATAAAAAAATGTTCAACATAGCCAATGGAAAGGTCATCGAAACATGGGCAAAATAAAAAAAGGCAGGTTGGTACTTTTGTACTGAACAACCATGGCCATATATAAAACACATGGAGCGAGCAAACAATACAAGCACTGTATATACTCGAATGGAAGTTTTTCAGCTCCTGAAATGTACTCAAAAAAAATAATTTAACTTCTATTCGGGTCAAGAAAAGAAAATCGCGGGATTTTGAAGGTGGACTTTTTCAACATACTATTATCAAATTAGCTGGAGATGTAGAAAGGGTTGCGGGAACATTTGGAAAAAAAATATTGCTCTAGTATATGTATGTAATTTACGATGTTTATATATCAGGATGGAAAAAAAAACAATGATACAAAAAACAAAAATAAAAATCTAAAAAAAAAATCTTATTTTTTTTAAATAAAATGCTTTTTGAGGAAAATATATTACCATCAAAACGACATTCCATCATGAAATAAAGATTAGTTTTTAAATTATGTAGAATAAGGCCGTATATGTTTTTTGGTGAATAAATTCCATGAATCCATTCACAATGCCATGCTCTTCCAGAGGTTTTTGTAAGATTATTGGGCAGTTTCTCTGCCTACAAGATGTTATCACAGATCACATGCCTCTTCTTCACAGCAAAAATGTTATAACATTAACAGAGTTGAGAAAAAGACTTTAATCATATTGTTCTACAAACCTATGTATACAGAATTAACCCCGTCAGTGCCAAGTTTCCAAAAGTTCAGTGAATCGAAAAAAAACTACCGTATATTTTTCAGATTTTTTGGAGTGGAATAGATCTGCACAAGAAGAAAAGTGTGAGGAGGAAGGGGCATTCAGTTGAATAAATTCCTATTATTAAAGGTAATGATTGTTTTTCTCCTTCCTAAGTACAACAGAAAAGTTGTCCAAATATGAATGATTAACCTAAACTGGGGATTAAAAAAAACTAATATGAAAAGTTGTTATTCTAAAAATCTTCATCTACTCGCATTTTAAAGTTATAGCAGCAAGAATTAGTCTTTATGTAAAAAACTATGTTTTGGTAAGTTTTGCAATTATTTTGTGCAAAAACCACATATGCTAGCGCAATTTCTTTACAATTTTAGGGATGAGATCACAGTCAGGGGCTTTGTAATTAACTAAAAAATCTGCTGAATTAAATATTAACATCTCAAAACAAAAGCACATTTGTTACGTGTTTCTGTGCCTTAGCTGCTGCATTTCCCCCTCTAAACGTATACTCGAGTCATTCAGTTTTTCCAGAATTTTATCTAAAATAAGGAACCTTGGCTTTATATTCGGGTCGGCTTATACTCGAGTATATACAGAAGATGGCCCTTAATTATTTGTATGCTTTACTCATGGAAAATCAAATGGTCGTAAAGCTGAAGTTACTCAGGTGACAGAAAATACAAGAACAAATCCCCAGAAAGAAGATTTTCTGCAATTGAAGAACATATTCTGGCAGTTGGAGTCTTGGAGAGAGCCAAGAGTGAGTGAACACATGCGTTACATTAATCTTCCCTCCAAGCAGAATGCAAAGCCGCATTTTCAGCAGAAAAGAGAACAATGTGTCCTAACTAAGCCCGACTTACATTTCACCTACATTTTATGTGCCTTCTTCATCATACAATACTTAGAATCCATTATATAGTCTGATAGTCTTACATATACAAAGCTGGGCTCCTGCATACCAGCATTTGTTTAGATATCTTTAAACATAAAATATAGCCTTAGACATACAATGTGCACATTCCTGCAGTTACTGTATAACCCATCTCGCATAATGCAAGTCCTGTCTCTAGAACATCTGCTGTCATTTAAAAAAAAAAATGACACTAGAATATTACATGGGCGACAACATTGCTGCAAATTGTGATGGAGTGGATCAGCAACGGGAAGCCTATTGGACAATGGCGTTAATGTATGGCCAACCAAGAAAAAATAAAAACACTAAGAATCATAAAAACAGATAATTATTATACACAGTGATAAATGACACATCTGCAGTACTTAATACTCATACAATAACATAATAAAGGAGTTTCAAACTCTATTTAGGAGCTGCAAATGGTAGGTCAGGTTGACCTATGTGCAGTACAATACACCTTAAACTGTGATTCTTAGATTGTAGTCTCAGACACATTGTGGTCTCCCACATAACCCCAGAATTTACATGAGTTGGAAATCTAGATTTACTGGCAGAGTCAACTACTTATAAAATTTGCATTTACAGTTCTGCAGATAAGGTAGATGGTCTCATGGTGTATGGAGTCCATGTTGCAAAGCACTGTATAACAATGGCTTGGCTAATGTTGCAGATGAGGACAACAATGGACATCCTCCACACTGCGGAAAGCCTTTCTTTATAGCTAATGCTGGCCATACACATACCGATAAACGGCCGGATTTTAATCTGACAGACGGGCGTGCGCGCTCTCGCCGTCGGTCAGGTTAAAATCCGGCCGTTTATCGGCATGTCCCCACATGGGGCGACAGATGCCTGTCGCCCCACTTCTCGGCCGGCCAGAGATCCGACATGTCGGAAAATCTGAGCCGATGGGAGCCGATTGCCATAAGCAGCATTGAAGACGGCGTCTCCATCGCTGCTTATGGCCGGCACACAAAGGGTGCCTGGCCGATTGTGGGGCCCCAGAATGCAATGGGAGGCTAACGTGATGACGTCATCACGTTAGCCTCCCGGAGCGACATCTGGGGTAGTCTGCCTGCACACATCGCGTGTGTATGGCAGGCATAAGGGAAGTATCAAAAGGGTAACATTTATTTTCAGTGATAAATTTAGTGCCACAGTCTTGTCCCATGACCAGATATACTCCCTCCACCTGTATTATGCAGCCATACACTTTCGTGTATACACCTCTGCATATACAAAGTTCATATATCTAAGCTAAAGTTTGTATAATGAATTGCACACCACAAGATAGCACTGTGGATACATGTGGCTGCGATCAGAAGTGTAAAAACACAGCAGATCTCTAAGGAATAAACAGAGTGATAGAATGAATTGATAGGCAAAGCTTGCAGAACAGGATTTTCTACCTTTGCCAGTTACTGCCTTCTCTAAACACTTAGGTGTTTGCATATGAATAATCTCAAATGTCTAGTGCTCGGTGCAGCGCTGCTGCTTTATTTTCACACTCGATATAATCCTGCTAGTGAGAGGGTTTTATCACATCCATGTAATATCAGTCTACATAAACCCTACCAAGGAACTTTGCATGGCGCCATTACATATGACACTAAGTGACTCAGGATCCTTGCTTCATTACAAAGGATTCATCTGCACGTATGTTGAAGACACGTCCACGTATAAAATATTCTTCTCCATAATATTAGCCCCATTAGACAATGATATGAAAGCTAACAGGATACTTCTTTATTATATATTATTATATATTATATATTATTGTTTATATATTATAAGATTATGTGTTTATCCTACAATGTAAACAATGAAAACAATAAGATGAGCTGGAAACATATTCCTAAAGCCCCCCATACACCTTTAGATCACTCCATTCAATTTCCTTTAGCTCTACCAACAACTATGTAGTGCCGGGTCCTCCTTGATAGAATACATAGTGATTGGAAGGTTTAGAAAGGTCCTCAAATTACATGGTTTTGGTAGAAATAAGTTGATTGTACAGAAATTGTATGGTATGATTGTTAGGTGTTTGGGGGCCTGAAGGGCTCTTGTCCTCTATGCATGTTGTTTTTTGTGTACCGGCAATAGACACATTGGCACTAACACGCACACACCGGACACATTACTGTGTGTGTTATTGCTAGTGAACAGGTAACACTCACAAAGCAGTAATGAGTGCAGAGGGGTGTTAGGCACTGTGTTGTGCGTTAACCCATAACATTTAAGTGTGAATAGTAAACTGTGTTTCCTATATAAACCTGTCTACCAAGTGGTAACTGCAACTATGCTATGTTTATACAACTATAACCAATAGGTTGTACACAGGCTTATGGATCTGTAGCATACTGTGTTTCCCCGAAAATAAGACAGTGTCCTATATAACTTTTTTGCTCCCAAAGATGCCCTACGTCTTGTTTTCAGGGGAGGTCTTATTTTTCCATGAAGAAGAATACGGCACTGGGGTATCAGGTTGGGGGGTCACTTAAAATGACACGGGGGAATCAAAAATGGCAGAGGAGACTCAGAGGGGAGGGATCACCATTTTAGTAACCCCTTCTGATCCTCCTGTGTCATTTTGATTGCCCCCTCTGATCCCCCCTGTCCAGAGTTACAGTACCGTATCTTCCGGGTGCCTTATTTTCAGGGGGATGCCTTATATTTCATCATGAGGCAAACATTTAAGGGGTCTTATTTTTGGTGGATGCCTTTTATTTCGGGGAAACAGGGTAGTAATGACACATATACTACCACCAAATATGCATAAAATAAAGGATGTTTCATTTTGATGTACAAAACATTAGATCAATACTCCAGTAAGATGAGTTTTTATTTTATGTATTGTTTGCATCTAAACATGTATGGCTGGTTCTGAGCTAGTTCAGCTTTACAGAAACATACTACTTGGACTAGTAAACCCATTGACCAGCTTTGGGCCAATCTGAAATAACCTTTAATTTACTTTACATACTATAGTACTAGAAGTAGGACAAGGACATGATGTGCATTCCAGGGCAAAAAGGTTTAAACCTTGGTCAACACCTAACCTGCAAGTCTGCATCTTCTCTACTGATGTTTGAGTGGGTTTCCTCTCAAATCACCAATAATGTAACATTGTGCCAGACATTAGTGCATAGCTACATTAATGGTTTTTAAAACCCTGTGTAAAATAAAATAAAAATCAACATTTAGGTTATACTGTGCAGGCTATCATGGCTGCTTATAGATGCCCCTGATAACCGCCCAGGAAATGCCCTGTTGCGTTCCCTGGGGTCCCCAGGGCATTTAACAGCCACCGCTGAACACGAGCCCAAAAGCTGCTTTACATACAAGAACAAATGTAATAAGTGCAGAGAAACCAATACAATTGTATGTGCATGCTTTTATATTTATACATGAGGATTTTCGAGCCTTAAAAATATTTGTTTTTCAGATAAAAGTTTAAAAACAAGGAGAAAGAAAAGAAAGAGTTGGTTGTTTCTTAACATTGTTAAAAAGAAACATTTTTCTACAACTACATAAACACCCCAAGTCCTCCTCCCTTTCCTTTACTTGTTTCATACAATTGTCTGAAATGGTAATTAGGCCTGTTGAAATTGGATAGGTTTCAAATCGTAGAGCTTTGAACGGCCAAGTTAAGTTGAAAAACCAGATACACTGAAAAACATGATTCTCTTTTTCAAGAGACAACAGCAAGAATGTACGGCTGGCTGGGGGGCGCTGGAAGTGGACCATCATCTTGGCTTGGATTGGAGGAAAGGTAGATCTCTCTGGATTGCTTTCTTTGCTAATCGTTTTACAATCCTTCACCTTGTAAAAAAAGAAACTATAATCAAATTTTCATAAGTTTGTATGTCTTCCATCGCTGCTTATAAGGCGATTTCCTCTATGAAAGAGTTCAGCAGAAATGATGAAGTGTTTATCCAGTAGCCAATTTTTTGAATCGACCATTACACAGAGATCAACAAACTGGGAATAAAAATTAAAACAGGAAAGGATTTTCTTATATAGCATGAGGAAACTGCTATACTTTTATCTTTCCATTAAAAATTGTTAATGCTAAAATACACGCTGAAAAAGCAGGACAACACAATACACATTAATGCAATAGTCTTTTAGAACAGACTGCAAAATAATTACAAATAAAAACACCCATTTCAATTTAAGAGTGTGCCTAGGCCAGCTAAAGACAACAATGGGCAAGAACTGTTTCAGCAAACAATATGTGCAGAGCGCAATGATGGCAGGCAGTTTCAGCTGGAAATAAGCATAAAAGGCTCAACATTGCCAGTATGTACAGGACAGGAGCATGGGAATTATAATGGGCAGAGGAACAGGGAACAGTATTAGGAGAATACACATTCAGAGTTTATTAAAGGTGGTAGAATGAGGAGAGGAGTATAAAGGGTATAACAGCTATGTGAAGGGGAGGAGTATAGACGTTATGACCACATGTAGTATGTACAGGAGAAGCGTGCAGAAGTTATGACCACATGTAGTATGTGCAGGAGAGGAGTGCAGACGTTATGACCACATGTAGTATGTGCAGGAGAGGAGTGCAGACATTATGACCACATGTAGTATGTGCAGGAGAGGAGTATAAAGGGTTATGACCACATGTAGTATGTACAGGAGAGGAGTTCAGAAGTTATGACCACATGTAGTATGTGCAGGAGAGGAGTGCAGACGTTATGACCATATGTAGTATGTATAAGAGAAGAGTGGAGAAGTAAGCAGTATCTATTTTCTGAATCCACTGGGCAACTTACGGTGAGAAACATTTTAGAATCTGGCACAAACACCTTACTCATGAGCAGCATTTTACATATGGAAGGAGAGATGAGTCTGTCACCCTAGCCGGCAGTATGTGAAGAAAAGAAGCATTTGTGACCCCCTCCCTTTTGGCTCCTATGTTCCCATGCGAACATTTTACTCTAAGAACTCTCCATCATGATCCAAAAGAATATCACTCAATACCATGGATCCAAAAAAATACCATGCAGTTAAGCAACTAAGCAATGAACTTAATTATGGCAAAGTTGAGATAAAAAAAAAATAATAATGCTAGGGATCATGGGGACCTCATTCATTTGTTGTGGCGGTGCCCAAAACTCCAGCCCTATTGGACGTCTGTCCTTGACTATACTTCCTCCGTCTCCAAGCTTACGATTCCCCCGGACCCTTTGGTCTGTATACTGGGTGTTGTCTCCTCGCTGACGGAGGAAGTTCCTTTGTCCATCTCTATTACTAAGGTATTATTCCAGGCCCGCAAGCTTATCCTGGTCCACTGGAAGGGGCGTGAGCCTCCTGGGGTTCGCTCCTGGCTTGATGCCATCGCATCTATGATTAAAATTGAGAAAATTGTATACACCCGCAGGAATGCCACTGCAAAGTATTATAAGGTCTGGGGTGGCTGGGAGATGGCTCTCGGCCTGGGCTATAGACCCTGAGTTCCTTCCCCCTACTCTGTGTTTCTTGCTTAGTAACCTATTGGTCTGTATATCTGCTGGGGGTTTTACTGCCCTGTATACCTGGCAATGCTGTTTTGATTTATGTTTATACTTTATTATTTTGAACATCGGATGCTGTGTTGAATTTTCTTACGCTGTAATGTTTGCGCAATTTGTTTAATAACAGTTGATTAAAAAAAAAACTAAAATAAACTCTAAACTGTAATGTTGGAAAGTAAAACTTGTGACCATCATTAACTGCTGTCAGAACTGGGCCATCTGCATCTGCTACAATTACAAGGGGGCATTGGAGTACTCACCCCCCCCCCCTCTCTTCATATGTTGGCAAGGAAAGAATATTGGGGGGTGATCAAAAGAGAAAACAAACAATCTGTTTATGTCCCTGCAACCTGAGAGAAAATGCTATGCAGACTTCTGACAAGTAACGAAGGCCATACAAACATGATGAACAAATCCACAAAGTGATGAAAGCTCAGGTATTTGGATTATCTGTCACCACCATTCATTTATAAGAAATGTGTAAGCAGCAGTGAGAGTAGAACCACAAACGTTGTTACATTTCTTTTCCTCTTCACAGGACAACATGTCTCCAGATGGCCATGGAGTGGAAACGACAATCACAGCCGTTCAGCACATACTGTGCAGAAAAAGAAGAAATTAAAAACCCAATTACAAAGCCTCTATCCTTGTAAATAAAGGGTCAGAAACCCCAAACCTTTACATTTGATGGGTCAATTACCCAAATAAGGTGAGACAGAGGACACTGTACATGGCTGACTTTATTACTTGTATAATAACATCTCACACTTTTGCAAACAGAACTTAAAATCAACAGTGCTGTTTCAGTCTCTGGTAGGAAGCCAAATTTTCAATTCTCAGCGATCATTAACCATTCCACACTTTACAAGTGACAAAGAGACATGTTCATGTGTTAACATTCTCAAAGAAGGCAAAATTGTTATTTTAAAATAAAATAACGAATTTTGAAAGAAAACATTTACAATGAAGCAATCATTTTGAAATGCAAATTTCTTGTTTTTGTGCAAGTTCTTGCTTTCTGGATACAGGTACAACAAAAGTAAAGTTTGCCTTCAGAAATTACACTTCTAGGCTGAGACTCCACTCATAGGCTGTGCACGTTTTCTGTCCAGATCACCGCGGCAAAACCGCGTCCAATCCGTGCTTACTGATCTTACTGGACGCAGCCGCACGTTTGGGACACGGATTGAGGTGCGGCTCACAAAACGCAGTAAACCACTGTGTTTTGGAGACATGCACATTGGGGGCAATGGTAGAGGTTCAGGCTAGTCTAAAAAATGTGCCAGAACCCCAGTGGAGCCTCAGAAAAAAAAGCATAGATTTCCAGAACTATGAGACATTCAAGATCAAGGACAAGGGTCAGCAACCTGCAGCTCTTTAGCCACCACACTTTGGCTCCATTTGCAAGCCTCCTCTATCCTTCTCTCAGACAAGTGCATACATACTGGAAGGAAGAGAGAGCAGCCAAGATCACGACAGGAGAAGCAGCAGCAAAAGATCTTCACTGCTTTTCTCCTTTCCAGTAAAATGCTCTGGGAGGGTCATTGGAGGGCCAAGAGTATGGAGCCTCAGCAGATATATGCCAACTAGGGGGTGTGTAAATAGGGGGTGGTGGGGATGTGTGGGAAAATAAGGGACGGTCAAGAGCCAAAGCAGCTGCTCTCTCTTCCTTGTAGCGTGTTGGCATGGCATATCATATGTGCAATCAACACTATGTTACACACAGCTTATGCAGACAAAAGAGTTGTGGGAGAAACCAAACAGGTTACTTGTTGTGGGATAGAACAGATACAAAGTCCAAGTTACCAAATACAATACTGGGAAGAGCTGCCTTCAGAAGGGAGAAGGTATCAAGAAACTAAGGGGTGGCTGACCCTCACCATTACAGGAAGGACTTGCATGTGGGCAAGCAGGGAAAAAAGACGACTATACAGACCAAGATAACTATAGAGGCTGTGTATTGTGCCTTTTATAATCTTCAAATTGATAGCCTAGAGTCAAATAGACATTCAATATCTAAACTGCACAAGATCATGTTGGAATGATTGGCTGTCACACTGAACCTGAAGTTGGGCAAAAAGCAGCCTCTTGTCTCTATAAATACAAAAGCACTGGTAGAGACCGGATCTTAGATTGTAATTGTTGGGAGGGGCCCTCTTCATCTCATGTGCCATAGTCAGTACGTATGTTAGCTTGTGTTGTATTTCAAATTGTTATTTATTGTACATTGCTGATGTGCTGGCAATAATATCACAAAATATCACAAAAAAAGACTTGAATTTAAAAATGTAATGTAAATAAAAATAATATTCAATCTTCTACTGTATTCAACAATCCAGCATGCTACAAATGGCGCTCACGCTACTTAAACAGCGACTTCTATGGCTTTTACATTGTCTCGTAATATAAACGTGTGTTACATCAGATCACAACACTAACATGTGAATTTATCATTGATATGAGTAAAAGGCATCGTTCTGATTCTAGCTAGAAATATAGGGCATTTCATACAAAAGGAAAATGAATATTTAGGGGTGTGGGGCACTGTGTGGGTTTAGTTACTTTTGCAGCAGCCACCAAGAAAAACTCTTGACTGAAAACATTGCTCTTGGTGCCTTATCAGTGTAAACTCTAGCTTAATGTCTAGTGCTTTGATGGCAGCGCGCAATAAGTTACTGTAGAAAAAACCTTTCTATCACAACATCATTTCAATAAACCAATCGAATAAACCAAGTTTTTTCTGTAAATCTAAAACAACTTTGAAGCAGATTGTTCTATTGAGCTTGACATGTTTGACAGTGTCGCATACTAAATACAATTTTTGATGATAGATTCTTATTCAAGTAAGTAACCAGTCAAAGCCTGCTGTTGGTTCCCATGCTTATCACTGGAGTAAACACTGGCTCCTGGGAGGTAAACAAGGCGCGGAGCACATTCGTGTAGTGATCTGTAAATGTAAAGCTTTGGGGGGGGGGGGGGGGGGTTTCGGGGGAGCATGATCTCACAAAATCTTATTAAACCATTTCAAAACAATAAGAACTGTTACAATGCTGGGCAATGGCAAACACAGAATATGATAAAAATCTCATTTCAATAATCCGTATATACACAAATATCATGCAGGCAACAAGCATTACCGTATATTTCAGACCATAAGAAGGAAGTGGGGGGATGGGGCAGGACATCTTGCACCACTCCACCAGATCGCGCCCATAGAAAATGGTCGCGGTTTAAATGACACATGATTTTTAACCACGCCCATTCAGGTCTATGGCCATGATCAGAAACGCGGTTACTCACATTTCAGAATGTGGGCTGCACCGTCTCCGTGCCTGATCGCGGACTTTAGTTGAAGTGAGTCCATTCAACTAAATAGAGGCAATTGCTGTGCGGCTGATTGCCTAAGTGGAAACATTATGTGTTTATAATGCTTTAGTCTTTCTTTCTAACACAGTGGGTCTCAACCTGTGGGTCAAGACCCCCATGAGGGTCAAAGGACCATTTCACAGGGGTCACCGAATTCACTGAAAGCAGCAGGGCTGATGCCCACAAATTGGGTGGGAAGTAAGAGGTAGAGTAACTAACTAAGCAGGCATTACTCTCTCTTCAAACTCCCCACCCCATACATCATTTCCACAAGCAGACTGGGAAAATAAAAAGGGAGGGGACATTACACTTGCCTCAATGTGTAGAAGTGATGTCCCAGAGTGTCACTTCCAGTATTTGCAAAGCAGAAGTGACACACCGCAGTGACACTTTGCGACGTAATTTCCGCGGTCATAGATCTAAAAAGGTTGAGAACCACTGCACTGACCATTATATTTTCTGCGTACCCAGCAATGCATGTGCCATGTACATCTCCAGCTTATGCCTGGCAGTTGTAAAATGGTATCCTATAACTTGGGTGGAGCAGTAGCAAGAAAACCATGATCTGTTACTGACTAGTGATAAGGAGGGTTACTTCAAGACCAGAAAAAGTGGAGAAGATGGTTGATGGTAATATAAGGAAAATATAACTGTTCTTTTAGTTTTCAAATTCTTATCAACCATTTATTTTCTCCATGTTAATTGGTAGGTCACTGACTTAGAGAGTATTGAAACCATAAACAGCAAGTCAACTGGCCTTTGAAATAGAAGTCAGCAATGGCAGCTTACATCCATATTTCTCTTGTAAAATATGTGCCTTAGTCACTGTACATACACATGGGTTACACAGGATAATCAGGGCAGATTGCTCTATATTTAAATATTCAAAATGAATAAAAAACCCTATTTGGGTAGAATACCACATCCCTTATGTCATTTTTCCCTGTTATTTTAGGAAATGTATACAAGGTTAAATCAGACTTGGAAGTTGTTCTCTAACATCCTCAAGTAATCCACAATCATTTTATTATCTAAATAAAAACCAAATTAGACTGCCCTTAATGCACACATTTCTCTCTGCTACTCTGCTCTGCTGATTTTCCACTCTCTGTCTTCTATGATGACGTCATGAAGGTGACCGAACACAAGCATGGACAGATATAGTATTAGCAGGATGATTAAATACCATCCACCTACTAACAACTATCAGCCAATAAGGACAATCCTCCTGTGTTTAATAAAGCGATGGAGTAGACAAAGCAAGACAATTACAAACTGCTGAAATTCAAGATTGTCCACTTTCAAAGAAATGATAAGTCCAGAATATAAATAGTAGGTTTTTGAACAGTGAGGCACGGAACAACAAAAGAGTATACACATTGGGAGCCTTCTAAAATAATTACTTATGAAAGGCACCAGTCTATAGAAGCCATCAATCTATCCAGATAACAAACCATGGCCAAGAACACAAAGCTGTCCAAGAAAGTCTGGGACAAGATTGTAGACCTACACAAGTCTGGACTGGGCTACCATTGCTAAGCAGCTGGGTGAACAAAAATTAAACCATTAAAGAACCATAAAAAAATCCCAATTTTGATATTATTATTTATTTATATAGCGCCAACATATCACGCAGCGCTGTACAATACATTAGAGTGGTGATACAAACACACAGGTACAGGTCTGACATAGGAGGAGTAGAGGACCCTGCCAGGACGGGCTTACAATCTAATAGGTTGGGGAA
>CM070032.1:96425326-96451863 GCA_036250615.1 Ptychadena robeensis | reverse complement strand
AGTTTTGCTCAGGTTGAGTTTAAGGAATCTGTCAGCCATCCATGAAGAGATGGCCGATCGGCACTGAGAGATGTTGTTTAGGACAAAGGCAGTAAAAGCCGGGGTGGAGAGGTAGATTTGGGTATCGTCAGCATATAGATGGTATTTCAGGCCAAAGGAGGAGATGAATTTGCCAAGGAAGGAGGTATAGAGGGAGAAAAGCACCGGGCCAAGGACTGAGCCTTGTGGGACCCCAACAGGGAGGGGGTGTGAGAAGAAGAGGAGCCATTGAAGGAAGTTTGGAAAGAGCGGTCGGTCAGGTAGGAGGAGAACCAGGAAAGAGCAGAGTCACGAAAACCAATAGAGAGCAGGGTCAGTAGAAGAAGAGGGTGGTCAACAGTGTCAAAGGCACATGAGAGACCTAAGAGAAGTAGGGAATAGTTGCCTTGGCCTTGAGCAAGTCGTTGGCAACTTTAGTGATGGCTGTCTCAGTGGAATGAGAAGTTCGGAAGCCGGATTGGAGGGGGTCAAGGAGGGAATTCGCAGTCAGATAGTTGGTGAGTCTTTTGTAAACAAGGCGCTCGAGTAGTTTTGAAGCAAAAGGAAAAAGAGAGATAGGTCGGTAGCTGGAAGGAAGAGAGGGATCAAGGGATGGCTTCTTCAGTATAGGATTGTGGCATGTTTGAAGGATGATGGGAAGGTACCAGAGGAAAGGGAGATGTTGAAAAGTTCAGTCAGTGCCAGGGCGAGGGTGGTAGAATGGGTCTTAAGAAGATCAGTGGGTATAGGGTCAAGTGGGCAGGTGGTGGAAGGAGAAGAGCGAAACTCCAATGTCACCTAATGGAGTTTCAAGGATAATGAGAATGGAGAATGAGAACTACTTGGAGGAACTTGTCTGAAGGCAGCTGGGACCATAGTCACCAACAGTTGGTAACACTACGCCAAGAAGGACTAAAATCCTGCAGTGGCAGCAAGGCACCCCCCCCAAAAAAAAAACCTTTGGTGACGGCACTAAAACTGGGTCGTGGGTAAGCATTCCAGCATGACAAAGTTAAAAAAAAGTAGCATGTTAAGGGCTTAGAGTGGCCTAGTCAGTATCCAGACCTTAATCCCATAGAAAATCAGTGGAAAGAAGCATCGGTTAGAAGCACAATAACAATCGTATTCTTTCATTTAAATCATATTTTTAAAATAAAAAGCTTTTTGGAGGAAAATATATTACCATGCAAAGGTTATTAGTTCATTAAATAAAAGATTGTTTTTTTAATTATGTAGAATAAGGCTGTAAAATATTTGGGGTAAATAAATTCCATAAATCCATTCACAAGGTCATGCTCTTCCAGAGTTTTTTGTAAGATTATTGAGCAGTTTCTCTGCCTACTATTATCACAGATGCTTGGTTTACTTTTGCAGTTCTCAAAACTGAATTTGACTCAGCAGTGATCACATGCCTCTTCTTCACAGCAAAAATGTTATAACATGAACAAAGAACTTAACCCTATTGTTCTACAAACCTATGAATACAGAATCAACCCCTTCAGTGCTAAGTTTCCAGAAGTTCAGTGGATATGATAGAAACTATATTGCTTGATTATTCATTGAGCAGTCTTAAAGAATACTAGAAAATGAGAATTTAGCCATTAGTGCGGTTACTGAGCTCTCCTAATTCTCTGTGTTTAACTGACATGCAAGCACCCTGAATTCAATGACTGACTGCTTACCCAGAACAAGCATGCCACCAATGACCTCTGATGCTTCTCTAGCATTCCTAACCTGCATATTTGTTCTGGATCAACGATTTAGAAAGTAGTAATTCTGCATACAACTCTTACAAAGGAGCATTTTTATACAAAGCTTAGCCATGGCAGTCCCATATGAATGGAAATTAATTAGAATTCAACGCAGACATTGTATAAATTATGGGAATGTGATCTTATTATTCATTTTTTGGCCTAGAGAACCGAATTGTACTTCTCATATACTGACAGCTGCTGACACTGCATTGCTCAATTGTAGAGAAATACTATACTAACATCTGATTAAATGCGGATATATTGGCATGTCAGAGGTTTGGAGGTTTTAGGGGCTCTTGGATCATTTAAAAAAAAACCTTAAGTACCGGGCAGCAATAGGAGGCCTGGCTCTCTTAATACCAACTAACCAACTGCCTAGGTCTCTACCTGACCCCATTTATTAGCATTCCGCCATCCTTCATATGGTTTACAAAGAGCTGCCACTCAAAACACGTCCCACTCAACTCCTGTTGAGTTCTCCAGCACCTGTAAGCAGGAAGTGATCTCATCTGTTAGCAAGAAGTGACGTCATCCTGGTAAGCACACGGCCCTGAGAGATCAATCCTTGGCAACCATGTGAGTTTGTCTTTTGTTTTATTAAACCATTTACAGTACTTTACCTTGTTGTACAAGGTTGTTTAGGCTTCATGTCCTTGTTTCTATCAGCCATCTTTCATTTCCTATTACCTCAAGTTAAAGATCAATTTTACCAATTGGTTCTATATGTGTGTATTTATTTGTTTTTGCATTTATATGTATTACTTACACAAACCCTGTTTTATATATTGTATTCAATATCATTAGATTTTGCATACATTGTTTTATATTGTTGGAGTTCAATAAAACACACAGTTTTTAAAACAAAATCCACTGCAATGTCTGCTATTTAAAGAGGTTTAAGTTTAGATAAAGTAAATGTACTAATTTTACATCTTTATTAACAACAAAGTTTCCCTAATGAAGCAAAGCATGTTCGCCTCTCAACCCATATCTCAATCCCAACGTAGGCCCCACTAGCTCTCCATGTCATATAAATACTACCGTGACTGCCTAAACTGATCCATATCAGTTCTTATGTTGTTTGATTTAAAGCAGTCATACCTCCTTTTGGGCCACTTGAAAAAGGTAAATAGCTCTATATATGGCTATATGTGTTGTACAAGCTATAGCCCAAGTACTGCACATGGAGCTGAATTTATATTTCCTCCCCAAACAAACAGTAGAAGTAGATCAATGTTTTGGATTGTGCCGTCTTGGAGCACAGTATCATACAAAAAAATAGAACAAAAATATAATTATTGCTGTACAAAACAGGATGTGCTAATTAAGATTTGCTGTGAAGACTTAAATCCTACAGGAAAATGAGGAATCTGGACCATGACAAGTTTCCAAGCTGCCTAGTCTAGTAAAGAAAGAAAAAGAAAACATTGTTCAGCAATCAAACACTTCTTACGGCGTAATAACCCTGTTTGTGTTCACTACAAATACTTGATTACTCAGAGTTTAATAGCACATACATGAGAAAACAATCTCCGCCAGCTCCAAGTTCATTACAGATCCATGGTATGAATAATGAGGTACAAGATGGGGACACAAGGGTAAGGGAAATTCAGACATGCTTTATTTTTTTATTTTTTCAATATGACAAACTTTCCTCAATATGCTAATACTGGGTGTCATCTTTTATTATTATTATTATTTTGTTTAGGTTTTAAAAATACATTAAGAAAGTTTGCACAGAAATAATATACAAGATTATTTTCTCTGCATTTGGTGCTTAAATGAATAGTATCTAGTAAATCCAAGAAGAAGAACCTAAGAAAATGTCCGAAGGATTTCATTGAACAGTATGAAACGGTTCACAGGATATGCATACAGAACACACTCTTCCTTTTCCTTCCCATCAACGCCCCTAATCACATGCACAGATACACACAGTTCACAAATCAAACGGCACATTCACAGCCTGGACTGCTAATAAACCACAATAAACAATACAAACATTTATAAGGAGAAACAACAATCTCCGATTAAGCCTTCTTCACTACTCATGCAACAGTCTTCATATAATCAACATACTTTGAAATGTATTCTGACATTAATGAAGTGGTTTTTAAAGTGGACCTTTAGGGGGTGGTCATACCAGCGTGGCATTGTTACCCAGTGCAAGCTGTGCAACCACCATTGGTTGAAATGTGCCCAAATGCCAAACCCTTGCAAGCTGAAAATTTCATTCATCACACAGTAAAACACCGATCACCCGTGATTGTACACGTGGCAATCGTGACCAATCCTTCCCGTTAATGTAAATGAGGTAAATTCCACAGCCGCGATCAGGCACGGACGCGGTGCGGCTAAATCACAGCTTGCCTCGTTTTGGATACTGAACCTCGGGCGGTCGGGGGAAGAGCATAGCCGATCATGCCCATACAGGTGAATGGACTCTGTTAAAAATCTCCATCCATGGAGTCTTTAACCATTCACT
The DNA here is from genome assembly GCA_036250615.1 of Ptychadena robeensis. NCBI lineage: Eukaryota > Metazoa > Chordata > Amphibia > Anura > Ptychadenidae > Ptychadena > Ptychadena robeensis. The sequence goes on along the minus strand of CM070032.1, from coordinate 96,447,606 downwards.
GTCCATGGACCTGATCAAGCAGGAAGTGGCGGGGTGGAACAGGACATCTTGCCACACAACCCCACTTCCTGCCTGCAGGCCTGAGCCCGCAGTTTGAATCACTAGAGACCGCAGGGGATCACTGGGTGCTAGCAATCTCCCACTGACACCGTGCCACGATTAAAATCGTGGGCAAGCACTCTAGTGGAAACATAACCTTAGGGACGTTAACCACATGCGTTACCAGAGAAAACCAGTGATACTGTATTGAACTGTGCTTGCGTCTCCCAGTCACTTGCCTGTGCTGCATCCACAAAAGTGTGTAATGAAGGCATTAACGGTAACGCGCAGGCTCTGCTGTGTTTAGGTCAGTGGGGCGATCGGATAAGCTCAGTGCTTCGCCAAGCGGAGTGCAAAGATCTCGCCTTCACACAGATGTTTTCCTGTTGGGGAGAGGAGGGTGAAAAATATGGTAATTCTAGTGTGAATGAGTTGGGGAATCTGAACCTAGACAACGTCAGTGCTCCTGAATTGCTCCATAATGCTTACTAGTAGAGAGGACAAGAGCTAATTTACAGATGTTTGAGGACATGTAAATATATAGAATGTTCACAGGCTGCATAAACTTCCAACTGTCCTCTTGTGGCTCAGGGGAGTTTTTCATTACCAAAAGCGGTAAGCCCGAGCCACATTTGGGATTGCTTACCTGTAGGACTGGATGCATCACTAATGATAGGGACATGTTGACTGCCCGTGCAATTTGCCAGGCATAAGCAGCCAAACTCTGTGCATCCCTGGCATCATTGATAAAGTGTGGCAGGAGCTAGTGCGGGTGGCAAATGTTAACAAACAGGAAATGTTTAAATTTCCTGTACCACTTTAAATAATATATAATACACACACAACAATGGTACTACCAGTGAGGTAATCACCAGTTTACCAAATGAAATACTAGACCTGGTACAAAAAACATTTTTGGATAAAGAAATAGAAGTTAATGGCAAATGTGATTAACACAAAACTGTTTTTTTTAAAACATTAAGTTTATCACTATCATCACCAGTATTTTTGGAAGGGGCAACCTTACCATATTCTTTAACCACACAGAGAACACAAGTGACACTTCCATAACAATTAATAGCTCTTACAATTACAGTAGAATTAAAACTTTTCACAACTTGGGTGAAAGAAATCTGTAAAGATTGATGAATTCATCTACAAACAATTGAAATACTTTTAAAATGTTAGTATTCATACTGCTTAGCTCTGAGGTAACTACATCAATACAGCACATTATCTTATACTGCAAGCCACAGTTTTTACTCTGAGACCATTAAGTGTTATAATTTCTGTCCTTCGCTGGTTTATGCACGAAGGCTGGGGGAGGTATGGAATTTTGAAATTCAAGCAGATCTGAAATGTAAATATACATTCCCAAGTAAGGATCACAAATTTGGTTAAAACATTTTTTCAGAGGGAAAGGGAAACTACAAAATAATAAAAAAAAAAAGAGTCACTAGGCCTGAGGACAATTCAAGAAGGGTGGTCTAAAAAATCATGTTTATTAATATAAGCAAGATTCTAAGGAACAAGTAGGAGGAGGGAATAATAGTTCAACATGGATACAACCTCCTATACTCTGGAGTGGCCGATGGCCAAAAATGTTTTGGTTTTCTCTTACTCTGCTGGCCGAAGCTCCATGCTCCAACAGGCAGAGCAGGAGTTAAGGAGGTGGGGAAGCCTCTAGCCCCGATCACCAGAGTGTGCAAGCTAGCTGTGCCCATGAAAGAGATGACCACGGGTGTATCTCCCAGCTGCACTGTGTGCGAGTGAGCTCAAACAGCACAGCTTACAGACAGCTAACACAAAGCTGGAGGAAAGAATCGCCCACCGGCAGATTTCTCCATTACACTGTGTAATCAGTCGGACAGGCCAGAGTGAGTTCAGCTCTTGTAGAGCTGGATGGGAGAGGCCCCGGCTGGCAGCTCTTTCATCTGGTCTTGCTCTTCTGTGTTTATATCAGCGGAGCTACTCTGACAAACAATGAACTGCTGGTGAACTACAGTCCGTGAGCAGATCTGACAGCTCCTCCACCAAACATTCTTGCCCGTAGAGCCAAGGTGGTGACCCTGGGTGGTCACGCATTTGGAATATTTGGAATATAGAACCCAGGACCCCCCCCCCCCCATCAGGATTGAAAACGGAATCAATTTTAAAACCTTTGACTTAAAAATCTTTAAGTAATTAAAACTGAAAACTCAAACAGTGTATGGCCACCTTAAGAGAACCTGTGATCAAGTTTTCTTTCATTGCTTGCTTGGTTGGAACTGGCCAGGTTTGTGACAGGTTTTACTTGCCATTGCCTGTAAATCTTATTTGAATATTTGGAGCATGCAACATTTACAGGCCTGATTGTATTCAGTTGTTTTATTTTGCCAAATGTGACAAGGGATCATTTGCATTCCAACCAAAAGATCATTTGTGTATGGTTTATATAACACAGGCAAAGGGAATCAAAATGTTTTATGTTAATAGGTACATTACCCTTCTAATTTAAGTGAAAACATTTTAAAGGTAAACTCTTTCTAATATTTACCATATCCGATTTGAATATAAACAAACTTTTTGTCAGTACTACACTGTAGATAGGAACTCCAACGTGGAGGCTGCTGTACATTTCCAAGCAAAGCAAAGGGGTTTCCACAACCTCCTTACTAGTACTGGGGGCTAAGCAGAATAGATGTCATGTGAGCACTTTACAGAAGGGACACATGATGGTATTTACACTTAATATTTTAATGTACAGGAGAAAGCTCTGTAATTTAATGCCTAATTTATTTATTTATATTATATATATAATGTGTGGGTGGGCTGTACTGATGTAGTGCTTCTGTGCTGCTCTCGCATGTACAGGGCAGAATGTGCCTCTGTGTGATGGTGTTGTCATGAATGATATACTCTTAATAAAGCTTCTTTTTTTGTGACCACAAGGGTAAGTATGTCTTACAGCAGAAACAGGAAATAAGTACTCTGGGATCATCTCTGGACTTTTTCATGTATTTTGGGCCTATATTATGCTCTAAATCAGTGGTGGGCAACTAGGTTGATATGAAGTGCCACATGTGCGGCCCTTGGCATCATTAAAGGGCCGCACATAACATTTTCAATTTGATTTGACTTGTATAAGCATTTCAAATGACAGCAGGTATTGCAAGAAGACGTTATTTTAAAGTTTTAAATGATACTTCAAGCATTAGGGAACACTGTGGTATGGTAATGCACATTTTGTGTCATATATTTAATCAAAGCCTTTGATGATATCTATGGGGCACATAACCTTTGATTTAAAGTGGAGGACCGAGGAGGGCCGCCGTAGACCACCCAAAGGGCCGCATGCGGCCCCCGGGCCTCAGGTTGGGCACCTGGGCTCTAAATAGTCAACTTTCACACACTGATAAATGAATAATAAGTAATAATCCAGGGAGGTTAAAAGTAGAGAAGAAAAATAGAGGCTTTGGAAAGTAAACTTAAACATTACGATTTTGCAGACATGGGCGAATATTTGGCCTCTAGAAGATGAAGAATCATCTTCTAAGCCAGTGGTCCCCAAACTTTTCCTGCAGGGCCCCCTTTTCTAGATAGGAACATTATCGAACCCCCACATTCAAACTACCTAGTTCAGATTAAGGGCCATTTCACACTAGCTGTGTTTGCATTGCAGTATCGTGAACAAGTACTAGTATGAAACGGCCCTCAAACTTTATTTGAAATGCAATATATAAAACTGTATTTGGTTTTACATCAATAACACAAAACATTAATAATTCACAAAGAAACACACATTCATGCAGACATGAATCATTTACATAGAGACTACACACACACACACACACACACACACACACACGTACTATCTGCAGCTAATTTATTCATGGTTGGCTTCTTGCTAGTCTCTGCCTAAGTCCCCTAGCTGTCCCAGTTTGGGAACCACTGCTCTAAACATTATCCCAACTTATTGCAGGAAAAGAGCACACACAATAGAATACTGGTCTACATACTATTAAAAAAAGGGGGAGAATGTGCTAACTTTCCTGAAGTTAGTCATTATTATACATAAAATACAAGTATTGCTGAAATAGCCACAAAATACATGTCTTTTCTATCATGAATTAGGTAATAAGAAGCGTTTTCATCATAAGAGACACAGCCATACTAGTATAACTTAGAGGCAAGAGACATGAACACAAGTTGTTTATGTTTAAGTTCGATTTGAGTTTAGAATCACCGATGCAAATAAAGATTGGAAATTGTCCTCTATTTCTTTCAGAGCATGGGTAACCTCCCTGGATTGTTTTCAAAACAATCTCTGCCCGAGCTGGGAATGGGCATACTCTCCTTTGCTTGGCAAACCCACTGCGATTCTACATCCGTGACACTGGCGGATGGTGAGAAATCACAGCAGAGTACAGTGTACCCTGCTTTCATTGCCCGTATTGCATCTTTGAGAACGGCGCAATACAGATATACCTCTAGGGAGGTAAAGTATTCAAGATATAGTAACTTCATTTAGAATATCATATTTAAGTTATTTCAGTAAATCCATTTAAAAAGTGAAACTCATAGATTAATTACACACAGAGCGATATAACTAAACCCTGGGTGTTTGCTTTTTTTTTCTTTTTAGTTATAGAACGAAATATAAAAATGTTCTTCAGTCAGCATATATTTATACTGTGACCATTTCTTGTATTGTGTTCGTACCAACTGGCCATTGACTTTTTGAGTATGCTGGTTGTCCACTGCTTGTAATACGTTCACACTGTGTCCAGATTATTTGACAAAAGCCCCTTCTGTGACTGCAAATCAGGTAACTTACATTACTAACTGTACTTCTTAATTTGCATACCTTTGATACATTCGCTATAATCACAAAATCTTTTCTGCCTTCTACCTTTACATCCCACAACCCATCAAAGCTGTAGAACAGGCCCACCACAGCAATACAATACCATAATGCATTCTCAAAACCAAAGCCTACAGACAACAAACCAAATCGGACAAGAATGGTGAATCTGGAACTCTACTTTTTAACATAATTGTTTCTGAACAAGCCAGGCACACTTTTCATACTGACAAGTAGGCACATTTCTGGGGTAAAAACAAATGCTGACACTTGAACACACCGCACTTTGACTCCAGATGTGGTCAAATACAGACCCTATTTCTTCATACCATAACTCTGTGTTCAGTCTATGGCAAAAGTGTTGTGAAGTGAATGTCCTTATATACACCCCTACATACACTGCATCCGGAACATGTTCACATCACTTTTTCCACATATTATGCTACAGCCTTATTCTAACATGGATGAAATTATCATTTCCCTCAGAATTCTACACACAGCACCCCATAATGACATGGTGAAAAGGGTTTACTTGAGGTTTCTGCAAGTAAGCAAGCAAGTTATTACAAGTAAAAAAAACACCTGAAAAAGCACATGTACATAAGTATTGCTCCAGTCGTCTTTCTCTTTATCCTAACAAGTCTCCTAGTTTCCCACAGCAGGATACTGCTACCACCATGGTTCACTGTAGCGATGGGCATTGGCCTTGTAATGAATGGTATTCACACCAAAGAGTTCCATCTTTGTCTCATCAGTCCAGATAATTTCGTTTCTCATGGTCCGTGAGTCCTTCAGGTGCCTTTTGGCAAAATCAAGATGGGCTACCATGTGCCTTTTAATAAGTATTGGCTTCTGTGTGACCACTCTACCATACAGGCCTGATTGGTGGATCACTGCAGAGATGGTTGACCTTCAGTAAGGTTCTCTAATCTCCACAGAGGACCACTGGAGCAGTGTAACCATAAGGATTCTGGTCACCTCCCTGACATAAGCCAGCCATACACGCACAGAGCGGCGGCCGATTTTGCCGTCGACCGATGAGCGTGCATGCTCGCAGCCTTCTGCAAAATCGCCCGCTGATCGAGGGTGCCCACATGGGGCAACAGTTCCTTGTCGCCCCACAGCTCGGCTGGCCAGAGAACGGACATGACCGATATTCTCTGGCCGATGCCATTAACTTCAATAAAGACCAGCATCTTCATTGAAGCTAATGGTCGGCACACAAAGGGTGCAGGCCGATGCTGATTGGACTAGCTCTGTCGGCCCCCACTCGGTACGTGTGTGGGGGGCCTTTAGTCTCTTCTCCCATGATCGCTCAGTTAAGATGGTCAGCCAGCTCTAGGAAGAGTGCTAGTGGTTTAGAACTTCTTATACTTAAGGATGGAGGCAACTGTGCTCATTGGGACCTTCAAAGCAGCAGAAATTTTTATTACATTAATGTTGCCCTCTGACATGAGACAGGTGTTTGCCTTTCCAAATCATGTCCAATCAACTGAATTTAGGTGGACACCAATTAAGCTGCAGAAACATCTCAAGGATGATCGTGGCAAAGGCTATGAATACTTACTGTATGTGTTTTCTGAATTTTTTTATTTTTAATAAATTTGCCAAAATCTCAAGTATATTTTTTCTCATTGTCATTATGGGGTGTTGTGTGTAGAATTTCAAAGAAAGATATGAATTTAATACATTTTGTAATAAGGTTGTAAGATAACAAAATGTGGAAAAGGTGATGCTTGCTAAATAAATATATATAATGTATACATGGTTTGTAAAGTATAAAATTGCCATAAAGACTTAAACAAGTATTACATTAACAAGTATTACTATTACAATTAAAGTATAAAGAGCCATGGGCCATCCAGATATATGTATGGATACACTAATCAGTACATACAGTAACTAGGCAGAGCTCTGAACCAGGCAGAGGAGAGATGACAGGTGGTACCTGTCGCAAGATTATCCTCTAGTGCCGCCTGTTACCTCTCTGCTAAACAAATAAATACACAGGGCTGAAATCAGAATTATGCGCTCATGCAAAAGCAAGAGATATTTTGCAGATATTGTTCACCTAGTAGAAAGCATATTAAAAGCCACTGGAAGCATCAGACTGCATCTATATACTTCCATGCAGTTAAAGAGCAGAATTATATAAAAAAACAAACAAAAACAGGTATTGCCTTTGAAAACATTTTTATAAAATTCAATGGTAATTTTTTGCACACTGCTTTTCTCTTTGACAAGATATTGGTAATGTTATATACAGGGAGTGCAGAATTATTAGGCAAGTGGTATTTTTGAGGAATAATTTTTAGAACAACAAGCCATGTTCTCAATGAAACCCAAAAAACTCATTAATACTCAAAGCTGAACTATTTTGGAAGTAGTTTTTAGTATTTGTTTTTAGTTTTAAACGCTATTTTAAAGATGGGGATATCTGTTGTGCAGGTTACTATTAACTGTGCATAATTTATTAGGCACGTAACAAAAGAAACTAATTTATAATACCCATTTTCAATTATTTTTTTAAAACCAGTGAAGACCAATAGGAACATCTCCAACCTTCCACAATAATAAATTGCTGACATTCAAAAAAACAAAAACCAAAAACAAATCAGTTGACCCAATATAGCACCTTTGCTTTCTTTCTTTGCAAGGACCTCCAAGCCTGCCATCCATGGAATTTCCTGTCAGTGTTTTTGATCTGTTCACCCATCAAACATTGCTGCAGCAGCAACCACAGCCTCCCAGACCACGTTTCAGAGAGGTGTACTGTTTTTCCCTTCCTTGTAAATTCACACCATTGGATGGACCACAGGTTTCTCCTCATGGGGTTCAGATCAGGTGAACAAGGATGCCAGGTCCATTAGTTTTTTCTTCTTATAACCCTTTCTTGCCAGCGCACGCTTTTGTGGAGTACTTGGAACCGTGTGATGGAGCAATGGTCCTGCATGAAAATCAATGTTTTTTTTCTTTAAGGATGCAAGACTTCTTTCCTGTACCACTGCTTGAAGAAGGGTTTCCCTTCCAGAAACTTGCAGAGACCTGGGAGTTTAAGCTTGACTCCCCTCTCCATCCTCAACTCCTCAACCTGAAAAGGCCACCACAGCCAATCTTTGGGATGATACCAGCCCCAACGCCTTTACTCCACCTCCACCCTTGCCTGGACCACTCTGAGAGTCGGAACTGGAGTCTCAGTTCTGCCCTTTCACACCAACCAGGCCATAGTGCCCCACCCCCCAATCCATCTGGCCAACAAGGCTTCATCTCTCATTTCATCATCTCAGTTCTCATAAAACCTTTAGAAACAATCAGTCTTAAAGTCTTAGTCTTGCACCCGATATTTCTTGTGGCCCAAGTTTGAAGTTTCGCTTTGTTGTGCCACCCAACACCACTGGTCTTGTAAGTGTGTCGCCCTCCGTCTTTCAGACTTTCTGTCTTCTGAGTATTGCACCACCTTGTGCTTTTGGGCACTCCAGTGATGTTCAAGTGCAGCTCTGAAATATGGCCAAATGTGGCCAAAGTGGGCAGTTGGCAGCTGCATAACTGCTTGACTTTTCTCAGTTCATGGGCAGTATTTTGCGCCTTTGTTGTTCACACGCTTCTTGCGATCCTGTGACTGTATTTGAATGAAACGCCTGATTGATGTCTCTGATGATCCCACGCTTAAGAAGCTTGCCAATTTTAATGAGGTGCTAGCATCCCTCTGCAAGGATATCTATCACTATTTTTGACTTTTCTAGACTGTCCAAGTCCTTCTTTTGACCCAATTTTGCAAAGGAAAGGAAGTTTCCTAATAATTATGCACAATCGTAATAGTAGGGGTGAATGTCATTTTAAGACCATAACCATTCTCTATTACAGAGATGCACATCACCTCAATATGCTTACTGGGCAGTAGGCTTGTCGAGCTCTATAAAGCTTGTAGTAAGACCAGACAATGCTAAAGAGGAATGATGTGGTCAAAATACTCATTTGCCTAATAATTCTGCACTCCCTGTATAGGGAAGATATAAATGAAAGTCCATTTTAAATCTAGAGGTAGGTTGAATAATTTACCATACAATTTATAGTGGACCTACCACCAAAAGTTCATGTTGGCACAAAAGGCACTAGAAGTGCCAATAATAAAAGAGGAGCAAAGGTCCCCCGTAACCTTTCTCCCTGGTTGATGTGACAGCTGTGTTAAGCCTGGCATACACACGCCGATTAGCAGCCGATTTTTCCGCTGACCGACGGGCGTGCAAGATCGGCCGCCAATCGGCGTGTGCCCACATGGGGTGACAGATCCCTGTCGCCCCACAGCTCGGCCGGCTAGAGAACGGACAGGTCTGATGTGCTCTGGCCGATGCCATTAACTTCAATGAAGACCGGCGTCTTCATTGAAGTTAATGGCCGGCACACAAAGGGTGCCCAGCCGATTAAAGCAGCCCCAGAATGCAACGTGATGATGTCATCACGTTGCATTTCAGAGCTCATCGGAGCTCGTCTGTCTGCACCCGTCTGTGGGTGTATGGCAGGCATAAGTCCCTAATCTCGGCTTTACATTGAAATGTACACAGAACAATTTTTCCACACAAAACCCATTATAAACACCCCCAGTGGCCACTTACAATATTGCACCCCAAGTTTACCTCCGGAAGCCTGGCAAAAGAAAGAAATCTCTCATATGATTCCAGGGAACAGCAAGTAAGCATTTTTTTTTTTTTTTTTTTTAGGATTGTGGAGCGATATTCCACCATTATACTAGCTCAGAATTCAAACTTTAATTTTACAATGAAGTTTTTTTTCCCCCTCTTGTGTTTGTGAATATTGTTTTTGGCTGCAGAGTCCCAAATACTGACCCAGACACGAATTGTGGTTGAATTTGTAAAGAGACAAAGGGGGCCGCAATAGAAGAATGCTCATTAACTCAAACAAGGCAAGGCAAATATAAATAACCAATACAAATTTTGCAAATTCAGCACAACCCCCTGTACAAAAATGTTGTTTCTAAATTCTAGGGTTTCATTACCAGGCTCCAAAATGTCTGCAGAAATAGCCTTATTATGTAACTTTTACAAGCAGGATGATCTTACCATGTTTTGCTCAGAGGAGTACTGTACCCTTAGGGTGTCCATGGCTCGAATCATTGACTGCATGGCAGTGAATATGTTTTGGTAAACCAGATTTGTAAATCCTCTTCTGTCTTCATCTGTGTAACCCGAACCATGAATGATTCTCATCTGCTTAATGAAGGTACTTTTCCCACTCTCACCAGTGCCTGAAAATTGTAGTATAAAAAAAGGAATCGTCAGTGTACAGGAAGAATCATTTATTAATAAAATGAAGATTTAAAACGCCCATTCCTTTGGTGCTATTTTTTTATTCTATACAAGCCCTTCTAAAAGCATTTTGAATTTTTTATAATTCAATTAAAGAATATATTATCTTTGTATTGAATAAAATCTCCAAATACAAATTGGTAGATCAGAAAAAAAACTGGTTTAAACGTCAGCCATGTTATGTCTATGAACTTAACCCCAGAAAAAGTAAGAACAGAAAATTGTAGAACTCTGTAAGCTAGAATAATGCAATGCAGTAAATACTTCACCAACTCTCATCTAAAGCAAATCCATAAATTGATTGAGGGCCACAAAGCAAGAATTAAAAGGGGTAAAAAAAAAAATTAAAATCCCAAGGCTGAAAACTCAAACACCTTTTGAGATTGAATCCACTGAAACATCACTCAACCATCTCAGTAGAATTTAGGGCTTGTCCCCACTTAGGCCATCACTCATGATCACGTGCCATTCTAATCATGGCATGACAATCACACCCATGTATTTGAATAGGCTCATCCCCACTGCTGCAATCTAAAACGCGGCTCACCGGCCAATCACCCCTGATCGCGCCCATGGGCATGAATGGACATATTTAAGAAAACTGATCACCGTGCCGAGATTAGGATGGAAAGATTGCTAAAAGTGGGGACATAGCCTTTATCAGATGTATTCATGAAGAACCCATTCTCTATTTCCATGCTATAGTAGCTCCAACACTGGACTACTGCAGGGATGCACATAACTTTTTAGTGAGCTACTCAGCTGAGTACCAGGACATGGTGTTTAGTATGCACCTTATATGTTGTGTAGTTTTAATAAGTGCAGCCTCCCTCACTGTCCTCTGCGTCAGCCTCCTGCATGGTAGATTACAGCACACAAAATGATTCTGATTAAACCTCATCCCCATTCATGCCCAGGCCAGCTGCCAGCAGGAAATATGAGAAATTGTTACTTCTGGTTTTAAATATTGTTTTCTGGAGTTTTTTTTGTTCCACAGAAACTAGTAAACAGTTCAGGAGATTGTTGCTCCATTTGTTACAATACAAATAAATATCATTATAAAAGTCAGTTCTGTATGATCTGTGATAGTCACTATATTTCTATTATACAAGTTGTGATCATTTTATGCCCAGTAACATTGTCCATAGTTATACTTTATGTTTCTAAAGTAACAGAATGACTTTCAGTCTGGAAAAGAAAAAGAAGTGTTGAATGGAGCATTTTTTTAAATTTTTTTAAAACGTTTTTTTCCGAGCTTCAAAATTTCCGGAAATTTTACATCTCTAGCTTTGGGTCAAGCGCAACTCTCACAGTACAACACTGTTTGAACCCCCAGATATCATACCTCAGTAGTGCAACCCTGACATTTTCTGGCTTAGTAACTAACCCCTGAGACTACCTGCAGTCTATAGGTCAGCCTTAGTCATATTCCAACTGTCACAGCGATTTCCTCTTGTCAGATTTTACTCTTACATATGCCTACTCTGACTTTCAACCCCCAGATCTCCAACACCCTTACAAGGTCAATCTTTTTCTTTTTGGATTAGTAATTTGCATTCCTAATTTCAACATTTCATAGTTATCAATGTTTCCCTGCAGTTATTCAAGTGGCACAAATTGTATACATTTAGCAACAAAAAAAAAAAATTACTGTGGGTAATCTAAAGTTATTTGAACAGCTATTTAATGTGTTCAAAAAAAAGCTCCCTGCAATACCATCTTCAGCAACAAGATGCTCTTAGTGAACACTTGCCATCACTGGCTTCTTTCTAAAAACATCTGGCAGGAGGCATAGGGAGACACTGCACGCAGCAGAATTTTCCCCTCTGACTCATTGTGTGCACCCGATAGCTGCAGCTACACAAATGCGGCAGAGTAAGAATAATGCAGGTACACATAGCTCGTTTTTGGTCCTTTTGAGTACCTGATTACCACTTTTGTGCTATAGGATCTAGATTTAAAACACTGCTTCACATCAGTGTATTTGCCTGGAAGCCAAAACTACTCCATATATAAAAAGTGGTGAACCCGAAGCTTCTTTGTACAATTTCATTTGGAGGAATTGGCATATAGAGCTCATTGTCTTACAAATTATATATAAAAATACAGAATGTTTAGGTTTCTATTTTCCATATGTGTAAAAATAAGTATATCCTTTCACTGCACCAAAACGTTGCAGTTTTAGTCAACAACCTTGCAGTTTTATTCATCAACCTATTTGCAAGCCAGGGCTAAGCAAGCAGTGAGAACAATTCGGTGACAGATTTAATAGAAGATCACATCTTGATTCAGAAATTCCCTTCCCTTAGTTACAGACCAAATTTCCAATAAGCTAGGATTGTACAGACACCCAACTGTCCCAAGACACAGATCTTTACTTGTATTGTTCAGAAGCAGATGACCCTGTTATGGGCTCAGTTGTTTTTGGCATGAAGTATTACTGGGCAAGCGATCTTATAATAATGTTTAGTTCTCAAAGAGTGGGCAGCAATCAATCTGTTGAGAATTTATTCCCATCTGTGTCCTTAGTGCAAGGATTTACCGTTGCTTGGTTTTTATTTGAAAAGTGTCAGACAAAATAGGAAACGAGAGTAAATGGCTGCAGCGGAGACATCATGTTTGCTTCTATTTTTTAGGTTAGCATTTTATTTCTTATTAAAATAATAAGTAGAAAAGACAACATTCACATTGTTTTATTGAAACTGAATGCATTTACAATCCCACATTTCTGCCAACATCTGGCTGGGTGGAAGGAGCCTAGTAACTCCACCGAGGGAGAGGACAAATGTCTCCCTATCCCACATTTACTGCATGATTTTCTTGGCTTTGGGAACATGTATGAGGTTCTGGGGGCAACTTTATTATATCGGCCGCACATTATCCTACCCTGCATCTTATGCACAAGATGTGGTGAAGAATGAGGTCTACGACATAGCAGGTTTCACTCAAAATACTCCTATTCGGCAAAATATAAATAGTAAGGAATTGTACAACAATTCGGCATATTCATGCTCTGCCTTTGCCTGAAATAACCCCCACAATACACTGATGGTTACTCTGACGGAACCTCCCAAAGCCTAACCTTTCCATAATAAAAAATATCATTCTATAATGTGTAATTTACCAGAAACACCAATAGTCTTTCTGGTGTTCTCACCAAAAAGTTACAGCATGCAGAAATAAACATTTGGAATCACCAAGTTGACATCTTTGCTATTCAGTAGGAGAGGATGAAATGAAAGGTGATTAAGTTACCCATACACAGGTCGATTTTTAGTTTGATTCCCAACAATCAATCGCGGTGATCGTTCGGAAATCGAATGCGGAAACCTTTAATTGGTCTATCTTGCTCAAAGAAATGTTGATTGAACAGGTAACAAACAGGTTCCCATCCAAAATATCAACCAAAAATCGATTGTGCAAAGTGGTGCACATTGATTTGCTGATCTTCCAACAATAAAGGTTGCCATACACATCGGTGATCGGAGAGTCCCTGTACTTCTATAAGAACTCCAGGAATCTGGCTCTCTGGTGTCCTTTCTTTCCTTGGAATAGTCTGTAGCAAATTGACTATATGTTCCAGCTAGTCTAATATTTCTTCACAACTTCCTTCTTTTCAATTGCAATGATTTCCTTTACCTTCTCTTTCATCCTCCCTATGTATTTTCTAGCTATTTTGGGGCCATTTTGTCTGAAATAAGTCCTGAAACATGCATATCTGGGTTCAAAGTGGAGCTTATTAATGCTTCTCTGAAATCCTGGGCTTTTTTTTTTTGTTTTTACATGCACACAAGCAGAAACATTTTTGGCGATGGCCATAATTCTGGTTGTAAGTCAATTTAACAAATTAAAACAAAAATTTTGCTTGCTCTCAAGTCAAGAATGTCGTAACTTAAGGGTCCTTTATATGTAGAAAGGGAAGAGAAGATTCTATGCCCCTCACAAGTAAGCCCTAAGTCAAAGGTACAGACAGACAGCCTGAAGTGGAAAAACTTTAGTTAAAGTGACAAAATTACAAGTGTATTTAAAGTGTCAGTGTATTATTAAAAAACAAAATTCTCAAAAAAGCACATACAATAGCTTAGAAACAAATGAATGTAGAAGAAATACATTGTGGGATCACCCTATAGCAACTACTTTTAGTTTTTTCTTCAGAGGATGAAAACCAATACCGCAAGTCAATTTGGTGCCATCATGAAAAGCCTTTCAAAAAGGCCCAGCACATACCAGTCATTAATGTGTCAGAGTGAAGAAGCCAAGGAACATCATATTCCATAAACAACTTTTTCCATTTGCTTCAAAAATTTTAAAGAAGCTTTTAAATCTGAAGAAATGTTTATTTATTCACATGCACACTTTACAACTTCACCTGCGGATTGTCACTGGGCCACTAAAAGGGTGCCAAAGTTCTATTGTGTATTTGACAGAACCATTTACTAGCAAGGGCTCGTGTAAACAACACACTATCTCTGTTTCGAAGCCACAACATGAAAGCCTAAGGACCAAACATAATATTTCCTCTTTAGGGATGCACCAATGCCATGCACACTTTTCCAGGTACAAGAGGAAATCGGCAGTAAATCAATGACCGCTTTTATCTCGTCTATATGGCACTGATGAGTACATCACAGTGTAGACCTAATCTCCCCAAATGTAGGCTCTATGGCCATAGGATATATATACCAAAACTAAAATCATTTTATAGAAACTTTAGGGTTTGTATGTTAAACAGGTATAATATAATTAAGTGGTTTAAAGCAGGGTGGATTTGATTTAAATCAAACCGATTTAAATCAAACCGATTTAAATCACGATTTAAATCACTAGTCAGTAAGGCTCGATTTAAATCAAACTGATTTAAATCAATAATTTTTGCTGGTATAACTTTAAATGCAAGTAGATAAAGATTTTTAGAGTAACAACTTTTTATATTAGTTTTTTTTTTATCCCCAGTTTAGGTTAATCATTCATATTTGGACAACTTTTCTGTTGCACTTAGTTTTGAGAACTGAGAAAGTAAACCAAGAATCTGTGATAATATGTTGTAGCAGAGAAACTGCCCAATAATCTTACAGAAACAGACAGGAGTTGATGATGTCATAAACACATCACCCAAAATCTACCTTGAATAGACACGGTTGAGGAGACACAAAAGCAGATTTGGCCTATGAAATTCCATACCGTACCCCCTGAAGAAGTCTTCAACGAAACCCACGTTGGGGTGAAATTTGCTCCATTTGGACTATTTTAATTGTCTGAGCACATGTACAGATGTGACATCCGCAACATTGTGCATTGTTTATGATTGATATGATGGTTATTACTTCATCTTTTGCATTGTGTATAATAAATGTATTGCTTTACATATTGAGTGGCCCGTCCCCTCACCCATGTCTATTCAGGGGGAAATTTGGGGTGATGTGTTTATGCCATCATCAACTGTCTATTGTTTTTGGGATGTTTGCCACTATACATCTGAGAATGTAGCTTTATTGATTATAAAATCTTACAAACACCTCTGGAAGTGCATGACATTGTGAATGGATTCATGGAATTTATTTACTAAAACAATTAAACATATACAGTTTTATTCTACATATTTAAAAAAACTAATCTTTATTACATAATGGAATAACCTTGGGATGGTAATGTTTTTTCCTCAAAAAGCATTTTATTTTAAAAAAAAATGTAATTTAAATCCCCCCAAAAAAATCTGATTTTTTTTATCCACCCTGACATAAAGGGAACCTAGCATAAAGCTACACCATGTATAGAGTTGTAATATTTTATTTACTATAAAACTAAAGAAAAAAAAATACAAAAAAGATGATTTGTTTTGTTATTTCAACCTTTTAGAAGAGCACCAAATGTATCTGACTGTCATCAACAAAAAAAAGATTAGTTTGAGGTGATGGGGTAGATGAGTAGACTTATATCCCTTATATAAAAACCCAACCACCCACTGGAGGGCAGACTAATGGAAGGCAATAAACCTTATCAAATTGTTACAACTAGATTCATTTGATTTTTCCACCAAGATTTTATGGGACGATAGGACCACTGTACAAATTCTTTTACAGCAAATACCAAATATTTTAACTGGGAGTTAAGGTGGTGGCCTATCCATGCCTGAAGAAATTAGGTCTCATGCTCCCCGAACCACTCTTTTAGGATTTGAGCCAGATGAATTGTCAGATATAAGTATGGTATACCACAGGCCAGTGGCAATGTAACCTGAATTACATGCAGGGTGGATAACAATAAAAAAATTTAACTCGGATTTTTTTTATTTAAAATTAGATTTTTTGAGGAAAATATGTTACCATCCCAAGGTTATTCCATGATGAAATAAAGATTAGTTTTAATTATATAGAATAAGGCTGTATATGATTAATATTTTGGTAAATAAATTCCATGAATCTATTCATAATGTCACGCTCTTACAGAGGTGTTTGTAAGATTTTATAATCAATTAAACTCCACTCTCAGATATAAAGTGGCCAACATCGCAAAAACAACAGACAGAAGTTGATGATGGCATAAACACATCACCCCAAATTTCCCCTGAAATAGACAAGGGCACGGGGATGGGCCACTCAATATGTAAAGCAATACATGTATTCTACACAGTGCAAAAGATGAAGTAATGACCATCAGATCAATCACAAACAATGCGCAATGCTGCGGATGTACACATCTGTACAGGTGCTTAGACAATTAAAATAGTCCACACGGCGCAAATTTCACCCCAACGCGCGTTGCGTTGAAGACTTCTTCAGGGGGTACGATATGTTATTTCATCTGCCAAATCTACATAACACAAACAGCCAACACAAGGGGATCAGTCATAGTGAATAACCAAATCCACATAAAATTGGACACAGACCCTTAGGGGTTACTCACGTCCATAGATCCATATAGGGTGGAAAGACATGATTTCTCAAGATGGTGTCCCCACTGCACCAGTGGGGAATGGAGAGACAGACAGACATATATGCCGTGGTGATCTGCATACAATAAAAAATTTTTAAATGCATTTACTTTGGTAAACATGATCAGTTGATGGTTTGGGTCAGTCTTGTCACACAGATAACCAGTGGGGACGCCATCTTCAGAAATCATGTCTTGCCCCCTATATTGATCTATGGATGTGAGTAACCCCTGAGGCTCTGTGTCCACCTTTATGTGGATTTGGCTAGTTAATATGACTGATCCCCTTGTGTTGGCTGTTTGTGTTATGTAGATTTGGCCGATTAAATTACATATCGTACCCCCTGAAGAAGTCTTCAACGAAACGCGCATTGGGGTGAAATTTGCGCCATTTGGACTATTTTAATTGTCTGAGCACGTGTACAGATGTGTACATCCGCAACATTGTGCATTGGTTTTGATAGATATGATGATCATTACTTAAAGCGGACCTACCACCGGGAATCTATGTTTTCATGAATGGCACTAGAAGTGCCAATAATAGGGAGGAATGCAGTGAAAAAACCCCAAAACGTACCTGTAATGAGCAATTTAGGAATATAATCAGTCATTCCTATTCACTTCCTGGTTCATGGGCTCAGCAGAACCCGGCACCACGCCACAGCAGCACGTGATTTTTCAGTGAGCTGCTTTGAAAATTCCCATTGAAGATCACTGAACGCCCCCAGTGGCCACCCGCGATATTGCACCACCATGTGTTTCATGTACACTGAAAAATCACGTGTTGTTGTGACGTGCTGCCGGGTTTTGCTGAGCTCATTAACCAGGAAGTGAAGAGGAATGGCTGATTATATTCCTAAATTGCTCATTACAGGTTACGTTTTTGGGTTTTTTCACTGCATTCCTCCCTATTATTGGCACTTCTAGTGCCATTCATGAAAGCATAGATTCCTGGTGGTAGGTCCGCTTTAATTTCTGGCACTGTGTATAATAATGTATTGCGTTTGTGTCCCCTCACCCTTGTCTATTCCAGGGGAAATTTGGGTGATGCGCTTATGCCATCATCAACTTCTGTCTGTTTTTGAAAGATTATTGGGCAGTTTCTCTGACTACAAGATATTATCACAGATGCTTGGTTTACTTTTGCAGTTCTCAAAACTAAGTACAGCAGTAAAGTTCTCCAAATATGAATGATTAACCTACAACTGGGGATAAAAAAAAACTAATATGAAAAGTTGTTATTCTAAAAAGCTTCATCTACTCGCATATTAAAGTTACACCAGAAAGAATGATTGATTTAAATCAGTTTGATTTAAATCGAGCCTTAAGCTGGCCATACACCTTCAGATTTCCTGTCAGATTTCCTTCAGATCAGATTTTGTTTTACCAAAACCATGTAATATGAGGACTTTTCTACACCTTCCAATCACTATGTATTCTATCAGGGAGGACACTATACTACATGGTTGTTGGTAGATCTGATCTGAAGGAAATCTGACAGAGAAATCTGAAGGTGTATGGCCAGCTTTACAGACTAGTGATTTAAATCCTGATTTAAATCAAATCCACGCTGATTACACGTACACAACACATGAAAACACACACTCTACTTATAAGGTCGAATTGGAGTGAGGGTGTGGAGCACTGTGTGCAATCAGAAGAGAGGGGGAAGAGAACGAACAGCATTGGAGAGTCAATAGGCTGCAGTTCTTTCCTCTGTGCTGGCTGACAGCTCATGCGCCCACAGAGAGGGCTTTGAATGCCACCTCTAGGTTCGCCATCACTGCTATAGGCTTACAGTATAATGCTTCTACCATCAGAGAAGAAGAAATGTACTGATGGCACAACCTGGTCATTTAGTATTATCAGTTGGTCAGCTGAAGCTAAGCCTGACTTTGCTAGATCAACATGCTTATATGGTAGGCATTGGGCTCATCAGATCACATAACTTTTCTCCATTTCTTCCATTGAACCCTATTTCCCTCAATGATCAGTGGTTTTCTTGAGGCTATACAGCTGTTCAGTGCTAATCCCCTGAGTTTCCTTTCGCATCTTGCATGTGGAAATGCTCTTAGTCACTGGTTACTGTCACTCACACATTTCTTCTGTGAAGATTCCACTATCCTTCCAGTGTATAATATTGCATTGGATAGTTCTTACCCAAATTTTTGTAGTCTTTCTAAGGGAAACTCATATTTGAACCCTTCTGAATGCCTTCCAACAGAACTTACTTCCTACATCAGTTTGTGTTAAATAACTTAACATAAATACTCATGTGGGTATTGTTGAAGGGGAGGCTCTTAACTTTATCCACCTTCTTTGGAGACATTGCCTTACTTCCTGCTGTCAATCTGGTTTAGAAAGTGAAGGGAAGTCTTCCAGAACTCCGGACTCCCTCCTTAACCCATAGTCTTTAATATGGAGTAGGCCCACCATTTTGAAGCTATAACCATTTTCACTCTTCTGGAAGGTCTTTCCACTGACTGTTGGTGATCTGAAAAGCAGTTTTTATCTCAAAGGTGTTCTGTTGGGTTATGATAGGGCTCAGTGCAGGTCAGTTAAGTCCCTTCAAACCAAGTCACTCATGTTTGATGGATCTTTCTTTCTAGTACAGAGATAAGGCCCCCATACATGCACAGATATTAGCGGCCGACAGATTGAAAACGATCAACTTTTAGATCGGTCGACTGAAAATTGGTGCATGCCCACATGGTCCAATCAATTAAATTTGATCGTAATTGTGAAAAGAATCGATCAAAACATGATCGGACATATCGGAAAATTTTGATCGGTTGAGTACAAATTACGATTCCAAAAAAAGATCGATCAAAAATTGGTTATTCCATGTGGAGTATATTCTATTTTCCATCAATCAATCTCCAATTGTACGATTGAAAAAAATTGTTCGTTTTTAGTCTGTCGGATGCTAAAATCTGTGTATGTATGGGGGGCATAACATTGGAATAGAAAGGGACCATTCATAAAGTGTTCTCACAAAAATTTAGAGCATAAATTGTCCAAAATCTCTGATGCATTCAGAGTTCCTTTTACTGACATCATGGGGTAAAAGCCAAATCCCTGCAAAAAATACTCCAAACCCTAATTCCCCCTCCACCAAAACTGTCAGGCAAGTACTAAGACTCATCAGATTGCCAGGCAGACAGCGATTCATCTCCAGAGGGACAGTGTCTCTACTGCTCTGTAATGCTGTACACTACTGCACCCAATGCATTGAGTTGTATGATTTAAGGAATGGATGCGTCTGCTTGGCAATGGAAGTCCATTCCATAAAACTTGTATCGTTTTGAGCTTGGATGTTTGGAGGTCTGTAGCTCTTCACAGTACAGAAAGTTGGAGACTTCTGCACAATGAGTACCTCAGTATGTGCTGACGCCGCTTACTTCTGCTTTGATTAAGTATCACTAGCAACTGACCGTGTAATATTTACAAGCCGTGAAATGTCACAGGTAGTAATGCATCAGAACATTTTGCATGTCCTAGCAAAGGTATTAGTAAAACTACATTCATGCTAAAAATTGCAGTGTATATATACAATTTAAAAAGATGCGCCTGTCTAGACATTTGCACCATGTAAAACACTATGTAAAAAGTTCTATTCATTCTAACAAAGTGGAGCAAGGAAGAAGAGATCGGTAACATAACGGACAGGTGAAGTGTCAAGAATCTTTGCCGCTCATTAAAGAAAATGTATCTCAGACTCGTCAAATAAATAATACATTAATCCACAAAGCATAGTTTAAAGTAATTACATAAATGTCCTGTGGTGAGCACAACATAAAAACCACTTCAGGATTTACAAAGACCCCACTACAGTCTCAATACATCACACACAGCTATACATGAAACCCAACTTGGCTTGTACACTGAATGAAAATTGTCAGTATTCTATGCTTTGCTGATGAATTTAATGCTAAAAGGCTACTGACTTCTAGGAATTAATCTAGACTTAGATTTTTAAATCATGATTAGAATTATGTAACAGGTTTAATTCTTTCTGTATTACACAGTGCTTGCTTGATTTAGAGATACAAAAGATACTGAAAGTGTGACATCTCATTGTTCATCTCCAGTTCTGTTGTTAATTCTAGTCTTGAGATACAGATCTCTCCAATGAAGTAGCAAATAAATGAGATTGCAATTCAGATGCACAGATCAGGTATGCAAACTCCATCACAGGAAGGATTGCTGCATCCCTCTATAGCAGACATGGGCAAACTAAGGCCCGGGGGCCAACACTGGCCCCTTTCAGGTTTTTTTTTGGCCTTTTGTCACCTTGATGTCAAGTTTCTCTGGCTCCCCTCATTCCCTGCAATAAGCCAAACATCCTGTAGTAAGAGGCATTCCTAGTAGGTGATGGTACAGATCAGAGCAGGCTACTACTAGAAACATGTGATGAAAACCAAAGAGTTAGGAGATGTTTGAACGTGTTTCGGGTGCAATATAATTGGAGGGCAGGATTTGCATGAAGGCACAAGCTTAGTTGGTTTGTGATCAAAAGACATACTAAAAATGATGCACTGGCAATTTTCCAACTGTCCATATAGATGGCGTCACTACCGATCAGGCACCCAAAGTCCCACCATAGGTAGGCTCTCCTCATCTGCACTCTCGTCATTGAGAATAACCATGAAAGCTCAATCCCAGAGAAAAACACTACACAAATACATGGACAACCCAGTTTATTAATTTAGGTCATTCCATGGTAGGGTATTGTTAATATTAAAAGATACAGTAGAACAACATTTTAGTCTACTTTGATGTAAAATAAATAAAAAGAATAAGTGAGTGAGAATGACTGAAAATTTTGTGGACACAGCCGTACTCTCCATAGTCTTACTATCATATATTGTACACACACATTCTACATATATTGTACACACACACACAATCTTTGTCAAGCTTTAGGGTTTCACCTAAACATAAATGCGAATATTAGAATTCTACATACATGTTTGTATAGGACAGGGACTTGCTAACCAGAGGTTTACCGATAGCCATGGGCCATATGATGTTAAGATAAACTTCTCAAGAATACACACCTTGATAGGCAGGGCTGTGGAGTAGGTCGATAAATTCCCCGACTCAGACTCCTCAGTTTCAGATTCTTCCGACTCCGACTCCTC
>CM070032.1:96401365-96417262 GCA_036250615.1 Ptychadena robeensis | reverse complement strand
CCCCCCCCCCCCCAGAATACCTTTGCGCCCCCAGTTTGGGAACCACTGCTTAAATTAATTCCTTCATGGAGTAAAGATACAGACATACTTATTCCACCCTGCACTGTGAATGTTTACATGCTATGTTCAATAAAAATATATAATGTATTATTTTAAGCAGAATGTGTTTTTTCTATCGGTGTGACTTTATGAAGATCAGAGCACATTTTATGACCAATTCATGCAAAACGCCACGTAATCCCAAAGGGTTCACATACTTTTTCTTGCAACTAATTATATATATATATATATACACACATACACACACACACACATACACACACACACAAACAAATATGGTGACTATGTATGACAACTAAAGAAAGCAGGTATCCTAGCAGTCACAGCCTATATGGGAAGAGCAACAACCTAAAACACATGACCAGTGCAGCACTGTTAGCAGCCCATCACAGCAGGAAGTATTTGACCCAACAGTGATCATTCAACATAAACAGTTTTTTTATTTAAAGCCTTTTGAATGAAATAGAAGCTATGCTGCACTAAGGAAAGCAAACTTACAAATGGTTTTAGTGGTAGACAGAACTCTCAACATTTCCTTTTAAAAATACCTACAAATATGCACAACAGGATAATGGCCAACTGAAAAGGGTAATTATTAACATAATTCAATGCTTGGCCACAAATATGCTGGCATAGAAATGGTAACGTGCTACTTGTACAACATAGCTTGCAAGCAAGAATGGAAACTAGAAAAGTATGTCAAGTGACTGCTCCTGTGAATGCCAAAGGCTGCATTTTTATGATATAAAGATGCAGCAGCCCATAGCTTCAAAACAGCACGGCAGGTGCACCACTCGGAATACGCAGAGTGGACGCTGTCACATTCATTAGACTAGGAACTGTCCTCTATGCATCTCTTTGAGATGCTTTTCCCAGCAGGAGCACAAGCCCTTAAGTGCTGATAATAGCTTTTAGAATATATATATTTTTATACCAGTAGTAATGATTAAATTCCAAATGTCCCTTACCCTCCCCCCCTTCTATGCAAAAAAGACATCCTGCATCTCTGAAAGAAGTGACAGCTGGGAAAGTACATAATCACACTGTCTACTGAAAACTAAACAAATATCTTTTCTCCATTAAAGACCAATAAATGGAACCCTGTGTAGCCACTCATAATATTGCAATATAAATTAACCCTCAGAAGCCTGGCACATGAATATAGAATCTATCATGATTCCAGATAACACCAGGTAAATATATATTATTTTAGTATATATTCACTTAAAATTTAAGGAACATAGTAGGATCTGATTTTAGTCAGAAGAGATGTCAGCAGGCAGAAAAAGAACACATAGTATTTATATTGTATTGAAATTCAGTTCTTAAAGCATATCTAAACCCAAAAATTAAACATGGTACACCTAACAATTCTTTTTCAGGTAATTTTTCACCAAGGATCCCCCAGTCCTCATGAGAAAATATTTATTAATTGCACCGTATATACAGGGAGGGAGTGTTTTTCCTCAGGGAACTCCTACTGATTTCCTTGAAGTCCTTGTCCCATCATCTCTATAGCAGAGAACAGTAATACTTCTAAGTTCATTGCCAATAGCAGAGAAAGAACAGAGATGCCGGAGATTTTAGTTTACTCCAGTAGGGATTATAAAGGACACAAACTGTTCATCATATTCAACAGTTATACTAGGCCGGGCAATGACAGAGCACAAACATCTTAAGCTGGCCATACACCTTTAGATCTCTCTGTCAGATAGCCTTTAGATTTACCAACAACTATGTAGTATAGGTTCCTCTGCGATTGAACACAGGTAGACTTGATTGTTAAGTATTACATGGTTTTGGTAAAACAAAGGAGATCGAAAGGAAATCTGACAGAGAAATCTAAAAGGTGTATGGGGGCCCTTAAGGTGGGTAGATATTTTGTTAATCAACTGCCAATTAGATTTTTTTGTTTGATGTCTTTGTCGAACATTGTTTGTTCATGTATTGAATATTAGATTTTTTTGTTCACTCATCGCCAATATCAAATGAAAATACATTCGAAATTACGATAAAAATTTTCCAACATTTTCGACGACCTTTCGAAAGAGTTTTTGTGGGGTCGCACAATATGCATCCATCTAACAAATTGGCCATTCTAGATATTTGTTCAAACAACCAAAGCAAATTTTAATCAAACGGAAAAATCTACACGTATAAATCCACCTTTAGTCTTACCTTCTAATTTGTTCAATGATATCAGCTTTTTATGGACATATAAAAATCTCAAATTCTGTACTCATTCTAGGTACTAAACCTGACAAAGAAATCCTCAGGTATATTACCAAAGTAAAACAATTGTAAATATTTCAGTAAAAAAATTATAAAAACATGTATAAATCCAAGGGGCACCTGAATGTCCACTTTTTTTTTTTTTTTTAAACCCAGGGTGCAGGTATATGGTCAGGTAGCTTCAGAGGCCAACCCATCCAATTCCACTATTTTCTCTTATTCCAGCGAATATGAGAAAACACAGCCATGACTTCTCTGAAATGCAGGACTGAGTTGTCACTCAAATGGTATGGGTGTGACCGGACAGGGCAAGCTACACTTCTAGACTATGACACATGAACTCACTCACTTGTTAGGTACACAAGGACGCAGGTCTTTACACTCTGTGCGGACACAATACATTACTGGAAAGAAATTGAAATGGAGATTCTCTAATCTTCTCACCTAGGCAGAACCTTTTTTTTCCTCATATTAAACATTAAAAAGTTTGGGGTATCACTTAAACTCCAAACTTTCTTATTCATCGATCACCAACATGGTACAGCACTCTACTAAACAAAGATTAGAACTTCTCCCAGAATGTCGGAATCTATTCTGGAGGGACTTGCCTTGTTCTACTCCATCTCTATAAACCTGCCGTCTGTGGCCGCATTGTCGTTTTCCTCTAATGGATACAGATGATTAATGAGTTTTTTACCTCAGCATGCAAATAGTATTTAGACTGAAACTGAGCCAATCAAATCATGCAGCTCCTGTGCTTGATTGGTACATTACATTCTGCATGCATGCCTGTATGTGGTATCTTTCCATTGTGCAGAAACACTTTAGATGCTGCTAGATGAGATCAATCAGTCTATGCTGTCAGCAAAAAAAAAATTTTTTTTTCCTCAAGAATGTTCAGACAGGGTCAATGTCCTTTCATAACTTAAAAAAAAAAAATCATATTTTAAACCTTTTTTTATATGTATTCCATTTTAACAATTCGTCTTTGTCTCTTAAAAAATAATCTTATCTGCTAAAAAAAAAAAAAAAAACCCACACACACCTAACCATGCCCCCCTTAAGGCTTGTTCCCACTAGAGCGATTTGTCACGGCACGATATTTGATCATGTGTGACGATTGCGGGTCGGGCATACACGGCTCAATGAAGAAACAGATTAGGGCAACATCGGGCACCGTGCACGCTCACGGCACCGGTGTTGCTCTAATCAGATTTAAGCCATCCAAGGTTCCTTCGAGCAGGATCAATGGATCCTACTTGAAGGAACTCGACAAACCAGGTTTCCAACATGTTGGAAAACCTTGGTCGAAATCCATAACTTTGAATAACATCTCTGAGCGAGCGGAGGAACAAGGGGCATGAAGGCCTCTCTCTCTGCTTCTGGCTTCTGCCGGTCACAGATTGCTTCTTCCCCAGAGACACAAGGGACCACGGGGAAACCAGGCCCCCATCGAACGGGAATTGATGTGCCCATGTGGTGCACATTGATTCCTGTTCGGTTAACCTGCGATCAATCACAGCGTGGTGACGAGAATCTACCCGTGTGCCCAGCTTTAGGTCACCTACTAGTGACTATGGGAAAGAATGTCATTGGTTCTAATCAAAATAGGCCGAGGACAGGGAAAACCATAAGGAGATGGTGAAGGTTCCCACTCCTGTGTTTCTCCGATGAGAAACACAGATAACACAGATAAATCAGCCTCAATTATATATGTGTTTTTCTAGATGCAGACAGGTTTCGCCTGTTACTTATAGCAGATAAAGTGACAGCCATCAATTTTGACTTTTAGAATCCAAGCAAACAGGATTTTCAGCCTTTAGGTAAAGTTGAGATGAGCGACCATCTCATGTTCACAATGGTTTCTGTACACCGTGCTATACCCATGTTTCCCAAGAACCAAACCATAACCTCTCAGCAGCCTATATGCAACCAGAGCACTACAATAACATCCAACGAAATTAAACATGGCAAACATTAGCTTATTACGGAACATACATTTAGCAACCCAAAAATTATTGAAAAGGAAAAGCATAACCTTTTTGGGTTTTGCGTTACAGGTCTGGGAGAGAGGTGACATGGACACTGAGGTCTATTGAAAATCTATACTCAAAGGGTTATTAGAACTCTACAAACATCAGCCTGAGATGGTTACAAGAAAACAAAGCTGGTTGACCTTGACATGGTCACAAAAAACAAAGACAGAAGCCACAGGACCATTATGTACAGGGAAAAGTCAGAACACGGAGTAACTTTGTCATGAAATGTGTAGCTGGAAAGTGCAAATCTGAACCAAAAAAAAAAGTGTCCCACTATATCAGGGTGTCAGTGGATGATACCATAGAACAGCATCTAAAGCTGGCCATACACCTATAGATTTCTCTGTCAGATTTCCTTCAGATCAGATCTACCAACAACCATGTAGTATAGTGTCCTCCCTGATAGAATACATAGTGATTGGAAGGTGTAGAAAGGTCCCCATATTACATGGTTTTGGTAAAACAAAATCTGATCTGAAGGAAATCTGACAGAGAAATCTGAAGGTGTATGGCCAGCTTAAGGCTTTGTGGAATCCACAGCTGGGGTAAGTGGTGTTCCAATACTTTTCAATATTTTTGTTCGATCGACCCCCAAAAATATCGGTTTGTTGAGGTCAATTGAATGGGAAATCAATGCCTGCCCGCCTGCCCACCCAAAGAGATCAATATCGGACAGAAAATCGATGGAACAGTGATCGCACATGTCTATTAATTTCAGAAGATTGTTCAGGTACCTGAGGGGTTTTGTAGGTATTCGGTAGATTTGCATCTACGGAACATGTGCACAGAAATCAGAAAGGAATCGATCGGCTGTGAATTGATTACATTGTGTGGAGGTACAATCGATAGATGTTCGTTAATATTTAAATATTTCAAAAAGAGGACAGGATCAACAAACGATCACGCAAAAGTCAACTAATGTATGGCTACTTTTAGTCCCTTCCCCGGACATCCTTAGTAGACGAGTCACCTGAAACCTAATGCCGGCCATACACATGCCGAGCTGGAGCGATATCGCCCTCCGATATCGCTCCGGGAGGCTAACGTGATGACGTCATCACGTTAGCCTTCCATTGCATTCTGGGGCCCCACAATCGGCCAGGCACCCTTTGTGTGCCGGCCATAAGCAGCGATGGAGACGCCGTCTTCATTGCTGCTTATGGCATCGGCTCCAATCGGCCAGAGATTTTCCGACATGTCGGATCTCTGGCCGGCCGAGAAGTGGGGCGACAGGGATCTGTCGCCCCATGTGGGCACATGCCGATAAACGGCCGGATTTTAACCTGACCGACGGCGAGAGCGCGCATGCCCGTCGGTCAGATTAAAATCCAGCCGTTTATCGGCATGTGTATGGCCAACATTAGTCTACATCCCTCTCTACAATGCACTGCATAAAGCCTTGCACTGTATAAACTGGCCACTGGTAAAAGGCACGTTTATGTGTTTATGTACCTCTACTAGCTTTTAACCATTACAGAGCAGAGAGAACCCCAACAAAAGGGATTTTTTTTTTTTATTCTCCAGAAGCTGAAGAGAATTTTCAAGATTCTCTTCAGCTTTTAGGAGCAATATTGTTGTTTCATCTTGAAAAATCTATTATTTCTATCACAACCAACAAGATTGCAAACAGAAAAGCACAGTTTATATGGAAAGCAGAGAATGTATCATCTTGAGTTGAAAATTATGTGAACGGCATTCTTCCTCTTTGACTTTAAAAGGGTAAACTGCTGACCATCCATGGCTAAAGCTAGGCATACGCGGTTCGATTTTAGTGTTTGATCCAGCGTAAACCAGCGATCAAGGTTTACATCGATAGAACATAAATACTGCACACATGGTTTGATCGACAAAGATTGTTAGATACAACCAAAACAGTGATCGAAAAGTGATTTTTCGTTGATTGTACAACGATCAAACTAAAATCGTAGCGTTGTGTTTGTTGGTCGGGGCGATTGTATTCTATGAACTATATATCGGTCTCTTTTGTGATTTTTGATTAAAACTAAAATAGTTGATTTTAGTCGTATTTGGATCGAGCCATCCATGTGGATTCAATTACGATCCATGTTCAATTAAAAGATCAAGATCTAAAATCGAATCGAAGATCGATCGTGCTAAAATCAAACTATGTATACCTAGCTTTAGACTTTATTAAGGAAATGCTTAAGGTTTACTATGTTGCTTTCCCATTGTTTATGAGTATTTTAGAGAAATAATTATAAATAAATCAAACACCCCATAGCAGTCATCATGAAAACATTCAAGCAATTCCAGAATAATAGCTTCAGACTTACAAGAAAGAGAATATGTCAGGTAATTGTAGATGATATCAAACATTGGAGGAGTAAACATTATTAAAATGTCTTCAATGATTTTGCTGGAAACTGTACAACATTTAACTTGAAGCACACTTCTCATAACGGCTACATTTTTTAATTTGGACCATATTCCGGAAAGACAGCTTGGCTTGACAAGAGGATTTTTTTTAAACCCACACACAATCCATGCAACTCCAGACTCATATTTTTGTGTGAAGTCACAGTAAGAAGAAAAGGATTAAAAAATATATACTTTTAAGAAAGAGATACAGAACCCACTTTACTTATAAGAAAGAGATACAGAACCCACTGGAGAGCGCGTGCCCCCTCCATTAACATGGAGGTCTATGGCGCCGCCCCCCCCCCCCTCACAGATGACACCGAAGACACGAGGCAGGAAGGGCTCCGTGTGTCGGCGGCTCTTCTACAGAGCCGGCACACAGGGAGACGGCGGTTTTGCCCGATCCCGGTATGGGCACAGTTTGATCGGCACTAGGGAGGTTAAGTAAGCCATACATGGGCCGATTTTCAACCAATTTTTTGGCCGATCGACCACCGTGTGAGTTCCCACCAACCACCTGGTGGTCACTCTGCTAAAAAAGCAGGTGCGCCCACCTGGCAAGATCGACCAGGAATCTCCTGCATATCGGATTGCACAGTGATCCGACATGTTGGTTAATTCCTGGCCGATCCCATTACTTTGAATAGTGGCTACGTCTTTGGTACAAAAAATACAATAACAATATACTTCATTCAAATGGGTACATGCAGTACTATGATGGCTCTGTGTACTAACCATTCAGTTAGCACGGTCTGTGGTACTGCTGAAAATATTTGCTCTTTTTTTCTTTTCAGTCAAAACGCCATTACCCTGACCGATATTGAAAATTGTTAAGCTGGCCACACACAGAACAAGGTTTCATTGCATGTTTGCGGTGATCGTTCGGGGAATAGAGCACGGCCATCCTTTCTTTGCATTAAGGTGGCCATACACAGGTCGATTTCACACTTGATTCCTGGCGATCGATCGACGAGGAATCAAGTGCAGCCCACCTTGACCGATCGACCCCGACCGATCGACATGGCCCCCAAATCGGATCGGCCAGGGAACCAACCTGTTGGTGTTTTCTGATCGATTGGGCACACATCAAGGGACGTTGATATTTGTGAATCGATCGACTGGTAACAGAATCGTCCAGGAATCTGTGGCCTAAGGTGGTAGGCACAGACTTGTATGGTCGATCGATCGACACCTGTGGCTTCACCAGAATCGATCGGATCGCCGATCGATCGCTCAGGAATCGACACGTGTATGGCTAGCTTAAGGTCGATCAAACAGGAAACCAAGATGTTGGTAAATCCCTGTGTGTGGGTACAGTAGGCACCCTGCTAACTTTCAGGAGGGAGAGTGGCAACTCTTTCAGGGTACTGTGGAGCCATAATTAAATGTTGCCCAGGTTCAGCTTACAAGTTAGATTGCTAGTTAGTATGGAGTATAAAAGCAAAAAGAGCCTTAAATCATTGAGGTTGGAGCATTTCTATCAACTGTACAAGCCTTTTTTTTTATTATTAATTGCCAAGTTGGGAGTATGAAAAACAGAAGCTTTTTACCAATCAAGGTAAAAAAAACTGATTGTTTTGTAATTGAACAGCTTCAAGAGAACCATTTTAAACCATCAACAGAGCATTGATGTGTAGTGTAGTAGATTTTTTATTGGACAGTACGGGCTTGTTTACAACGAGCAATTACCGCAACCACAGGCTGAATACAACATCAGGCCTCTACTAGTCAGTTTTCCGGCTTTCGCCCCATAGACTTGCCACCTTGTGCCCAGTCGTTTTCCAGGCTGCTGTCAGTCCGCAACCGACCGTGTAAATGTATGCAAAATATTTTAAATTATACCAGCCTGAATGAAAATCTATTATATTTCACTTCAGGCTGCATAAAAAAGTTGTAGTAAGACATAAGGGAATTAACCCGGAGCAGCGACACTGGCTAAAGCTGGCCACACACAGGCCGATTTTTCGTTAGATTCCCGATCAATTGCCCTGTGCAGTGATTGTTCGGGAATCAAACAGGGCCACCCTTTTTTGAGCAAACAGGGAACCAACATGTGGTAACTCCCAGAGTCCCCATCCAGAGTATCCAATGAGAATCGATTGTGCAAAGTGGTGCACATGGATTCGCTGAACCATTGTTTGGCAATTCTTACTTCCTGGTCGATTAAATGGGTATCAACCCTGTGCATGGCCAGCTTAGGTATTCAGACCTGCCAACCCCTCCCACTATTTGTATGCATTGCACAAAGACATTGCACAAATAGCCATGTCACATACAATAAGGTATTTCAAGACAGCAGAAAAGGATAATATGACAATTATATGAGATAGAACAAGGGAAGGTGACATAAAAGCAGATTTGGAATTTACATTTCCAGATATTTTAATTTCACATGCCGTCTAGATGAGATGCATGGCTTGAAAATATTTGACCTAAGAACACCAATCAAAGCGCATACATCTGAATAGTGTATTCAACGCAAGTAAAAATACTTTCTTTGGGGTTTTTCCCCTACCAAAATGCTAAACAAATATATAGACATGTAAATGAACCGATTGTCAATTGAAAGATAAACAAACAATTACAACCCTATTTTAGTGACAGAGGCCGGCCCTTATTATAACATACATTGTCTTCTTGGAATACAATGGTGGGAAAGAAGGCACATCACAGCAGTTAAGCAGCAGAGCTGACCCTTTCAACAGAAGAATGTTACTTTTCCAGTACCAGTTGTATTGACTTCAACATTTCTTCTTAAACGTGGACACTGCAGTGAAAGTATTTGTAAGCACAAAAGACGAGAAAATTCAGAAGACACTTACTGCCTTCCAAAAAAAGGAAAAGAAAAACCGAGAGAGAGAACAGTAATCGGTGCCTCTGTGCCAGATACTGGAACTTATCAGCCATCAACGCACACCACCAACATCCTCTCCATCACCAAGCCACCCATACTATTTCAGGTTAACCCACTATTACCCCAAACCCAATCTCACAGGAGGCAACAGCAGGCTGACCCCTGGCTCCTCAGCTAGTTTCAGAGCACTCCAGTTGGTGTCACTGCTTTATTTGGTCATGGTCAGCGTGGCACTCTCCTGAGACACATGGATATTGGGGCACGTTAGCTGTGCCCCCACACTTATCAGCCCACTATCATGCAATGCACCTTGCTTATAATGACCAATGTAAGCATACTGCAAAAAAAATTTCATTCAAAGTTAAGGCCCCCCTACACGTATAGATTTTTCATCCAATCAACTTAATTCAATACATTTTTTGGGTTGATTGAAAATCTATGGAAGCCCACATGGTTAGATCAACCTAAAATAATAAAAATTGGGGAATGTGCATTTCAGTGACTTTCAGGTCAACTAAATGTTGCCTTAGGAAATTTGTGAAGAAAACTTCACTCTTCTTTAGAAAAGTTTCTCTTTTAATGGCTAGATGCCAAGGCTAAGTTCACACTAATGGTTGTAGGGTAGGAGCCCTGTAACAACTTTCGCAAACCTCCTTCATGTAGCACTTTACCCACAGTTGCAGTTCATGGTCGGTCAGCAAAAGACTTGCCTCCCACTAACTTTGTAAACCAAACGGAGTGATATAAAAAGAAAAACGTCTACAATGAAATTGAACTAACCTCCCTTGAGCAAAAGAATGTCTATTTGTCATAGTTTAAGCTGGCCACACACGGGTAGATTCCCGTGCAATCGACCGGCGATCAATTACAGCATAGTGACGTCACCACGCTGTGATTGATCGTGGGTCAATCATATGGTTATCAACGTGCATCACATGGGCACCCCCGGGTGTCTCCTTTCCCCAGCCGGAGAAAAAGCCAGCCTGTAGGCCCCCTCTCTCTTCTGGGCAGAGCTGGCCTCATGCTGGCCAGGCCCCCCTTTACACACACACACAGCCATAGCTGTTGACAGCCTGTGTGTGCGGGCTCAGCTGTCAGCCCGTTCATTACATTGGATGGTGACTCGCAGTCCACATTCAATGCAATTGATTTCGACCAAGGTTTTCCAGCATTTAAGAAACCTGTTTGGTCGAGTTCCTTCAAGCAGGATCCATTGATCCTGCTCGAAGGAACCATGGATGGCTCAGATGAAGAAACAGGTTAGAGGAACATCGGGAGCCGTGAGCGCGCACGGCGCCCCATGTTCCTCTTATTTGTTACTTCATCGAGCCGTGTGTGGCTAGCTTAACTCAAGCTATGACAATCCAATCAATTTCTATAAGAGAATGTATAGGCTTTCTGGGGTTAATTGTATCTTCTGTACAATTTTAAACACATTATTCCAAATTAGAAAGCACAATTAAGTCCCACCAATTCAACTTTTAAGCAAAAGCAAGTTTTAGTATTTGCATACGATGACATGCCGATTGTGGAGACACGAACATGTGTGTTAACGTGGTTCTCAGAAGTGTAGAACAATCTAGAGAAGTATGCCAATGCCCATTGCTGCTCAAGGATTACCGTCTCCTGACAACACATAATAAAAATACAGCCACAATATTGTGATTGAAGGTGATAAAAAAGAAACATAGTAGTGGGAGAACTATTACATCTAGAATATGAAAGGGCCATAATAACGGCGTTCTGTACACAGAACTTACTTCCTGCTGGTTTTCCCAGCAGAGGCAGCAATGGCAGAAGGAACGTCTCTTCCTCCTCCATAGAACACACATGTAAATTCTAGTTTACTTTTCAAATTACTGATAAGGGAGCAGACTATAAAACACGTAAGTGACCATAACACAACTCCTTTTGTACAGGATCCTTGTTCTTTCTTCTCACTTTAAACCTTCCAGAGTTTACAAATGGCATCACATTCTGAAGGGTAAGGAAAATGAATGGATCCGTCCTCACACTTCCCTGACAAACTTCTCAGATTCCCATAAATAACAGTTAATCTCGGAGGCCTGTGCAGTATGCACCGCTAATCCATCACTGATTAGGGAGGACTTCACAGAGATAGACTAATGAATTGGCTGGAGAAGAATCCCAGAAGACTGGTTGGACAACACTGTCATAAAGAGACAAGTGGACTTTGTAGTTCATGCGCACGTACCCTATATGCCAATGCAATTGGTAATGTAAACACAGTTAGCGCTCAGATGGGAGGATGTCATATGAGGCTCAGAACCCCTTAGCCAAGATTATCTCCTAATTGCTTTGTAGTAGGGAGTCCTCTGGCTTTCTCTTTGCTGCTAAGCCCTTGCCCATCACTTGCAGGCTGATGTTTAACTACATAGTAAAATATTACACTGTACCTTGTCCTTTAAGGGGAGCAACTAGAGTCTCACAAATGTTTTTTTTATCTCATTGTCAAAGAACAAAATGTGAAGGTATAAGCAATTTATTTGAAGAACTTAAAAGTGGTGGCCAATAGAAGAGCTTAGAAATTGTGTCTAGCACAGGGGTGGGCAAACTAAGCCCCTGGGGCTGGATCTGGCCCTTTTAGCTGCGTAATATGCTGGCGCTATATAAAAAAATTCATAATATTAATAATGGGCGCCTCCTTTTGGTGACAGGCAGCCTTAAGAATTATCTCTGCTCATGAATGAGCTTCTTTTTTGCAGGAAATTAAAAAAGATAACAACATCCCGTCACACATTACACATCTATCATTGGTGATGCCGGTGATGGATGGAATTGGCACACTTATGGAGGGTCTTGGTCCAACTCTTTTATCAAATTTAAGAAGCCAATGTGGCCCATGAGCCAAAAAGTTTGCCCACCCCTGGTCAAGCACAATTTAGCAATCACTACAAAACAGGAGCCCCAACCAAGCAAAAGGTCAAAAATAAAATGAGAAGAAATGCTGAGGATGCCCATTTAGAGGACCATTTCCCAATGCATCTTCATCCAAGATCGGGGATCCTCAGCTTTCCCAGGTTCATTGCACCAACACTACGTGGCCATTGGACTGTACTTTCATTGTTCTTTTTCATTTCACCTTCCATTGTGTGCTATTTATTCAGGGCTCGAGATCTACAGTATAAGTAAACCTTCACCTGCCATAATACAACTATAAAGATTGCCATGGCTGCCCTCGCCTTCCAAATCTTCTTCTGGTCTGTCCATTCTGCTGTGTTAGTCTACAGTGATTGATGAATGCAATAGACATAAGGAACATAAACTTTTCTTTAACTTGACTCTCATGGGTTTTGTTTTTCTGATCAATGGAAGCCAGGCTTCTAGCATTTGTAGAAAGCCGCCAGCAATGGCAGCCTCCATGTTGGTTTCCTGATTAGTATACATGGAAATGTTTTGTGTGATCCAGGTGACTGAAGTAGTAGCAGGAAATGTAGAGCTTTGTGAGGCAGGTAAGTGGGCTGTGCTCCATGTTGTAGTGGCAGCCACACTCCCCATGCACAGGCTACACATAGCCATAGATATGACACTTATCACTGGCAACCTTTGTCATGGCTGATCAAGGGTCAGGACTCCATGCCTGTGCCTTATGACCTTGTACGGAACACTATCTCCCATTGTAACTGTCCTGACTACCTGTGGAAGAAGCTGGTGTCTAGTGGTCACTGCAGACAATACTTCATCCCCCCCCCATGTAAATCACTGAACTGTTGCTATAGGCAACACCCACACTTTCCTGAACCCAGACCCTACTGCAATGCTGGCACTTCTAGTTCAGCCAGAACTTCGCAACGTTTTCCCGATTGGTTACCCATTAAAGGTAATTAGCAGGCAGACACTTACCCAACAGCAGCAGTTTTAGCTCCCTGCGAGCATCCCTCTTGTCCCTGCGGAGCTGCCTCTCGATCTCAGCATTAATCCTTTGGCACTCCTTCTCCTCTGCGGACAGGCAGCACCCCGCCATTGTGCCAGACTAGAAGTGTGATAGAAATCAGTGTCAGCAGTACACACAGTTCCCCCCGACAGGTACAAGCATGCGACTCTACAGCGACAGGAGCCCAAAGTGTCCTCCACAAGCACTGCTGTCCCGCTCACACGGCGCCTCGGCTTGTCTTCCTGCAAAAGTTCAAGCAGCTATCCCGAGAGGAGGGAGGGGGACTCGAACAAAGCCAATGAATCCCTTGTTTCTTCCTTCCTTGCCCTGAGGAAGTTTTGTAGCCTCGCTAGTCTCACGGCAGATCCCTGGCAGTGCCTCCTGAAGACATGTGTGTGTGCTAGAAGCGGAGGGCTCCCGCACTGTGCACATATACCGGAGGAGGGAATGGGAGCTGACAAGGAGGTCCTCTTCTCCAAACAAGCAGATGGACGGGAGCCCACAGAGAGAGCAGGGAGAGAGCTGGAGGTGGGGTAGTCAGTCAGCGCATATCCACTCAAAGCTTTCTTTTCCTGGACTGATACAGAGGCGGGGACAGGGCGGCTCTCTCCTCACACGTCCTCCTCATGTGTCAGGCCGCGCGCATTCTCAGGGGCTTTCCCAAAACCCGAGAAAACTTCTCTCACTGAAATCTGAGGGGAGACAACACTCTGTAGTGTATGTGGAGAGAATACTGGGAGACAGAGCACTCCCTGTATTGTGTATGGAGAGAAACCTGAGGGGAGAAAACACTCTGTAGTGTATGTAGGAAGAAAATTGGGGTAACAGCTTACTCCCTGTATTGTATGTGAATAGAAAACTGGGGGACAGAGCACTCTTTGTATTGTTCAGGGGAGATAACACTCTGTAGTGTATGTGGAAAGAATACTGGGGGATAGTGCGCTCCCTGTATTGTATATGGAGAGAAAATTGGCGGGAGAGAACACTCTAGTGCAATGGTTCCCAAACTTTACTTGCAGGGCCCCCCTTTTCTATTTAGGAACATTATAAAGCCCCCCTCCCTATTCAAACACAGGTCAAAAATGAGGGCCGTGCCCCCCAGTTTGGGAGCCGCTGCTGTAGTGTATGTGGAGAGAATACTGGGGGACAGAGCACTCCCTGTATTGTATGTGGAAAGATAATTGGGGGGAAAGAAAACCCTGTAGGGTATATGGAGAGAAAACTGGGGGACAGAGCACTCCCTGTATTGTATGTGAAAAGAAAATTGTGTGAAGAGGAAACTGGGGGGGATATAAAACTCTGTATGTGGCGAGAACACTGGGGGACAGATCACTCCTTGTATGTGGAGACAATAACTGGGTACCAGAACACTCCCTGTATTGTATGTGACAAGAAAACTGGGGGAAACAGAGCACTCCCCGTGTGGTATCAGCAGAGAAAGAAAACCTAAGGAACAGAGCACTCCTGTATAAACCAGGGGGCCAATGGGTGCCACCAGGTTTTGAATGGGTGGTTAAAATTGGTGTGATCACTCTCAGGTTCTCTTTTACTGACCACTGGAAGTTTGGCATGGCACCTCATTGGTGTTGCTCTACATGGCCTTGGCTATAAGAAGATTGCCTTGCCTAACACCTTGAAACTGAGGTGCAACAGAGTCCATACAGCAGTATACCAGGACAGGTTCCACTCAGAACAGACCTTACCATGATCAGCTGCTCAGCATCATATCCAGAGGTTGTATTTTAAAATAGACATATGAGTGCTGCATGCATTGCTGTAGAGGTTTAAGGGGTGAGGGATCAGCCTGTCAGTGCTCAGACCATATGCTCAGACTTATAAAAAAAAGCCGCCTGCAGTTTGCTGAAGACAGAGTAAGGGCATGGATTAATGGAACCATACCCTGTTTTTTGATAAGACCAAGATAAACCCATTTTGTTCAGATGGTGTCATGCATGTATGGTGGCAACAAGGTGAAGAGTACAAAGACAAGTGTGTCTTGCTGACAGTCAAGCACGGTGGTGGCAATGTCATTGTTTGGGACTGCATAAATGCTGCTGACATTGGAGAGCTTCAGTTCAATTGAGGGGAGCATGAATGCCAACATGTACTGAGTCGTACTGAAGCAGAGAATGAAACTGGGCCGGCAATCACGGCGGAGTACAGTGTACTGTGATTGCGGGGGAAACTGCTTTTCGTGCCATTAAAAATGTATTTTATGTTGTTTGCTGATCCTGCCTGTGGGATGTGTCTCTGGCCTGGGGAAGTGATATAAATTGTAGCATCCTTGGCCACTCCCGGTCTCTTCTGGCTCTGGAAGCTGTTCTGACAGGACCCTTCTGCAGTGTCCTCCATCCTTTCAGAGACCCTCATGGGAAAGCCCTTTGGCCTAGGGCAACGGGAGCTCCTCACCTGGATGAAGTAGGTGTTTGACTTTTCCC
>CM070032.1:96384526-96401265 GCA_036250615.1 Ptychadena robeensis | reverse complement strand
TATGGTGCGCTTTTGGTACAGAAATCTGTACCTATGCAGTGCGCTAGGGAGGTTAAGATGCAACCCCACCTCTGGGACCAGAGGTGGTGAAAGTCTGTATAATTAATTTTGCCCTCAGTAAAGTAGACCCCAGTTGACTTGCAACCAGTGTGTGTGCGCCAACATTCCTTCCCATAGCCACCCAAGATGGCGCTCACTAGGAAGAAGAGGAGAAATTTGCGCCAAAGGGTAAGAGACCCAGCTGCACCTAACAGACCCGGCAGCGCATACTTACAGTTTTGCGCTGTCCCGGTGGCTCGGATGTGACAAGGAGACTGCTCCAGGAGAACGGCACACCCCCCCCACCCCCATGGAATTATGTGATGACGTCACATTGGGGAGACAGCGGGAAATTTTAAAGTAAATTGCACAAAAACTGTTTTCTATGTAGAAAACTGTATTCAGCGTGGTTCACTTTGCAGAGGTGCCTCTTGCAGTTAACCCACTCTCCAGTAATAACTGTATCCAATACAATTCAAAGTGAAAAAAAAAACACAAAACACATTTCCAAATGAATAAATATTTTTTTATAAACAAAAAACAAATATAAATACATACGGTTTTGAAATCTATCATACAAAAGATGAATGTAAGAAATGTTGTCATTCAAATAATACCTTTTATTTATTAATAGTTTTTCAAAAAATTTTTTTGTGTTTTACATAATTGTTTGTTTGTTTCAAACATTATTATATTGAGGATGTCTTCTAGACCCTTGTACGGACATATTTTGGGAAGTTACAGGCCTACAACATACAACAAAAAAACCCATTAAAGTCTATGGTGCATTTTTTGGTACAGAAATCTGGAGCTCACAAGAGCGCTAGTGGAGGTTAAAGCTCAAACACATTAAAAAGCTATACAAACAACTTCACTTCACTGTAAACATTTTTATTGTTAAATGTTTATAATTTATGTCACTGCTGGGAAACATTAATAACTATGAAAAGTTGAAGTTAGGGGTGTAAAATGGGGAGTTGGAGATCTGGGGGTTAAAGGTCCCAGTAGGCATATGTAAGAGTAAATCTGACAAGAGAAAAGCACTGTTTGACTACTAATGTATGAGATCTGGGGGTTAATATGGTGTTTTACTGTAGAAAGAGACAGGGGGGGGGGGTTAGGTGGGGCAGA
Organism: Ptychadena robeensis; assembly: GCA_036250615.1. NCBI lineage: Eukaryota > Metazoa > Chordata > Amphibia > Anura > Ptychadenidae > Ptychadena > Ptychadena robeensis. The sequence goes on along the minus strand of CM070032.1, from coordinate 96,400,095 downwards.
GGAGGTTGCTAGTGGTAGGGGGCCCCAAAAAAATTACCTTTAATCTGTCTCACAGCTACAATAAACCTCTGATAACAATTATAGACTGGTCGTTTCTTTGTCAGAGGGCAAACATACAAGCAGGTAATTAAATACTTATTTCCCTTAATGTAAATATACACTGCCTGGCCCAAAAAAAGTTGTCACCTGAATTTAACTAAGCAAATAGGTCTAGGTTCAGCAACATAATGTGCTCCAAGAATGAGGTCAGCTGAATATACTGAATGACCAGGTTATTCCATCATTGGATTGTTTCTTACTGATGGTACGGGCATATTCCAAGATGACAATGCCAGGATTCATCTGGCTCACATTGTGAAAGCTTGGTTCAGGGAGCATGAGACATCATTCTCACACATGGATTGGTCACCACAGAGTCCAAACCTTAACCCCATTGAGAATCTGTGAGATGTGCTGGAGAAGGCTTTGCGCAGCGGTCAGACTCTACCATCATCAATGCAAGTGATCTTGGAAACATATTGGATGGAAATAAATGTTGTGACATTTCAGAAGCTGCACAAAACAATACCACAGTGAATGCGTGCCGTAATCAAAGCTAAAGCGTCCAATCAATATAAGTGTGTGACCTTTTTTTGGGGGGGCCAGGCAGTGTATATGCTTTCATCTGCTTTCACTACACTACATACAAAATTTCAACAACAAAATGTACCGACATGTTCGATGACCTTTCGACATTTTGTGTGCGAGGTCGAACTAAATTTATCCATCGAACAAATTGGCCATTCTTGATTTTTGTTCAATCAACCAAAAATCGTTTGTATAAACCCACCTGGTGCTTTTGTTTACAATCGTCTGATGTATATCACACTGTTTCTGAAGCATTTTTACTGTGCACTCAAAAGTGTGTACCACAAAGGTAAAATGTTGTAATCTGATCGCCAGGGGAGAATACCAGCCATAAGGTCCCCACACACGCAACGAGTGGCTGCCAATTTTGCTGATTGCGGTCCCCAAAGCTCGGTCGGCCAGAGAACGGACATGTCCGTAACTCTGGCCAATGCCATTAGTTTCAGTGGGGACCGGTGTTGGTAAGTTTTAGTGGATCATACAAGCATTTTGATTAGTATGCGATCGTACTATAGAGTATGCGCACCATAGTACAGTCGTGGAATCGTTCATGTTTCAGTTGATCCCACTGTGTGGTGGTATGACCCATTTATTGCTAGCTTTAGTCCTTTATCTGCAAACATCATATAAAAGTATGCAAATCAATCATAAACTATACAAATATACAAATAATTTGTAAAACGTATGTTACAGTGTGCTGCTGCATTCATGTTTAATGTCACACAGGCCATAAATTAGGGCAGCTAGTTTGTGTAGAAGATGTTAGATGTAGATGTGATATTAATTTCAAGGTAGTATATAACATAAGCAAGTTGTGATGACTAATGAAAATAGCTGATATTGTTGGAAAAGCATTTATATCAGAGATCATCTACTGTAAGCCCACTTCCGAATCCCATGTCTTGGTTAAAGCACATTACAATGTTCTTGGGGGGTTTTCTATATATTTTATTACTTTTTCAAATTACAAAAACTGCAACCAATCCAACATAAAACAACAAGTTGTTTCAAAATAATCTAGAAGTGTTTACAGTCATAATGAAAAGAAATAACTTACATAAAAAGATGTAGCATACAAAGTTCAAAATCCCAATCATAGAACAGAAACAAGAAGTGGCTACTTTCGTTTGATTTAATTATTTTCAATCTTTACCGTGACATTCCTATACTTGTGACAACAATGTTTTTAATTGTAAGAAGGACTTCCTCCCTTAGTATGATCATGATGCTGATATGCCAACATACTTTTGAAACAGAAAATTCATCCCGTTGGGTAGAGTTCCATAACTAGGGTAGTTTCTTGTATTGTCTGGCCACGGGGTGTCCTGCTTTTCTCCTTGGTGTTCAGGTTTGGCCCTGCGTGTCCAACATGTCTCCTCTTCCTTTCCTCTTCTGCCGTGTCATGGTATGCAATGTATACAGGTGTCACACACAGTGGTGACAACATTTATGTTCTTTAAGCTCCTGGGTGTTTAGCCTGAGTCCACAGCATGAGGCTCCCACCACCATGCTTCACTGTAGGGATGGCATCAGCCTGGGGATGAGCGGTGCGTGGTTTCCTTCAAACATGACACCTGGCATTCACAGCAAAGATGTCAATATTTTCTCATCAGACCAGAGAATTTAGTTTCTCATGGTCTGAGAGCCAGGTGCCTTTTGGTAAACTTCAAGAGGGTTGCCATGTACCTTTTACTAAGGTGTGACTTCCGTAGCAGAGGAAAGCTGCAGAGATGGTTGTCCTTCTGGAAGGTTCTTTTCTCTCCACAGAGCACAGAGTGACCATCAAGTTTAAGGTCACATGCCTAACTAAAGGTAGCCATACACATGCCAATTCCCAAAAGTTTTTTGTTTGATCGACCACCGTGCACTTTCCCACCCACCAATTGCCAGGCGGTCGTTCGGCTGCAAATCGGGTGTGCCCACCTAGACAGATACACCAGGTTTTTATGTGATCGTCCCCATCCAAAGTAATGTCCGGCACACAAGGGTGCCCGCTGAACCTCTGAGCGAACGGCTATAGTATGATGACGGCTATAAGTTAATTATGGAATTACCTTGGAATTATTCCCCCGGCGATCAGGAGCATCGGCATGCATGGCGATGCTTCCGGGTCTACCCCCAATCGCATCACCGGTGACGCGATCAGGCACACTCAGTTTAGATGGCCGGCCAGCTCTAAGAGTCCTGGTGGGTTTGAACCTTTTTCAGATGATGGAGGCCACTGTGCTCATTGGGAGCTTTAAAGCAGCAGAAATTTTCTGTAACCTTCCCCATATTTGTGTCTTGAGACAATCCTGTCTCGGAAATCTATAGTCAATGGCTCCGACATGAACTGTCAACTGTGGGACCTTATATAGACAGGTGTTTTCCTTTCCAGATCATGTCTAATCAACTGCATTTACCATAAGTGGACTGCAATTATGCTGCAGAACCATCTTAACTATGATCAGTTGAAACAGGATGCACCTGTCAAATTTTGGGCTTCATGGCAAAGGCTGTATATACTTATGTACATGTTCTTTCTCAAAATTTGCCATGGGTTGTTGTGTGTAGAATTCTGAGGGAAAAATTTGTTTCATCCATTTTGGAATAATGCTGTAACATAACAAAATGTGGAAAAAGAAAATGATCAATTTGATATGCTGACCACATTATTCTATTGTCAATTGCAGTTCAGGATCATGTGATTGTACCATATATTAATTAACAAGCTGATCAAATTGATCATGTGCTTTCTCTTGCCGGATAATTTGCTGCCCTTGAAATTCCACTCTTTGGCCATTGTGCAGTGCTCATGTGAAGATGTGGCATTCTACAGCTTCAAAATAGCAGCGCGGGCATGCTGCTCAGATAACGCAGAGTGGACACTGTCCCATTCAGTAGAGAGGTGTCAGCTCTGCGTCTTTTTCTCCTATGCGCACGCGCGTCCACCGCAGGGAAAAGAAATACTACACACAAGCCCATAGGCGGTTTTTGAGCCGTTTTATTTGATGTTTCTTGTGACAAAATGCAGACACATATTGTATAGTTTAGATGGCTTGGGTTTGCTGTTTTCCTGGCTGCACTTGTATCAGAAATGTCCTGATAAAGTGTACAAGCAGTCAGACTCAGATTAGCATTGCTCCAGGAAAGACTGGAAAATGAACACGTGGTTGATGATGAGCTAGTTTGGGTAGTACAGATAGCCTTCCTTCCAGGCACTGGTGATTAACATTGCCTCGCCTAGCTGGTTACAGGAAATCTATTCTGATGTAAACCAAGTAATTACCATTTGTATTACAAGGACTCAAAAAGTACAGGTTACACTATTTTGATATTTAGCTTATTTGGCAATGCATGTGCACAGTAATATTTTCAGGCCAGACAACAGTGCTTTTATAGTTTATGCCCAGATCACACTTTAAGTGGGAAAGGAGTTTTATTAATGGTTTTTTATTTTAACCTGCCGATCCAGCCAGTAACACACATCCTGTTTTAGGATTGTCCCTTCACTAAACAGCATCTATGAGTGATGAATGTCATCATGTGCAGAGGAATGTAAGGTGGGATAACAAATTTAGATAGGATTCATATAAGTGACCAACAAAGTCTTAATCCTGCTAAACAACTGTTGTTCCTTTTGACATGAATGATATTATCAGGGGTGCACATTTAGTGAGCTCCTCAGATGAGTACCAGGAGGTGGTGTTTGGTACCCACCCAATATGTTGGGTGGTCTTCCTTACTGTCTCCCTCACTGTCCTCTGCGTCAGCCTCCTGCATGGTAGATTCTGCTGAAGATGGACCTCCCTTTTTCTGATTGATCCTCCGATTAGCTCCATCCACCAGCTGGCATAGGGTCAAATGTAACTCTCACAGTACAACACGTTTGCACCCCCAGATCCCATACCTCAGTAGTACAACTCTGAAATTTTCTGGCTTAGTAACTAACTCCTGAGACTACCTACAGTCCAAAAGTCATCCTTTCATAGTCATATTCCATCTGTCTAAACACTAACCTTCCTTGCGGTATACAGCATCACAGCTGCTTTGAACGATCCATAATATAGGGTCCATCGACCCTTTGAAGCTATAGCAGCTAAAACTCTCATGAGAATGTTTCATGGAGTGTGTTTAGGGGATTTGTTGGCCATTGTTCTGGAATAAAATTTGTAAGAACTAGAGAAGAAGGACTTGCTTGTGGTGTCTACTCTTATTCATCCCAAAGTCTAGACAGGTTCCTACATAACCTCTCTCTTCTATGTCTATATGGAACTCGCATTGTACATTGGTGTGCTGTTAGGTTGGACCAGGAAAGTTGAGATCATTAAATTGTCTAAAATGTGTTGGTAACATAAAGCATTTAGAATTCCATTAATTTGGCAAAATGGACAAGCCTAAACCATGAAAAACAACTGCACACCATAAAATCCTCCACCTATCAGAGTACCATGCTGAGCTCCTGAGAACAACCCTTTCTTTCACAAAATTTTTTTAGGAGCAGTCTGCAGGTCTAGGCGCTTGATGTTTTGTTTTACATCTGTGACCATGGAAGTTATTGGAATATGTAAATTCAATTATTTGGTGGGGTGTCTCAATATTTATAAGTATAAAGTAAATGTATTGCTGCTATAGGTAGGTTCTGCTTTTACTAAACTCTTGACTAATGAACCCTGTAGTCCATGCTATACTTTACATAACACTGATTACTGTTCTTTGTACGCTAGGCTGTATTGTACATACACCTAATCTACTCAAAAAGTTGGTGGATGGTATATCACATGACATACTACTGTTCATTATACTTTGTACATTGTGCTGTTAATATACAGATGTGCTTTGCATATGTTAAATATTCCTGGCTACTGTATTTGGTAGGCTGCACATTTCAATGTGCTGATACCTATAGGGTATGTCTCCACTGTGTTCTCGGCTTATCCACATACCTTCCTACTGGACTGGCTGTTCTCATGGCGTTCTGCTGATCCGTCGGCCAGAGGTTGACGGAGTGCAAGTACGCAGCGGTGACATACCCTTAATCTGTATGCTGCACATTACACTCCTGACTAAAGCACCCTGTATCTAAATAGGCTACATATTCACATTAACTGTTTAGCACTGATGCGGTTTTATACTTATCACCACTGTACACTGGGCTATATATGACTTACTCAAGTACCATTGTATTCTTGTCACTGCCCTGTTCAGTAGGATCAGACAACGTTATAATTTTATGTCTATATTTTGTGTGCAGAATGTGGAGTTTTAACAACTCTTTGTCTTATACTTCATATGTGCATATAATAATGGTTTATGATGTAGAAATTAAGTATTTTTATGTTTTCAGTTCTTTATAATCACATAAAGTCCATACAATAGTTCAAATCCACTATTCATAATATAAAGCTTGTATCAATGAACTTCCGTAGGTACCCAGGATTTCTTTTTGCTGTATGATTCTAGCAATACCCTAGGGAGCTCCAGAAACCCGAATGCTTACAAAGCAGCCCAGATTTTTTGTTATGCTGTGGAGGGTAGGAGAGGCGTATGCACACATATCAGGCTTCTGATAATCTGAGAAGACAAGATAACAAACTAACGTTTCCAACTTGTCTGGCCACTTAATCTATTAGATGAATTTCACATTCATGTTCTTTTGAGCAGTAAGCTGCTCAATTTAGCTGCCCCCACCACTTACATGTCAAATCGGATTTCATATTAATAAACCAGTATACATCTACACAATTCTAATTTTTGGCTCTATACACCACCACAATGGATTTGAAATGAGACAATCACAATGTGCTTTACCTGCAGACTGTCAGCTTTAATGTGAGGGTATTTACATCCAAATCAGGTGAACGGTGTAGGAATTATAAAAGGTTGCATATGTGCCTCCCACTTGTTAAGGGACCAAAAGTATGGGATAATTCGCTTATCAGCTGTTACATGGCCAGGTGTGTAATATTCCCTCTTTATCCCAATTACAATGTGCAGATAAAAGGTCCAGAGTTCATTTCAAGTATGCTATTTGCATTTGGAATCTGTTGCTGTCAACTCTCAAGATTTAATCCAAAGAAATGTCATCAGTGAAGCAAGCCATCATTAGGCTAAAAAAAACAAAACCCATCAGAGAGATCTCAAAAACATTAGGTGTGGCCAAAACAACTGTTTGGAACATTCCTAACCTCCCTAGCGCACTGCCCATACCACGCCGTTTTTAACAGCCTGGTACGGGCAATCGTGTACAAGGTACACTGCCTGCCATTTACTCCCCCCCCCCTCTCCACACAGCTGGTGTCATTAATGATGCTGGCTGTGAGGGCTGGAAAGCTGACGCCCCTCCATTAACATGGAGGGCTATGGCGCCGCCCACCCCCGCCCCCTTCTGCGTCACTGTGACACGATCTGTGACGCCGCACAACCCCAGAAATGCTGCGGCTGGAAGCAAAATCGTCGTAGCTTTCTGGGTATATGCGGCGTTCATGGGAGCCCAGCTCATTCAGAGTTTGTTATTCACACAAACTCTGGACGAGCTGGGCTCGTCATGACCGCTAGGGAGGTTTAAAAAGAAGGAACACACCGGTGAGCTCAGCAACACCAAGAGACCCGGAAGACCATGGAAAACAACTGTGGTGGATGACCGAAGAATTCTTGCCCTGGCAAAGAAAACACCCTTCACAACAGTTGGCCATATCAAGAAGACTCTCCAGGAGGTAGGTGTATGTGTGTCAAAGTCAACAATCAAGACACAACTTTACCAGAGTGAATACAGAGGGGTCACCACAAGATGTAAACCGTTGGTGAGCCTCAAAAGCAGGGAGGTCAGATTAGAGTTTGCCAAATAACTTCTAAGAAACCCTTCTCAGTTCTGGAACAACATCCTATGGACAGATATGACCAAGATCAACTTGTACCAGAGGGATGGCAAGAGAAGAGTATAGAGAAAGAAAGGAATGGCTCATGATCCTAGGCATACCACCTCATCAGTGAAGCAAGGTGGTGGTAGTGTCACAGCGTGGACATGTATGGCTGCCAGTGGAACTGGTTCTGGTTGTATTTTATTGATAATGTGACTGATGACAAAAGCAGCAGGATGAGTTCTGAAGTGTTTCAGACAATATTATGGCAATATTATCTGTTCATATTCAGCCAAACTAACTGGACGGCGCTTCACAGTGCAGATGGCAATGACCCAAAGCATACTGCAAAAGCAACCAAAGAGTTGGGAAAGAAGTGGAATGTTATGCAACGGCCAAGTCAATCACCTGGCCAGAATCTGATTGAGCATGCATTTTACTTGCTGAAGACAAAATTAAAGGGAAAATGCCCCAAGAACAAGCAGGAACTAATATTCTGTCCCATTACTTTAGGTTCCTTAACAAGTGGGAGGCACATATGCAAACTGTTGTAATTCCTACACCATTCAGCTGATTTGGATGTAAAAACCCTCAAATTAAAGATGATAGTCTGCAGGTTTCATTCCAAATCCATTGTGGTGGTGTATAGAGCCAAAAATATCAATGAAAGCATTTTCATTGATTCATAAGAGGGTTATTTTTCATCTGTTCAATCTTATGTCAAGGTATTTTTTTTAGAGTTGTCATGGCGGGTAACACCAGAAAAAAGGTGACAGGCCTGGTGACACCAATGATATAACGGAACCACTAGACAAAGAACACAATTGACAAACATGCAATCCAGGGTGCAGAATCTAAGTAACTTGGTGTTCACCAGAGCATGCCACATGAAGTGATGAGCTTTGCTGCATATGGTTCCCAGGTTGCGGTCCCCCCACATGTGCAGTTGGAGGTACCGAGTCGAAGTGCAGTGGGCTGAGACAGGAATAAACCGAAAGACAAGCCAAGAGTCAGAAACCGGGAAGTCAAAGAGTAAACAAGGAGTAGTGAACAAGGGACCTGGAGGCACGGACATGATAGACCTTCTTGCACAGGCAACTTTGTGTTGCCTGAGACTTCCTTAAATAGAGCACGAGGGAGGAGCACCTGACAGAGTGGAAAAAACAGCTGGTATCCAGCAGAGGAAGTTCTCCTGCTGGACACTTAACTCTCTTAACCCTTTGAGGTAAGGAAAGTTTTAAGGGGCAGAGCTGGACACAGACAATGCAGAATCAGCAGACACCTGGGCCTTCTGGGATCTGTGACAAGGGTCTTGAATGCAAGATGCCTTAGTTCCTTTGCAAAAAAAGGAAATCTAACTGTTCAAGACTTAAGGACTTTGATTTCCCTCCTCATGTAGATGAGGCAGGAATAAAACTTATATGATACATCACCTTTATCCCTATATGAAGTAACCGCTTTTAAACATATATTGGATCAGCATATTGACCAGAACCTTAAGAAGGTATTGCTAACTTCAGATACAATTTGCAAACCGGCAGTTGCTTTCACTTTAGTATCCCACACACACAAATACAAAAAGCCATAGGTAACTGAAGTAATGGATAACCTTTCTAATAGCAACTTCCTTAGTCCTGTGATTTGGAGGGTGTTCGAAGGACCTTCCTCTCAGGTCCACAATACCATATGGTTTCCAACATAGTAGAAATGAGAGAAGCATATTAAGTCCTCCAAGACTTCAGCTAGCACCAAAGGGGTGGGGAGAGAGGCCAAAGGGTAATGGCCTATCTGCCCACCTAGTTTTCCTTGTCAGGACAAGGAGAGGGGACTTTGGCGGGGCCCCCTATGTTTACTACAATACCTATGAGACCACCACAACAGAAGGTGAAGCTCAAATATACAAACAAAATTCATAACAATTCAGTCTTCATGGAAATAGAGCCCTTGGCATAGGGTTTTTATAAGTTAAAATGTTCATTTTTAATTCCAAATTTAAAAAAAAAGTGAAATTCGAAGGATGGGACCCAACGATCGGGGTCATCCAATCAGGCAGCGGCCATATTCAAAAGCTTGTGTTCATGGGGTTGAATTAGAGTGATAGAGGCACCTCGACGTAGGTTTCGCCTATCTTTTTCTGGAGGTGTCGATCTTAAGTAGGACCTTTGGCACAGGAGGACGAGGGCAGACCTTACAAACGGATCGAACTGCATATATGGACACCGCTCCCACATGCTAGATTGTAACCTCAATTGATCACCCCCACAGTGGATCGCCCCCTGTTCCTCCTGTGACCCCTGACAGTGGCCCAATACCCATACTTTCCTCAGGTCCTACTTAAGATCGACACCTCCAGAAGAAGATAGGCGAAATGTACGTCGAGGTGCCTGCATCACTCTAATGCATGTTTTAGTCTATTTAATATATTAGTTTCACCTTTTAAATTAGGTATAGGAACTTTTGGATACTATTCTAATTTTTTCGCAATTCATCTGTAGTTTCTATCTCCAAACTTTCCCCAAATAAGCTATATCTGGTGATGTATGTCTTGTTTCATTTGCCTACTACCAATAGCTCTTTGCACAACATTAAAGTGCAAAAATTTTTTTTATTTTGTTTGTTTTTTTTGAGGGGGTAAAAAGCAAAGGGTAGTTATGTCCCTGTAATTATTTGTTTTGTTTTGGATGGGTGATTGCTACATTTCACCTCAACATTGTTGTACTTTCATCATAGTGAAGGTCTGTATAAGTGACACAGATTGCAATTTAAATCTGAAAGATATTTTAACGCCTTCCCTCATTTTCCAAAATGAAAACCAATCCTTTGCCTTTATGTACTCGCAAATCCCAACACCCAGCTGAACATACATGTTTCTGAAAAGGATCAGCCAAGACACATTCCAAAGGGACATCAGACATGCAGGTGCAATATGTCTTCTTATGTCAATGATCAACCTCAAAATGTCTTTATTCCTTCCCCTTCCCTATCACAATTATTACTTCACATGGGTAGACATAAAATAGCTAAAATTGTAGATGGCACTTTGCCTTTTAATAAATGAAAGGGCTTAAGAAATTCTCATATTATTATTTATTACACTAACCCATTAGCCAACAGTGCTTTCATTTTATCAGTCCCTTGCTGTACTGTTTAGATAAAGTAGATTTAGTGACAAGAAGAAAACATTGAAGAAACCCAACCCCTGTTCACCCTCCCTCCTACCCTCATATAGAAACATTCCGGCAGTGCATGATTAGTATCACATACCTGGAGCTACAGGAATCAGAGGGCTGCATACAACGCAGAACCAGTTTAACAAGAGCTGCTGGGTGAAACATGTTATTTACCCATTAGGAGAAACACAAATCTTGCATAGTTTTCTTTCAGGTATTGCTGTCTTTGTGGTTTAGTTTTTATCTTTAAGGAATGTAAACGTGTCAGTGTGTGTGACATTTGCCACATTACTCATGTGAAAATATTGTGTCAGAACAATAATGTACAAGGAAGGTCAAATTATAATAGGTAATACTGACCTCTACTGGGAGACATCACACTCTATTATGTGTGCTCTGGTCTACTTATATTTATATAAAAAACAACATTGCAATTATCTTAAAGCGGACCTACCACCAGTAGTACATCTTTGTATGAATGGCACAAGAATTGCCAATAATACAGAGGAAAGCATATAAAAAAATACCTGTAATGAGTAATTTAAGAAGATCCCTCGCAGTCCCTCCTGTCTCCCTGGCTCTTATGACGTGTGCCATGGCAGACTGGAAAGGAGCCCGACATTTCTGAGCGCTGAGATAGCGGGGTAATTCTGTCATCTCAGCTCTCCATTGAAAGCACACTGACTTAATTCCCATAGAAAACCATTACAAATGCCCCGCCCCCAGTGGCCACTCACGATATTGTACCCTGTGTCAACCCCCAGAAACTTGGCAAATAAGGATGGAATCTCTCATAAGATTCCAGGAAACAGCAGGTAAGTATATTTTTTTAGGATCGTAGAGCCCTAAGCCACCATCATACCAGCTCAGAGGTAAGTCAACCTTAAATAAATTTTAATATTACATATATATTATTTACATATCGAGTATACATCTGGAAAAAATACAATATCTCACTGATAAAAACAAATGTTATATTGCCTATAGTATACTAGTGTAACTGTTATGAGAATGGATTGTTTGATGTTGGTGATCTCATGTATTTTAAAATGATATATTTGATATACTTCTATCAGTACATTAGGGGTGGTCTATGGACAAAATTGAATTAAAGAACAAAAAATTAATGTATTCATTGTTTGGCCACTTAATATGTACAGTGCATGTTTGCTCCAGGTCAGTGATCACATAATGTAAAAGAGGGAACTGGGGCTTGCACCTTTAAGCCCCCCATACACATCTAGATTTTTCATCCAATCAACTCAATTCAATCAATTTTTTTGGTTGATTGGTTGAAAATCTATGGCAGCCCACATGGTTAGATCAACCTAAACCAATTAAAATTGGGTAAAAAATTGATTGAAAAAGGATTGGACGTGTTGGTAAATTTTAATTGGTTGTATTGAAATGCATTACACTTTCAGTCTATCTACAGAAAAGTTGATCAAATATCTGTTGCTACAGTTAACAAACATACAATCAATCACAGATTTCCCTGACCCCAAAAAATTGATCTTTTTTAGTTGATTGAACAGAAAATCTAGACGTGTATGGCTAGCTTTACAGACACATAATCACAGACATTTCACCTTTAAGATGCCTATAAATATGAGATAAGAGCTAGGCAAATACCCAGCAACATCCAAGACTTTTAGCCCGGGCTGCCAATAACATATTTCCCTTTCTTACTCAGCCTGGGCTTACAGCAGTATGCGTAGACTGTCACCCACACATATTAAAGCATACCCCATCAACATCTTACTGAGGCCTTATATTTCTCCAAAAGCAAAATCTTCTAAAGAAATATAAAAAATATATTGCCACTAAAGCTATTAAATATTGATTTTAAAAGAAGGTCCCTAAATGAGATAGCCTCAATACAAGTAACAGAAAACAACTGATGGCCTTGCCAGAAATGCAGTGTATTTTAATAATACATTGTCTGAGCACAACAGAAATCCTATACTTCATCTGTAAACTACAAATCTAGTCAACCCCCAGAAGGGTGGCAGGAAGTGTTCATTATATTTATTCACAGGTAAAATATAGATAAGAATACAGATCTTTAAACTGATAAGGTGCTATAGTCTTTCATTCTGATATGACATTGTAGCAGCACCGTCACCAGAGGAAATGTATGACCTTCTAAATGAGCAATTTCTTTAGGGAGATAACGATAGCCAGGAATAAAAAGTTTAAATATTTAAAGAATGTGTATAATTTTTCAAATATATTTAATAATTTTTTCAGATCTGTAATATTCACAAGCTGCTAGATGATCCACTGTTAGCTCCAACTGTCTTTAGAAAATCACTAATCCCTCTGGCAGTGGCGTAGGAACCAGGGCTGCAGCCATAGCACTGCTATGGGGCCTGCAGCCATTAGGGGGCCCGATCCCGGGGGCCCGGATCTGGACCCAAATAGGGTCACATGTGGACCGGCGGCTGCAGCTCATTCCTCCCCTTCTTCCTAGTGACAGCCGATGCTTTGAAGGGAAAAAGAGGAGCTGGATTCTGTGTTGTAGCAGATACGTCCTCCCAGCCAATCAAAATGCAGGCAGGACACACCCTCTCCCACTCTAGCTTAGCTGTTGAAACTAGGCTAAATTAACCTGTATGAGACTAACTTTAAACATGCATAGCACAAAAACCATTCATAGTGCAATCATGAAACTTTCAGGGTCAGTAATGCACCCCTACTACTACTTACACCCCGAGTTTCACCCCTCTAGCTATAACACTTATAAGTAAAATTTTAGCTAAAATACAGCCATGAAATATTGCTTCCCCATGAGCATAAAGCACTACTCTGCTGCATACATGCTTTCACTTATCCTATTTTGAACTCAAATCTTTAAACCCCTGCATGGTAGAACCAGTTAACCCCTGATACTACATCCATGCAAATTTTCAGGTCCCTGAGCACAATTCTTCCTACTAAAAAGCCCCCTATAATATATTGCTTGGATGTAGTCTAATTTTTAAGATTGCCAATTTTTTTCCATTTTTATTGTTAAATGCATACAAACTATGTCACTGGGATAACTTCAGGGAAACATTAATAGCTATGAGAGGTTGTTGGAGCATCTGGGGGTGAAAGCCAGGGAGTAGGCATATGAAAAGCCCTAGCTACATGTCCACGTAAATCCCTGAGATTTTGTTGCAATGCTCAATGGCGATGAGGTCTGGGGGTTCAAACATTACTGGGGGGTACATTTGACCCAAAGCCAGCTGGTGACCTGTGGATGGAGACAGCTAATCGGAGGCTCAATTAGGAACAGGCAGGTTCATCTGCAGCAGAATCTACCATTCAGGAGGCTGACGCAGAGGACAGTGAGGGAGACCACCCTACATATGGGGTGAGTACCAAACACCATCTCCTGGTACTTATCTGAGGAGCTCACTAAAAAGTTATGTGCATAGGCATTCTCTGGAGTCCTCAGGCCGGGGGGAAAGGGAGTGCTAGTTGTAAGGGTTCCCTTGCACAGGAAGGTTAGTAAAAGCTTGAATTTATATCAATATTTCCTAAAGGAAGCTTTGTGAGCAAAGAAAATGGCAATCCCAGGGCTCCTCAGGTCCTCCTACCCCTTTCACCCTCCACTGACCCCTCAATATATACTTGTGAGGTGCCCCTTGTCTAGTAATTAAATACATATGTTTGAGACTGTGTCCTGTATAGACGATTACAATAATGCGTACATTGGACTTCCGGTTCCGGCGCCCGATGAGCTAGCCGCAGGCAACGAGAGCTCCGTCTCACCGCCGCATACCCGCTGTCATCCGTGCCCCCCCCCCTGCACAGATTCGTAGCGGCGCCCGGTTGCGTTGTCCGCCGATGACCCCATGGACCGCTATGTCATGAAGGGAGGCTCGGTTAAGCGCCACAAATCGGGCCAGAAGGCACGAAAGCGCGAGGTGGCGGCGGCCATCTTGGCTGCAGAGGACTGCAATGGGCAGGGAGGTGACGAGCTGCCTTCAGAGGATGACCTGTCCTCTGTCTCCTCAGCCCCAGTGGACTACCAGAAACTGGCTAAGGCCATGGCTGCCCTGCTGAAAGCTGATCTGAAAGAGGACCTTCTAGCCACGGTTGCTGAGGCCATGGACCATAAGCTGCGCCCTGTGAACGTTACGCTGGCAGATCACGATGGTCGCCTGGCGGCCCTGGAACAACAATTATCAGAGGCCACTGACACCATTGCCGTCTTGCAGGAGAGGGAAGGGGTGCTTACATAACATAACTCGGTCATGGCCACCAAACTGGACGACCTAGAGAACCGGTCGCGCCGCAACAATTTACGTTTTGTGGGCATCCCTGAATCGGTGACTGGAGCGACTATTGCCAAGTGGTGCTCGACACTTATCCCAGCGGTGCTGGGCCTTCCCCCATGTAAGGTTGAGAGGGCGCATCGGCTGGGCCCAGCCCGATCGGAGTCGAAGTGGTCCCGGGCGGTCATTGCCAAGTATCTGGACTTCGCGGATTGATCCCAGTTACAGCGGGCTTACCGCGCAACGAGAGAGCTCAAGGTGGATGGTTACAAAATCTTGCTATTTGCTGACTACTCGGCGGAGGTGGCTAGGAAGCGCAAGGCCTTTGGGCCTGTCTGTTCGAAGCTGGTGACTCATGGTCTCAAATTCACCCTGGCATACCCGGCGCAACTGCGCCTCAATCTACCTGGAGGCCATCAAAAATCCTTTCTTGATCCTGACAAGGCAGCCGGTTTTGTGGACAAATTTCTGGATGGCGACACTACCGCTTCCCAAGGGGAGCGCGAGCAAGGTCGGGGCTCGCCCTTGGGACCGCCGAAAGTCTCACAGCGATGGGGGCATGCCGCCCAGGAGGACGCTACGCTTGGCAGCCCGGAGGTGCCGTGAACTCCGCTCGTCCCGGCCTTGGCGGCTGGGGGCTATTCTTCCTTGATGGAGTGTGGACACTG
>CM070032.1:96371757-96384426 GCA_036250615.1 Ptychadena robeensis | reverse complement strand
CGGGGATGGGGTTCATTGTTGTGTTGTTCAGTTTTTTTGGGGATTGATTCTGGGTTTCCTACTCCACCTTGCCACTGACCGGTCCAGTAGCAGTGGCGTTCCTTCGGGTCGGCCGGGCTGCTGGATTGTGTATTCCCTCGGTCAGGGCATGAGAGGGGAGACGGATGAGCTGGGACGTCCGCCGACCCGTATCGCTGTATATGTATTCACTAGCCTTTTGTGTTGGTGTTTGCCTAGTGTGCCATGACGTCTAAGCCTCTGACGGTAGTGACCTGGAATGTCCATGGGCTGAGGACCCCACACAAACGTAGCCAGGTTTTGCGGCATTTGCAGAAGTTGAAAGCGGATGTGGTTCTGCTGCAGGAGACTCATTTAAAGGGGGACGATTTCCGGCTGCTGAAGATGTTTTGGGTTGGTGAGGTTCTGGGCGAGCCTTCCCTAGGTCGCAAGGCAGGGGTTGTCACACTACTTCATAAGGCCCTCCCATGTAAGGTGCTACAGCACTCCTTTGACAAGGGGGACGGGAGATGGTCCATGGTCTCCCCAGATCTGCTGGGACATACCCTGGATATTCTTAACGTGTATGGCCCTAACTCTCACAACTCTGGTTTCTTTAATCAACTGGTGGATGTCTGCCTGGCCAGGGACGACTCCCGACCGCTCTTGGTAGGGGGGGACTTCAATGCAGTGTTGGACGCTAGGGAAGATAGGTCCAGGGGGCGGGGGGGTCGGACCCCCAGCAGGCTTACAGACTCTCAGGATGCTGCGTTCCAGTCATGGTTGCAGGCAGGGGACCTGGTGGATCTTTGGAGGCACTGGCACCCGGTGGACAGGGACTACACTCACTATTTCCACGCTCACGATACGTTCTCCCGTCTCGACACTTTTCTGACTAAGGCCCCATTTGTGACTCTCGTTCCGACAGCACGTATTCATGACATTCTAATATCCGACCATGCGCCAGTGGTGGCGAAGGTGGTGGGGTTGGGTGTTCTGGTAGCCCCCCGGGTATGGCGATTTCCCCAGCACCTAGCGAAGGATGACACACTTCACGACCATATTCGGGGCTGGTGGGCAGAATATGAGACGTGCAATGCAGCTCACCGGGAGGATGCGGCCCTATTTTGGGAAGCAGGGAAAGCAGTGTTGCGGGGTAGAATTCTAGCTTATGCTTCGGCGAAAAAGAAATCTTCCCTCAAACAGTACGCTGATGCCTGCCAGCAGGTGCGGCGGGCCTACACGTCTTATAGGGACGATCCCACTGGGGAGCGCAGGGAGTCCTGGTTGAAAGCTAAACAGATCTGTGACCATTGGTTGCGGGAATTGGACCAGTATGTTAGAACGCACAGGGCGGTGGACTTCTTCCGCTTTGGGAAAAAGGCGGGGAAGCTCTTGGCCAACCTGGCAAAGGGGCGACAACCCAGGGCACACATTGCAGTGTTGAGGGACAAGCAGGGCGGATTGCAGCAAGACCCCCAAGGGATAGCACAAATCCTCAGGGAGTTTTACTCCTCCTTGTATGCACCCCACGAGGGAGGGATGGAGGGTGGCCGGCAGTTTTTGGGGGAGGTGCAGCTACCATCCCTGTCTGGGGACCAATTAGAATATTTGAATGCTCCAATTGACAAGGACGAGATCCTCCTCGTGATCAAGCATGCCAGTAGCGGCAAGGCCCCGGGCCCCGATGGCTTCTCTAATGAGTTCTACAAGATGTCTCAGGAGAGTCTAGTGGATCCCCTGTTACGGCTGTATAACTCTATCCTGTCAACAGGTCGCTTTCCGGGGACGAGTAATGAGGCGGTCATTCGCCTTCTGCCCAAACCGGGGAAGGATCCTATGGATCCGGGCTCCTATAGGCCTATATCCTTACTCAATCAGGCTATTAAATACCTTTCCAAGATCATGGCCAATAGGTTGGCCCCGATGATGCCCAGTCTGATCCCCGGGGATGAGGTGGGGTTTGTGCAGGGGCGGAGTGGAGTGTTTAATATCCGTAAAGTGCTGGCGGGCATGACATACTACGCTCATCACAGAGAGTCTCTCCCTCCTTGGGCCTTGGTGTCCTTGGATGCGGAGAAGGCTTTTGATAACGTGTCCTGGCAGTGGCTCACCATAGTCATGAGGAAGATGGGTTTTGAGGGCCGATTTCTTCAGTACATTCTAGCCATTTATGCCTCCCCCACGGCCCAGATCTACCTGTCCACGGCGATGTCCGAGAAATTCCACCTGCATCGGGGCACGAGGCAGGGTTGCCCCCTGTCCCCGTTGTTGTTTAATCTGTCCCTAGAACCCTTGGCCAGGAAACTGCAGGCAGTGGGCTCCTTTGGGGGTTGGAGAGTGGGTACCCGGGAGCTTAAGACGGCTTTATTTGCCGATGACATTTTGTTGTTTATGGCGCAGCCTGTGGAGCACCTCCCAGGGGTTATTGAACTGTTCCGGCGCTTTGGGAGTTTTGCGGGTCTCAAGATCAATTTCGCTAAGAGTGAGCTCTTGTTTCTGGATAGGGACAGGGGACTTAGAGTGGGAGGGGGGGCGTCTTCCCTCCCAGTGCGGGTACAGGAGGAGGCTATCACCTATCTGGGTATAATTCTGCCCAGTGATCTCGGAAAGCTGTATCACCGGAACTATGACCCGATTATCACTAAAATTGTGAAGGAACTGGAGGCCTGGAGGGAGTTGCCGCTTACTCTGTTGGGTCAGGCCACCTTATAAAGATGATCAGTTTTCCGAGGTTACTATACCCCTTGAGGACCTTGCCCCTCCTGCTGAAACATAGGGACATTAACCGACTGCAGGACGCCTTTCGCTCTTTCCTCTGGCGGGGTAGGAGGCCGAGGGTCGCACTGGCCAAACTCATGGCACCGACCGCGGAGGTGGGCTTAAACTTGCCGGACATCAGATTGTATAACTTGGCCAGCATGGTGCGTTTCGCCAGGGATTGGCATAATGGTTCCTCGTTCTACACAGCGGTGCAGTTAGATGCTCAGCTGGTCCAACCCTGGTCACTGTTAGGGATTCTGCACGTGCCCTACTCACACCTCCCCTTGCCTATTAAGACTTGTGCTTTCATCCGAGACACGGTGGTAGCCTGGAGGGAGGTGCGGAAGCTATTCGGTCTGACGGGTATGCTATCGCCGGCCTTCCCTATTCGTTCGTCACCGAGTTTTCCCCAAGGAAGGGACGGGGTAGGGTTCCGATTATGGGAGAGGAAGGGGGTCTCCCAGCTGACACCTACGGGGTCCCGGCCCACATGGTGCTCAATTATTTCCAGGTGACTGGGTTTCTTAAATCTGTAGTGGGATCCGCGGGTGAACTCCCCACGCATGTGCCACTGCACAATCTCACTTACCCCAAGGACTGCAGGAAGTCCCTATCGGATCTATACCTTAAATTGCGAGTGGTCAGGGGGCTGGAGTCGGAGCGAGAAAAGGGGGCAACTCACGTCAGGAAATGGGCGGAGGTTTTAGGGGTGGATGCTGAGAGGATGACCCAGGAATTGGAGCGGGGATGGGGAGCCGTGAAGGCGGCGGTGGTCTGTGAGGCCTGGAGAGAAACGTATTTTAGAATTGTCCATCGAGCTTACTTGGGGTTACAATTTCCACCCAGGGCCTCTGCTGGTTGTTGGGTGTCGGACTGTCCTAAGTGCGGCACTGAAAAGCCTGACTTTTTTCATATGCTATGGGGCTGCCCGGAGATCCAGTTGTTTTGGGAGGAGGCCTGGCATTACATGGGGAGTGTGATAGACCGCCAGCGCACTCGGACCCTGGCAGGGGGTTTGCTGCATCTGACCACGGTGGGGGGGGGGGGGGGGGGGGGGGGGGGGGGGGGGAGCAAGGTGACGACACCCCACTGACCAAATGGGAACACCTATTCTTATTAGGCGTCAAAAAGGTCATATTGTCCAAATGGTTACTCCCGGCCTTGCCAACTATGGCGGAGGTTCACAATAGCCTCCACTATGTGATGTTGATGGAACAATTGTATGCTCATAGTGCTACTGATAAATTGACAGAAAATTTTTTTAAGGTATGGAAGCGATACATCATTAAGGAACTTAATGATCAACTGAAAGCACTGATAGCCATGTTTAGATATTCCGCCTGGTATGCTACCGAAAAGTTGAGGGGGTCGCTGGGCCGTCTGGAAGTGTTTTAGGCCAGGTCACTGATAGTATTCTGACCAATGTGTGGCTAGCTGGGCAGGGGGTGCTGGGTCGGTGGTAGGGAATGGAGGAGTAGGAGTTGGGGGGGGGGGGTTGGGTTGTTTTGGGGTGTTGGAGTCAGACTCAGTTTTGAAATGTATTTTGGGGTTGAGTTGAGATATCTGCAGCTAGGAGGTAATTGCTTGATCCGTTGCTGCAATATAACGCTGCCAGTGGGTATCCTATGGTGGAATGCGGGGCTGTATATGCTGCTGTATCTCTCATTTTATTGCATAACTTCTGAACATGACTGTATAGCACTGTATGTTGTTGATGTGTTTTGAAACAATAAAAATGTATATGCTAAAAAAAATAAAATAATGCGTACATTGTGTATGGGTAACACAAAGCACATAAAGCGTGCAATCCCAGCATCATACAAGGCTTCGTTGTAGTGTGAAAGAGTCCTTAAAAAAATAAATAAAAAAGAATATCTGCCGCAAAAATATTGCCAGTCCTGTGATCAGTGCTGCCTGTGTCACTGGTGTTCTTGTTGGTAACAGTCTTTTTATATTATTTTATTATATTTATACTTTTATTTCCTGACCAGTGGAGTAATCTTGTGATTGATATACTCATAATTGGTACACCTTAAATGTAAAACTACTGTTTAAGAGTATTTCACAGTTTTTACATAGCACAAATCAAGCCTTCTTAAAACAGAAGGTATTTACACAGCCCAATCCAGCACAAATCCCAAAACTTTAGGTGGAAGCCTTTCATCCCTTCTCACCATAACCTTCACGGGTACTTCTCTTTGTACAGTTTTTACATAAATTGTGAAATAAGGTCTGTTTATTATCTGATTATAATATCAATAAATAGCCTATAAATCGATATTGAAGAAGAGATTGAACAGTGGGCGTTCAGGCATATCGGTATGTTTGGTTGATCGCTCAGCGTTGGTAGTGACCCTTGATTGCTTCACTTCAGATACAACCATCCTGGCATTAATTTTGGTCAAATAAATTCAAAGACTCGACCCTTTTTGTGCAATCATTTCTGAGATCGCCAATAAATGTGCACTTTGATCGGTTTGTGATCAATACTACCTATATCTACCTATATCCATGAAAGTGGTGGCCAAAAACGCTAAAACAAAAGAGGGAAGAAAGCTAGAGAGTTAAAACATTTTCCAACATCACCAGCTTTTTTCTTCTCCCAGTGCTGGTGAAAGCTCTTAAGATGCTGAGGGAGCTAGCTCAAAAAGCCTTCATAGCATAGGAAGTGAGGTGGCTATGCCGGATATTTCTAGAACTGATCAAATGAGCCAGGTTGTTCGATACATTACAGTGGACAGAGATGCAAATATGAGGGCAACCAAAATTAATACACATGAGACTTTTCTTGGTTTTCATGCCATTAAAGATCAGAGTGCCACTGGTATAGAAAACCAAGTACTGGCAAGACTTGACACCAAGGGGCTTTCTTTGGACAAATGTCGTGGTCAGGGGTACGATGGAGATGCCACCACAAGTGGCATATATTCTGGTGTGCAGGCCTGAATTTAAAAAAAACAAGAAAATGCACTTTATGTGCAGCTTATAGCCTAATTTGGTTGATTTCAGTACAAAAAAATTTAATGTTTGTTTTTTCCCTCCTATTTCTCCTATGTCTCCTTGAAGTGTGAGGTCCAGGAGGAATTGGGGAGAGGGAGGTCTGGGAAGAAGGGCATTAATTGGAGTGGAATGTCGGGGGGCCCATAAAAAAAGTTTGCTATGGGGCCCAGTCATTTCTAGCTACGCCCCTGCCCTCTGGCCTGGCTCAGTTGTTGTTGAAGACATTGGTAATACAATCAAATTTTTTTAACTTTAAATGCTGTAAGTAAACAGATCATTACAAAACAATTCCAGTTAAATATGACTTACTGCTACTTTCTATCAAAGCACTGGATCCCCAGAAATGTAATGAGTGCCACTGTTTGTGCCCATAGAGCAGTCCCACTGTTTTTCCATTTCTTTCCATTTTTTTCCTTACAATCAAGGGAGGGGGATTTGTAGTGTTTAATTCAAATCAACTGGACTTGCTGTGTTTATTTCTTGAAGGCTGTACGCGATCCTCCTGGAATTATATACTCTGGGGTACAGCTCCAATCCACATAATGTTAACCAGCATGATGCCTGAGCCTCATGGAGGTAGGTATTACTACATTTGCATGATTGGGCCGTGAGGAAAGGGAGAGTGGGTAATCATGGCAGAGTACAGTGTACTCTGGGTACAGTGTACAGTGTACAGTGGGTAATCATGGCAGAGTACAGTGTACTCAGTGTACAGTGTACAGTGTACTCTGCCACGATTGCCTGGGCAACAGCTTTTCCCGCCATAAAAAATGTTGTGAAAAGCTTGTAACGCCAGGGAGGTTAAGAAAGCAATACCTTCATACCAGCTTCCCTAAATCAACTATAGTGAGGGGTGCCTATACTTCATTGGCTTGTGAGTTACTTTTAAAATGGCAAAAGTCAAAATGATCAACAATGACAACGTTAAACATATATTTATTTACATTTATACTGACTGAGTATACTTTATATTTATATATTGTGACAAAGTAAGGGTTAAAAGGCTGCTCACTCTGTCTGAAATTGTATTTGATGGGATATATCGCTCCTGGATTAAAGGCCCCCATACACGGGTCGGATTCCGACCGGATTCCGGGACGATCGATTCCGGGCGCGTGCACGCGAAACGATCGTGCCGTAATCGCGTGCAGCCCACCTTGTCCGATCGTTCGCGTCCGATTGATCGGGGGCTCAGAATCGGATCCGACAGAGAACCAACATGTTGGTCTTTCTGATCCGATTCAGCACACATCAGGGGGAGTTGCCATTTGTAGAGTAAGCGATCGGACACGGAATCATCCAGGAATCCGTGGGACAAGGTGGTATGCAGCGATCGGATACTCTTAATTGGCCAATTGATCGGAGCTCCGATTCCCGATGAGATCGCCGGAATCGATCGGATCAGTGATCAATCGGCCATGGAATCCGACACGTGTATGGCTAGCTTAAGACCCTACTTTTGGTAGCAGCTCCAGGATGGTCCTGGTCTGTACAACAATGGATTATTTGTTGTTTGGGTCTGGAGCTGACCAGGAGCAGAGCAGGGAGGGTGCTTCCGGTCGTCCAGTCCAGGGTGGATTTAGTTGCAGGTTTTAGACCTACTGATTGGGCTTATCAGAGGTTGAACATAACCTGTGAAAGGGAAGGAGAGGAACAGAAGTGACTCACACCAAGAGTGAGAGACTGAACTGAGATTGTGGACAAGGGGGAAGCTCTGTTGTTGTTTTGTTTAGTTTATGCCAACTGCACCGTGTGACTTCACCTTGACACTAGAGATGGTCGAATTTTTGAAATTCGACCACTTCGTCGGTTTCGACTTAATTGCAAAGCCCCTACTACCTATACTACAAAAAAGAAAGTAAGTGTCTAACACAAAGAGTTTTTTCACAAATTAAGTTCAAAGTCAAGTAAAAAATTCGAAAATCGGAATTTCGACTTTAACTTTGAGCTTAATTTATGCAAAAACTACATGTGCTAGAGCAAAACTTTTTTTTTTCAAATGTTATACCATTTTCAGGGGCTCTGCAATAAGCTCACAAAGTTTGCAAGTCGAAAAATTCGACCATCTCTAAGTTGCCACAATAAACTGTTTGTTTCACCCTACCTGAGCCTGTTTTGCCTGCAGAACTCTAAACATTTGTAGCTGGTTCCCCACAATATATAGTGTTTTCATTGCATAACAACATATGTTTGGCACATTAGGACATTTCGGTCATTTTGGCCTAGTGTTAAAGACAAAAAAAGGCAAGGCGCTGTGTGATAATGCGGGGTGAAGAGGTTCTTAATGGTTCTGCATTTTTTTTTTTTGTGTTCTTGGTTTGAATTACACTCATCATGAAATCTGTATGTTTACTAGAATCTCCTTTTGAAAATGTAAGATGCCTGACTGTCAGATTTTTACTTTGGTTGCAATGTTACTGACTTGAAACAAGTTTGGGAGGAATTCCAAAATCGTGATGGCTCTGATTTACAGCATGCTTTTTAAGCAAGTCAGACACACACAGGCATCTTGTAATTGTAGGATAAGGCCAGTCATTCTCACCTACTCACATGACATATATATTATGTAAGCTGCATTGAGGAAAATGGTTTTGTACATCCAGTGTCATATGACATGACAATATAAAAGAAAATCAATAGCATATGAGGAATAAAAATGACCATAGAACTGTGTGTTATTGCCACATAATGCAGCACTACTGAGTTTTTAGTAATGTTACTCACAGAAAACACAGATCTTTAACTGGCAGATAAAAATATATCCATGGTGTTATAATGTTTGATACATTGCTACATGGGAAGGGAAACTCTGTTTTCACACTGGAATGGAATACTCGCTAAAACTTCCAATATTTGTGTAGTACCCAGGTGCCCAACCTGCGGATCTTTGGGCATTCTTCAGCGGCCCCCTCAGTCCTCCACTTGCGGCCCCCGAAACCTAACTATTAGTGCATAGGGTATAGGAACACATCTGTCTGCATTAAATGTTATGTGCCCCATTATCAATGGCTTTGATAGTGAAGTATCATTTAAAACGAGTTTTGTTATTTAAAAATAATGTCTTCACCAAAATTGCTGGAGATGAAGAGAAGGGTTGTGGGAACATTTGGAAAAAAAAAGTTTTGCTCTAGCATATGTTGTTTTTGCAGTAAGTTCAAAGTCGAAATTCTGATTTTCAAAATTTTTACTTGACTTTGAACTGTGTATGTCAGTAGGCACTTGGCATTTTACTAAGGAAAACCATACAGTTCTGTGTTTTATCTGGCTTGTTTCCAAAGGTGAACTTTTTAATAGGTTGAGATAACCCAAATAATACCCCATCCTAACAAATATGATGGTCTATAAATAATTTAGGAATAAAAAGTGTCAGATTGTAAAACTGATCTTTATATCAATGATACAAACGATTTTTATAACAATATATCAGGTCAAAAGAAGTATATTAAACCTACTGAGACACTTTAAATGTGGTACTTGTGAATTATTACCATTCCCAATTACCAGAGAACAAAGTGTAGACACAGAGCCTGTCCTATTTTCTGAATAGAAGGAAAAATTATTGGAACACTGCTAAATCCTCCCCCATAGAAGTAGTTGTTTCAGTGATCCATCCAGATGGATCAATCAGAGCTGACTAGACTCTACATGCAAAGTCAGGCCTGTACCATTCACAGGTGGGGGCGGTGGGGATATGATAAGCCAAACACTGTTCTGCAGCAGTCACACTGTCCTTGTAGCTATAGTTTCTGAGGCAGTTTGGATTTCTCTCTGTTGAATTTACAACAAATCATTAAAGTTAAAATAGTGTTTTAACATCAACTGGAAGCCAATATTTTTTTTTCAAAAACATTGTACCATGGCCATGATTTTTTTCTTAATCTTTTTCTAAAATACTGCTTTGTCTTTTTTTTGTGCCTCAGAGCAGCTGATTCCCTAGACTTCCTGCCTACCTGTCTACCTGAATGCGTTTCAGTGGCCACTAGATGGACTGGGAAAGGGAGCTCTCTATTTATCAGCCTGCCACTTTTAAACCATCTTCCTGGCTTCAATGACAGTTTAAAGGAGGAAAGCTTACATTTTAGTAATTTTTGCCATAAAAAAATTGACAAAAATCATTTCAGGGGCTTAACACCCCCTTTCATCTGGGTCTATAGTGATACAGAATGATCTATGTGGGGCAAAAACTTTAAATGATCAAAGGTGTGAACTGCACACTATGAAGAATAACAGGGAAAGGGTCACCTATGCCAAATTGTTTAGGAATCCACTGTTGTTGACAGTGGTGGTATGTAGTCC
The DNA here is from genome assembly GCA_036250615.1 of Ptychadena robeensis. Classification (NCBI taxonomy): domain Eukaryota; kingdom Metazoa; phylum Chordata; class Amphibia; order Anura; family Ptychadenidae; genus Ptychadena; species Ptychadena robeensis. The sequence continues at coordinate 96,374,370 of CM070032.1, read as the reverse complement.
ATTGTGCTGTAGACAGTCTAGAGGCCTATTGACTCCACTAGTAGAATATGTGCTGGGTGAGAGCACAGGAGAGCAACTGGGAAATAAAGTCACCATTTAACAGAAAGTGTTTGAACAAAGACCTTAATTATTTATTAATAAATACTTCTCACCTTTACTATCTATCACTCACAGTGTGTGGCAGCAAATGTTCAAGTGGTCATGTAGTGACCTGAGAAAGGGCCACATAACTATGTTTATATGTGCTGTATTATATGCTTGTATAATACTGCCCAGTAACAGGCCTTATGCCAGACCCTGAGAATGTTGCAGTCCTGAAAATGTTCTGGACTCTCTGGCTTCTCTTATCTGTTGATTCTCCCTGGAGTACCACAGCTTCAGCTATGGACCCAGCAGACAGCCCCAACCAACACCCAGACGAATGGTTTCAGCAACGCGTTAGCAGCACAGTTACACTTTCTCTATGATTGAACCCCTTCTCTGCCCTCGGGAGTCAGCGCTGCATTTGTACATAATCCTCAATAAACTGTATATAGCCCCTACCGGCTTGCGTGGACCTTTACTTACCTGAAGAGTGGACATCCATCCCTAAAGAACCTGGTGTCGTGAGTAGTTTACACTTTGCACTCGTATGACACTACATAGCAAACATTATGAAAAAGGTTGCATAGGCTCTTGTTCAATCCACATGTGGCAAAATCCATCAAGCAAAACCCGTTTTATGTTTTTTTTAAGATTTCATGATCTTTCAAGGTTGGATTAATGCATGTATTTTTTTTTTTTGCTGTGAGTTAAGATGCCACTTATCCAGCTTGAACTTCTGATTTTATTTTATTTATTTATTTTATTTTATTTTATTTCCTGTACTTTGTTTCCTTTCATCAAGTCTCTAGATGATTCAATTCAGTATTTTCAAATGCTAGTGTTAAACAAATGTAGTGATGTTGATAGATAGGAAAAAGGAGAAGAAAAAAATCATACAATTGGCTAGGATAAAGATATTTGTCATGTGTATTTCATCATTTGAGTACAGATGCAGCCAAGTTGCTGTCAAACTCATATATGATAGGACTGCATAATGTTTAAATAGTTTTATTCTAATAAAACATTGGTCCATATTTGGTCATCAAGGGCTAGGATCCCCAAATATATTTAATATAAAAATATAAGTATAAGTATATAATATAAGTAATGCATGGCTTACAAAGAGCCTGATGAGGTTGATACTATGATCGGTTGAATATGCCTGGACCAATAGATCATAGACATATTCATTTTGCCAGTTAAAAATCAAGAAAGTATTGAATTGTAATACTGGTAAACTGAGGTTTGTAACTCAAACTTGCAAGATTTCATAAAACACCTAGTCTTTTCATAAAGTTTACACAGGGCTATTTGAAGGTTGCTTTGTTATACAAGATTCTTTCAGTTAAAGGAAGGACTCATCTGGGGGTACCTTGGCCAGCAAACTGATTGATATCTCCCTACTATCAGTATTACTGCTTTCAATGTATGGGCATTTTAAGAATAAAGGCTAGTTCAAATGAGCGGACAAAAGCCCCGTGATCACTGCCAAAAGAACACCTGTCCCATAGGAAATAAATAGGGGCAATAGGGGGAGGATGATGTCCACCCAACAACTGAACATGATAAAGTTGTATACACCAGTTGGGTGGCTGATAATTTTTCCATTATTGTGTAAACAGACTGTACTTGTCCTGATTTTACCAGTTAGAACAGCTATTTAGTGACCGTAATGCCCCAGGCATTGTCTCCTCAAAAGTATAAGTAACCTGTCCAGTTTAGTAGATTATAAAACTGACCCAGCCACTGCCTGAAGTGCCTCATTACTGTAAAGAGACGGGTTGGTAAAGCATTGACATGATGTAACTGGATACAGAATACATATATGAAAAGACTATGGGAAACAATGCACCACAGTGGGCAAAGAACAGAAGAAAGTGGAGCAAACCCTTAAACACAAAGAAAGACCATTTCTTCCCTTACATTGTGAAGGTGACACAAATTCCCCAGACTAGAAGAAAGAGAAAATTGACAACAGAAACACAGAAAACAACACAATGATGAGAGGAATAAATGCTTTTACCTTAATTTTTGCATTCTAAAAACACTTATTACCATTCTATCACTAATTACCATTTTTGAAAACAAAAACATTTCAATGGTTTCTTAAATGCAGTGACAGCAAAAAAGGAGGTGAAAACTATGCTACAAGGGCAGTGATGGATGGTGTTTTGTGTTTTTCCCACTTATCACACCAGTAGAAGAATTAACTCTACATATTGATTGCTTTCGTGCTAAAAATGTATAAAAAACACCCAACCTGGGGCTCTAATTTATAGCCTAGACCAGGGTTGGCAAATTCCGGCATAGGGGCCAAATCTGGCCTACAGTGTAATTATACTTGGCCCACAAGATTGTTTTTATATGTATTTAAGAAATTTATAACACTACTGTGCCTTTATTTCACATTTGATTTTACATGTGTTATAGTATTTCAGTTTGCTTGTTCCAGATACAATGTTTAGGTAAAAATTAAAGCGGACCTACCACGTTGTAGGTCACTTTGCACTATCAGCATCAGGCTGCCAA
>CM070032.1:96358004-96371657 GCA_036250615.1 Ptychadena robeensis | reverse complement strand
TCCATGTCACCCCCATATCACCTGCACACCGAACCCCTTCACCACCACTTCAGTCTCAATTTCTCCTGTCTCCTTCAGCTTCACTCCTGTCTCCTATGCAAACTGCAGCATAGATCTCTGGAACTGTCCTCCCATACCAAACCCTTTGGGATTGGTAAATATGTCTGCAGGGGAGGGGCACCTTAGTAATGTCCAACAGAATGGGCGGAAGTGGTTTCAGGCGCCAGTACTTATGATGGTGCCTTAGGGAATGAGGAAGTGAAGATTGTAAGTACCTATTTTTTTTCTCTGTGTAGCAGTTCTCACAGATGTATACTGCTGACAGGTGTGTAATATGTCCATGTCATGTATGTGGGGGATTTTTTTTTTGAGTTTACTTCCGCTTTAAGTTTGTTTCCATATGAAAAATGTTCTCTTTATACAGTGGGGAAAAAATATTTAGTCAGCCACCAATTGTGAAAGTTTTCCCACTTATGACGATGAACGATACAAATACAAATACTTATTTTCCACCATAATTTGCAAATAAATTCTTATAAAAATTCAGACAATATAATTTTCAGCATTTCTTTTCTCATTCTGTCTCTCATAGTTGAGGTGACCTATGATGAAAATTACACGCCTCTCTCATCTTTATAAGTTGGTGACTGACTAAATACTTTTTTGCTTCACTGTAAAGCCCCCCATACACCTTACAATCTTTCCATACAATTTCTGTACAATCAAATTTTCTTCTACCAAAACCATGTAATATGAGGACCCTTCTAATCCTTCCAATCACTATGTATTCTATCAGGCCACTATACTACACAGTTGTTTGTAGATCTATTGGAGATTGTATGGATTGATCTTAAGGTGTATGGGGGGCTTAAGTGATGAGAAGGCATAGACTTCCATAATTGTAGAGATTTTGTCAATAAATAACATGGTTGGCCCGCCACTCTATTCATCTTTTTACTGTTGGCCCACTCTGTATTTGAGGTTTTCAACCCTGCCTAGAACATTTAAAATATACACATTTTTCTCTTGCAGGGTTTTATGTGCATGAAATTGCTAGCCTTCTGTTTTAATCTATTCTTCTATCCATTGTAATTGCACATCTAGTAATGTTAAGCCCCCCATTGACAGGCCGATTCCCAGCCATAGTTGCAGCCGTCCAACCGGCGTGCTTGCTCCCGCCGAGCACATAAAAGTTGGTCAGCCGCAGCTATGAGGGAGCCCACCTTGAGCTTCTGAGAAAAAAAGCCGGCAGGTCGGATCGCACACGGATCCGTCCTGCTGGTTCTTTTTCTGCACGATCCTGCTGCAGGCTGTTAACTCGGAGGGGGAGTCTCCTCCCCCTTCGAGTTAATTGGCTACAGTCTGACAGGAATCGCGTGTGTAGTGGAACACACAGGATTCCTGTCCGTTCTCTAGCCGACTCCTCACAGCCTGGTGACATCATGGTCGGCCATAGATAAGGACGTCTATGGCCGGCTTTAGTGAGCTACTATCGTATAGTAGAATAGGCCAGGTTATGAGCCAGGAGTTACATATAGGAGCTATACAAAGCAGCAATAATGTACATGTCGGGTGATTAAGCAAAACTGAGCACATTCTGTTTTGAATAAAGCTGTATAATTTGTTTGTCATATAATGTAATGTTTGTTTGACCATGTTGTTGGTGTGAGGAGAGGTAGACTAATATCATGCCAGCAGAAACTGAACATGTGTGCGTTTGACATACTTAAAATGCTGTGTTTTTACATAAACTGTAGATAATATAATGATATATGAAGTACAATGATCATGGCTGCCTAATAGTGTGTGTTACCATACTGCTCAGCGTGTTGCTATATATGCTACTGTATTCAGCTGTCTTTTGGCTCTTAAATAAACATTTGATCCCATGCTAGCCAAGACCGAAATACCAAGATAAGTTCTTTGCTATGGAATAGATCAAAGAGAAGGTAGTTTGGAGGCCCAACTTTATGACACTGAACAAAGGATGATCCTTTTATCCAAGACTAAAATAACAAACTAAGTTCCTTGCTATGGAATAAACCAAAGCAAAGACAGTTTGTAGTTTGTAAGCCTGTACAAGGGATGACTGACATACAAATATTGAACTCTGCTAGTCACACTAAGGGCTTCTTTACAGGGGCGGCGCTACCAACTGGTGAACGACACTGTGCTTTTGGCTTTCACCCGATGGGTTAAATTAATGCAATATCAAATTCAGCCAGTAAATGTCACTGAAGCAGTACAATCACAGCACAACACGTCATCCTCCTCACTAATCTTCCTCACTTATCAGGAGGAGGGGGCTGTGGGGGGAGGACTGCTGCAGATCTCCTCTCCCTCACTAGCTGTGCCTGTGTCTGTGGAAGCTGCAGAGTGATTGCAGCTTCCACAGCATAAGCAATAATACATTTCAGATAGGAGATCCAGCAGTGGCCACATCTCTCATCTGACAGCTCCTTGGCTAATATTCTTGCCGGGAGAGCTGGCAGGAAACACCAGGGAAGGCGCCACTTGGCCACAGGGGTCGGCATTCAAACCATAAGACGCAGTCTCTTTTCAGTCACTTGGGGTGAAAAAGTGCATCTTAACGTAAAAAAAAAATTTTGCAGGTGCTTGCAGACAGGAGAGCCTGGTCGTTTCCAGTGTAAATCTAGCCTACTTGCTTTTTTTACTAATCTATAAAGGCCCCCATACACGGGTCGGATTCCGGCCGGATTCCGGACCGATCGATTCCGGGCGCGTGCACGCGAAACGATCGTGCTGGAATCGTGTGCAGCCAACCTTGTCCGATCGATCACGTCCGATTGATCAGGGGCCCAGAATCGGATCCGACAGAGAACCAACATGTTGGTCTTTTTGATCCAATTCTGCACACAAGGGGGGTTGCCATTTGTGAGGTGGACAATCGGACACGGAATCGTCCCGGAATCCGTTGGACAAGGTGGTATGCAGCGATCGGATACTCTTAATTGGCCGATCGATCACACCTGCGATTCCCGGCAGAATTGCCGGAATCGATCGGATAGGTGATCGAGCGGCCATGGAATCCGAACGTGTATGGCTAGCTTTAGAAACGTCATAACTGAACACCAGAAACTCTCTCATATATTTAAATAACTATTGTTTGCAATGTAGCTGGCAAACATTTCTTAATGCAAACAAATTAGCGAGTTATCTTTACTTTACTTTCCTTAAGGTTCCCTTACACAGGTCGATACCCGTTCAATTGATGCCCTATGCACGATTGAATGGCTACATTCACAGCCACCGTTGCGGCCACCCTGTCTTTGAGCCAGATTGATCAAACAGGGACCAACATGTTGGTAAATCCCTGTTCGATCTGCATCGCTTTGGATGGGGACGAGGGTCCCATGCATGGGGGCCGACCCATGCATGGGGGCCTTAACACTACATTACTTTTTAGGATAAAGATGTTAATCTACAATATAAACCACCATAAGTATTATACATTGGTCATGCCAATGTGCATCTGGAAAGTATTCACTTGTTCCACATTTTGTTATTATAGAGCATTATTCCAAAATTTATTAAATACATTTTTTCCTTAGAATTCTACACACAGCACCCCATAATGACAACGTAAATACATTTTACTTGAGGTTTTGGCAAATTTATAAAAGATTAAAAAAATTGAGAAAGCACATAATTCTGATCGGGGTGCACCTGTGCTAAATGCAGTTGATTGGACATGATTTGGAAAGGCACACACCTGTCTATGTAAGGTCCCACAGTTGACAGTTCATGTCAGAGCACAAACCAAGCATGAAGTCAAAGGAATTGTCTATAGACTTTTGAGACTGAATTGTCTTGAGGCACAAATCTGGGGAAGGTTACAGAAAGAAGCTGGCCATACACCTTTAGATCTCTCTGTCAGATATCCTTTAGATCTACCAACAACTATGTAGTATAGGGTCCTCTGCGATTGAACACAGGTAGACTTGATTGTTTAGAGGGTCTCTCATATTACATGGTTTTAGTAAAACAAAAGGAGATCTAAAGGAAATCTGACAGAGAAATCAAATGGTGTGTGGGGAACCTTATTCTGCTGCTTTGAACCAGATGAACACACTGGCCATCATCCATCCATCCATCCAAAGGAAAGAAGGAAAAGCAGTTTCCCTTGCAATCACGTGCCGGCTCTCTGCCCAGCCCTCTACACACCGCTGGTGTCAAATAGACCCCTCCATTAAGAGCCCATTAACATGGAGGTCTATGGCGCCGCCCCCCGCCCCCTTCGGTGTCACAGATGACATGGGGCCGAAGACGCCCGAACTGAGCAAACTGCCCAGTAGGTTAAACTAGCCATTCACATACAAATTTTTGCACGATCGACCATCGATTTCGACCAGGATGTTTCATATTTTGAATATTGATCATACCTATATTGAATGTATACACTTGATTTCTTCATATGAACTCAAACAAACTATTGTTCATTTTATTAAAGATTTTATGAAACTCATGATTGTTAAGTGGGACGGCTGAATGCCACTTTTGGAATTTGCCTAATGTCTGTTGCTCCTTTCCTGATGATGGCCAGTCCCGGTGAAACATGTATGTGTGTGTATATATATATATATATATATATATATATATATATATTGTGACAGGAAGCCTATTACGTCCTCTGGTTGTATCCAGTATGGGAGATATGTGTGTCCCAGATACCGGCAGTATGCAGAGTACTTTGCTATCTGACCAGTAGAGGGAGCTGGAATTGCTGGGCCTGGTGCAGGGTAAGACCAGCTGTGACCTGTTAACTTATTAGAGTTGGTTTTGGCTCTATAAAACCCCCTCACCTGTTCAGTCAAATGTCTCCACCCTGAACCAGTCCTGTGTGTGACTGGGGAGCTGTTGTACCTGTGTGGCGAGAACTCTATGTGTCTATGTGTTTCTATGGACTGCTGTTATTTTGGACTTTTCTTCCTTCTTGGATGTACATATTGTATATAGACTTGCACAGATAAACCACCTGTGTGTTTTCACCTGCAAATCCTGTTTGCTGTGCCTCCTTCCCCTGCTGGGGACCCATCCAGGGGGTACCGCACCTTGCCGCTCTACTGCTAATCCCTCACAATATATATATATATATATAAAAATGGTGATTGATACTGTTTATGTTGGATATCGGCAATCATGTATTGAGCATTCAGAACTTCCGTTATGTTTGTTTCATGGAACAATTTTGAAATAAAGAATTAAAAAAAGTTACAAAACTAAGTACAAATATGACCATTGTTATATCTGCCAAAGTATTTGTTATTTTGCTCATTCAAGTGATCTGATCTCTGCAGCACAGCCTGTAATGTGGGCAATGAACATCCGGTTGCCTCCCCTTCTTCTGCCAGCATAAAAACTTACATAAGGCTAATAGTAAAATGAAGGTAGGTGCATTCCTATTTTTTAACACATTTATTATGAATATGTGACTTAATTATATACTGCAAGATCATTTTTTCTTCTTGTAAACCTGGAACGCCAGCAAACAATAAAAAAATTAGAAAAATGTAAATAAGGAAATCTGACATTTCATGGTCAGTTACCAAAATGTAAATTTACAGATAAATTCTCTCTAATGCAGTGATGGCGAACCTTTTAGAGACCGAGTGCCCAAACTGAAACCCTAACCTACTTATTTATCTCAAAGTGCTGAAATGGCAATTAAACCTTAATTACACGTACCCAACTCATATACACACACGAAACATGTAAACACACAACTCTACTTACTTATAAGAAAGAATAGGAGAGGGTATGGGACATGCTATCAGAAGAGAGGGGAAGAGAACGGACAGCATTGAGAGACAATAGGCTGCAGTTTTTTCCTCTGTGCTGGATGACCACAGAGAGGGCTCCGAGTGCCACTTCTGGCTCCTCAGGTTCACCATCACTTCTCTAATTCATTCTATGCACTTAGGGTTTACTTACCTAAACAGCTGATGATGTCCATTTTCAGGCCCTGAACAAAACTTGAAAAACAAAGGTCTTTAGAATTTAGAATAGCCTTACAAATAAGCACACTGTGTTGGCAACCACAAAAAAAGTGCAGGCATGTTTTTTCATTCACTGCACTCTAGTAGTAGACTGTATGTCACTTTGTGGTATACCGTTAAAAGTCTGAACAGCACCTTCATTTGAAATGGATGTCTTTTTTCTGAATGTAGTTTATCTCTGCCTTGTCTGTGTTGTACAATAATGCTTAAATTGATTATAAACCCAAGAGGGCACCAGAGGATTAACCTCCCTAGCAGTAACCCCAAGTGTAGCTTGAGGTAGATTTTAAATACTAAAATCAGTAACCCTGAGCTACACTTGGGGTAGATTTTCCTGCAACAGGCATGCCCACACAATCCCCCAGGTTCCCCCTCCCTGGGGTAAGTGATGATGCAGGGGAGGTTGTGGTTTGCCCTTGCCATATGGCTGTATTATTAGGGGTGCACATAACGTCAGAGTGAGCTCTTCAGGAATACCAGGAGATGGTGCTTGGTACTCATCCCATATGTAGGGCGGTCTTCCTCACTGTCTCCCTCACTGTCCTCCGCATCAGCTTCCTGCATGGTAGATTCTACTGCAGATGGACCTCCCTGTTCCTGATTGATCCTCCCATTAGCTGTCTCCATCCAAAGGTCACCAGCTGACTTTGGGTCAAATGTAACTCTCACAGTACAACACCGTTTGATCCCCCAGATCTCATACCTCAGTAGCCCAACCCTGAAATGTTCTGGGTTAGTAAATAACCCCTGAGACTACCTGCAGTCCAAATGTCAACCTTTCATAGTCATATTCCAACTGTCAACATTTCTTTTTCAGATTTTACCCATACAGTGCCTACTGTGACATTCAACCCCCAGATCTCCAACACCCTTAGAAGACCCCTCTATTATTTTGGATTCGTAATTTACATTCCCAATTTAACACCCCTAACTGCAACCATTCATAGTTATTAACGTTTCCCTGAGGTTATCCAAGTGGCATAAATTGTACACCTTAACAATAAAAACTGAAAGAATTTTGCCAATCTAAAAACATTTACTTTTACAGTAGTGTATACATGATAAAGTGAAGTTGTTTGTACAGCTATTTAATGTGGGAGGGATGCCAATTGTGCTGCCGATCTCTCCCCTCTATGGCTGACAGCCAGACTCCTCGGGTGCCCCTGATAACTATGGCCGCCCAGACACAGAGTGACTCCAAGTTGTTAGTATGCATATGAGCTTTGTAACAATAATGCAGGTACGCAGAGCTAGTTTTGGGCCCTTTTTGAGTACCAGGGTACCACTTATGTGCACCCCTGCATATTGTCCTTGGTCCTTATATACTCTACTTCAGTGATGATTCCAGGAATGTGTAGGGGGACCAGATCTGTATATATTTCCCATACCACTTTTGAAAGACAGTTTTTGCACTACCCTTTCCCCCCAAGAAGATAAATAAATGTACCAATGTGATTCTATGTACATAGGTATCCAATACATATATTTATTTTTCTATTGCAAAGTTAATTGGTTTAACATTTACATATAATTAAAATTTCAACTTGAAATAATTTACTTGTTGCCATTAAATATATAGTAAATGTGGCATATCACACATTTTAAGGGACCTATTTTATTATAATTGTCCTCCATGTAAAATGCAGCTTTTATCTTTGATGTCACGAAGAAGCGTTAGAGCCTTAGGCTAGGAAGGTGTTAATGAAATGAACATCCGCTGACATCAACACACCATACTTACAAAATAAAGTCAATATTAGAACAAGGAAATTTATAGTGTGACTGCAAAGCAGAAGCAATCAATGACGGCTGTTAAAAAGGTAAACAACTTCAAAAGCATGATGACAAGTTAATTAGCATTGCGTAGGATATATTTTGCTGCACCTACTATTGTCTTTATGAAAATGCTATTTTTTGCATGTTTTATTGCTAGGGGTAGATATTTTTATGCTCAGAGCAGGGATATAATTTTCAGGCTAATGGTCATATAACACAGAAAGTTTATTTATGTAAACAACTACCGTATCTACCTATAATCACGTTTAGACAGGAAGGCTGCAATATAATGCAAATTAGGCTAGTTCTTAGATACAAGACATAGGCTAGGCTCATGCGGTCCGTTGAGATCCTATTGTTTGCAGCACAAAACCAACCATGAACCACTGTGGGACACCTGAAATGGCCCATAGGAATAGAAAATTGACAGCCACTGCCAACCAATTATCCCCATGCAGCCAGCATTTTCCAATTAGTTTAAAAAATGTATAAAAGTCTTAAGCTAGCCATACACATGTCGATTCCCGAGCGATCGATCAACCATCCGATCGATTCCGGTGAAGCCACAGGCGTTGATCAATCGACCATACAAGTCTGTGCCTACCACCTTAGGCCACCGATTCCTGGACGATTCTGTTACCAGTCGATCGATTCACAAATGTCAACGTCCCTTGATGTGTGCCTGATCGATCAGAAAACACCACCAGGTTGGTTCTCTGGCCATTGGGGGCCATGTCGATCGGGCAGGGTCGATCGGTCAAGGTGGGCTGCACTCGATTCCTCACTGATCGATCGGCGTGCACACGCCCGGTGATCGCTTGGCCAGGAATCGTGTGGGAAATCGACCTGTGTATGGCTACCTTTAGCCAAAATAGATAGTTTTGACATACTGGCTATGAACATCACTCTCACCTCTCTGCCCAGCCCAAAAAATGTGAACCCTGCTTAACTTTTCAGTTTTGAACCTATAGCTAAGTATCTTTGCCTTAAATAACCTTGCCAACCAATTATTAAATAACCTTGCTAGCCTTGCCAACCAATAACCCCCATGCAGTCAGCATTTTCCAATTAGTTATAAAAACAATTGTATAAAAGTCTCAGCCAAAAAAGATAGTTTTGTCATACTGGCTATGAACGTCACTCTCATCTCTCTGCCCAGCAAATAAAATGTGAACCCTGCTTAACTTTTCAGTTTTGAACCTATAGCAAAATATCTTTGCCTAAAATAATAGCAAATCTCTAATGTATATTAGTGTGATTTTTCTATTTTTCGCCACATTTGATGTGTTACTAGATCTGCTTCTCATTGGTGGCATCTGGTCATTAACCATCTGGTATTACTCTACTCCTCTGCTTTACAAATGTAGACATAGAAGCCACACAGAGAGAGCAATATTTTTTTCAAAAAATGTATTGAACAGTGAGAACAACAGAGGAGATTTTTTTAAACCAAAGTTCTTTGACAATAAGAATACACATTAGGGCATTATTTTTTAGACAACATCCATTGTGATAAGCAGCAGTAATTAACAGCAGGGTAAAGCAGTAAAGCTAGGCATACACGGCTCAATTTTTGTAATGATTCGAGATCAATCACCGTGGCGATTGTGCTGGGATCGATACAAAAATCAGGCAGGCAACGATTTCTTCAAGCAGGATTGATTGAAACTTGATCGAACACACAACAAACACGTTCAATTTCCATTACTTTGTATGGGAACCAAGGTCTCCTCGATTGCACGGGCATCGACCATGTATGGGGGGCTTAAGACTCTTAACCTACATAAGTTTCCAAGGCTTGGTTGTAACTCAAGTTGGTTCCCATTGTATAATATACGTAAGTTACCAAAAACTCCAATAATTTTTCACCAAAAAGTTAGTATGTGCCTAGCCTACCAGAAACTAAAATTTCTAATCACCATTCAAGGTGACATGTTGGGCATTTAGGAAGAGCAACTGAAAAGGAAGGTGGTTGGTGTTTGTAAGAAGTGTTCATTTCCATAATAACATCAGGCGGTGTCCATTCTCTCCTTGGAAGAGTTTGTAGCCTTTCTTTGTAAGAATCCATTTCACATCATATTAATTATAAGGGGTAAATTCCCATATCCATCCCAGTACACTCATGTCACATACCATCATGTATCATATCACTTCATGTATAAACAGCCACATACCCTGATTTCCAGGTTCCCAAGTCATGGGGATAGTAAGCAGGGAGGAGGGTCACATAACCCCATGTTGTTGAGGCATCCCCACTGGCTCTAGGACAGGATGGACATCCTGGGACTTTGTTTACAACAATGCCACCGGAAACACATTGACCTTGGTTGCTAAGTTAAAACTAAAATATTGGTTGTAACTCAAGTCAAGCAGATTGTATAAATATTTTGATATTAGATATGCCTGCCCCACATACATTTATAATTGTTAGACCAATAACAGACCCTGAGTTTGAAAACATTAACACTTAGGCTGTGTCTACACTACGGAAAACTGTGTGGTTTTCCCGCGCAGTGCAGCCACCCCCTGTAATCCCCTTTGGGGAATAACGTGCTAGTCTATACTGGCGCGTCATGCCCACTGTTGGGGGCGGCACGGCAGCGGATTCACAACGCTCGCCACGGCATTGGTAAACAATGGGCGTGGTGTGTTTGCTAATAGATGTGTATAGGATGTGGTATTGCCGGCATGGCAATACTGCACCCTAAACAGCAGGCGGGTGCTATGAGCATGCACGCGCCGGTGTGCCCATAACTCCTAACTGCTAGGAGTATATAATGATATATAAAATTATATATAATGATATATAAAATAAAATCCCAAGATATTTATGTAATGGCCCATTAAAATAACATCAAAATATATTCCTTTCTTCGTATGGATACTCGCACTACCAGCGGCACATAACTGGATCATTGTATCCTGAGGAATTTCCTCTGTTGTTTTACTACGTATACAGACTATGGAACTCTTTGGACTGAATTTTATTGATCAAATATGAATTAAACTGTTACCCTTTTTACTTCACCCAGACTGGCCTTTAAAGTCCCCAGGCTCCTACTTCTGTAGGAGAAAATTCACTGGATGCCCCCCATGGAGGAGAGGATTTGAACCCCCTTCCCCTATGGGAGATATCAAAGTTTTCTACATCATAATATATTGATTAACGTTAAAACAAAACAGCAACATATTTCCACAATGCAAAAAATATAAAAATGAAATTAATAAAAAATAGCAATAATCAATAGTTCTCATTAAACTTTTAAGTGATTGTTAGAGTGCGCATCACAGGCTAACCTATACAATTGTGTTCCTATTATAGTATTATTAATGTCTTTGATTATGTGTCAGCACACATATTTCTTCTTCCATCAATAAGTGCTAAGTGATTTAAAGAATGATGCTTTGCCAGTCACAACCAAATGACAAATGATAAACCCATTTAAGTTGTTGTTTTTAGAGATTGAGAAAAAGGCAAAAGTCTAGAAATTACCTTTTTTTTTTAACCGATCGCTGCAAAGCCCCAGAGATTTGCCTAATGGTCCACATGTGCCAAGCTAAGAGGGACAACAAATCTTTTCTTTGCTTATGTTCACCTTTGAGTTCAAGTCATTTCATGATTTCCTGAATAAGTCACCCATTTCCTTTTCAGCCCAGGGCTATTGCTTGGGACAGTAGCCTTTTCTTCAGGTTTATTTTAACCTTAGGGCTTCCACATATTGGGCGCACAGTATGGAACACCTATGTTGTTTTCATAAACAGTATTCATTTAGATCACAACTTAATTGTTTGTGTATTGCATGAATGTTAATTTAAATACGTTTATAGAAGTATAACTGCACAGGGAAAGGTACAGATACAAAATCATAGTTTACAAACCTTACTTTACCATCTATCTCCACTCAAACATGTTTAGCCATCATTTTTAATATCATTAACATAATTGTAAGATAATATATAGATTGTAAATGCTTACATAATGAATTTAAATGACTGCAGAACCAAACAAATTAAAAATAGCAGAAATTCATATTGAACAGACTACTTCTGACATATAATCTTTCTTAAGCTAGCCATACACGTGTCGGATTCCATGGCCGATTGATCACTTATCCGATCGATTCCGGCGATCTCAGCGGGAATCGGAGCTCCGATCAATCGGCCAATTAAGAGTATCCGATCGCTGCATACCACCTTGTCCCACGGATTCCTGGACGATTCCGTGTCTGATCGCTTACTTCCCAAATGGCAACTCCCCCTGATGTGTGCAGAATCGGATCAGAAAGACCAACATGTTGGTTCTCTGTCGGATCCGATTCTGAGCCCCCGATCAATCGGACGCGAACGATCGGACAAGGTGGGCTGCACGCGATTCCGGCACGATCGTTTCGCGTGCACGCGCCCGGAATCGATCGTCCCGGAATCCGGTCGGAATCCGACCCGTGTATGGGGGCCTTTACACTGTAAAAGTTTAGGTCACTGACCCAATTCCTTGTAGATATGACCTAGTCGCCAACAATGAATTGCTTGTAGTACATCTACTTTGTAACCTCTATACCACCAATTAGAGCCCTGACAGGTTTTAAGCTCTTAAAAAAAGACTTTACTTCTAATGTTTAAAGCTAGCCATAAATGTATTGATTCTGCAGTCGGCATGCGTATTTACAGAGATCGTTCGTCAAACAATCATTTGGGAATCAAATGCGTCCACCTTGAATGATTGACCCAAAAAGTTCTAAATCAAACAAAAAAATGGAATCTGACAAGTCAGTATTTACCATGTGATCTCCATTATTTTGGGACCCTCAATCCCCATCCAAAGAATCGTCAGGGATCGGTTCGATGAGCAATCGTTCGGCGTGGTGATGTAACCACGTTACAATCGCTTGTTCAATAATCGAAGGGGAATCTATATGTGTATAGCTAGCTTAACTTTGTGTCTCAAAGTTGTGACCAAAATAAAAGCTATATTGAGCATTATGAAGTTTTATAACAGAGCAGACAAATCCAAGATACCTTATTTCTCATGTGCGTGTATGGAGTACCATGTAACATATGCACTTCTGCTTCTCTGCTGGCACAGGCAATGGAACATTTTCTGAAGGAAAAAAAGCCAAGTCAGCTGAAACAGTTTACCATTTGGCAGGCAGTTTAGGTCAGTAACTAATTACAGAGTTTGGCATTTCGTGTTCTGTGAGGATTATTGGTCAATTGCAATAGGAAGATGTTGTTGTATAGATTTAAAATTAAGTTTATTGTAATCAACACACTAAAGCCCTCCATACACCTTACAATCTTTCCATACAGTTTCTGTACAATCAAATTTTGTTCTACCAAAACCATGTAATATGAGGATCTTTCTAATCCTCCCAATCATTATGTATTCTATCAGGCCACTATACTAAACAGTTGTTGGTAGATCTAATTGAGATTGTATGGATCGATCTTAAGGTGTATGGGGGGCTTTATGGAACAAATAAAACTACATCTGGCAATTCCATAGTTCAGAGAATTTCCTCTTTTGTGCAAATAATACATTGTGAAGATTTTTCACTATAAATGCATAAATATAATATGAGCTTGCGTCTTGTTTCACTAAATGTCAATAAGGACTCTTTGATACTTATATTGCACTGAGGTGGTCTTCATTTTTTTATTTCCCAGTATGCGTTTTAGGTTGTGCTTGTGGCTCCAAATAAAGTAAACCTGTGTACTATATGCATAACAGAACTTGATAATTTTTATGTGATGGTCAGTAAGCAGCTGCTTATCGACCTTCAATCCCTGTAACTTGTTCCCTTTTTTAATATACAGTGCTGCTTGAAAGTATGTGAACCCTCCAGACATGGTCACTGTTTGT
>CM070032.1:96313375-96346601 GCA_036250615.1 Ptychadena robeensis | reverse complement strand
CTGACACACCTATATACCCAGGGCTGTCTGTAAACACTCCCCTGAATGGGAGTGTCTGAAGTGATTCCCGCCTCTACTCCTTTAATAAGGGGAGAGAGGCGGGTGCGCACGCCTAGGGATCTTCCCCTCCACCTTCCTTGCTGCTGAATGTTTGCCATCTCCAGCAGACAGCTCATTTCTGCAGACAGTGCTGGTAAGTTTGCTGTGTGCCTGGGAAGAGACATCCAAGGGTGTATTCAGTTGGGGAGGCTGCACACTAGTTGAGCCAGAAGGTTCAGAGTGTCCACAGCCTGCATTAGTTAACCCCGAGGGTCCCGGGAGGCTATCATCTAATCCAGGGGACCTTAAATAGAGGTTGGAGGCTGGGAAGGCCTCCTGGGGTAACAGCAGCAAAGACTCTAGTGCTGAGCCTATCAGCTTCCTCCTACCTGACACGCCCCCCGCTGATGCTTGCAGTCCAATATCCTCACACAGCAGAAGAGAAGGAGGAGGAGGGGGGACGGAAGCCCCGTCAATCTGTCCCGTGTCTGTGTAGTCCGCAGATGCGATTTAGAGGGACAAAACAGGTACGCAGAGCAGGTTTTTAGACCTGTATGCGTACCAGCGGACCAGTTATGTGCATCCCTGTTAATAAGTCAGCCTGTATGTGGCCCTCTAGGACTAGAGGACTAAACCATGACTTTCCTGCATAGATATTCTTCTTTATTAGGCACACGACCACCCCAGCAAGGTAGGTGCAAACTGCTCCAGCTGGCTGATTGGCGTACATGAAAGCCTCAAGTTCCTCCTCTCTCTTTCTCTTCCTGCTCTAAAAAGATTCCGAGCAAAGACAAGTCAATGGGGGGTCGGCGGACAGGTGAGTTCCTATGCCCTATCCCCCAGGCCGCAGGTTGGGTAACTGGTGTCTAGGTGATATAGGAGTCCTAAATTACTACACAAACCCATCCTTTCACATTCTCCTGTGTTGGAGATGTGAACATGACCCTAGTACTATGCTTTTCATATGGTGGAGCTGCCCCTTTCTACAGCCTTTCTGAAATGTGGGGTTTGACTTCTATAAATCTTCCTCCATCTCCCCATGTTGCTCTTCTATCCATGATCCCAGGTGCCTCAACTGAAGGTAATGCCTTAACATTGCCTAGCACATTTTTTTTGTATGGAATCTTTTACAGCACACATCAATGATCACAATCCCAAACTTTATCCAAATTCTCGCTAATTACTGATCAGCCAATCACATGGTGGCAACTCAATGCATTTTGGGATGTTGACATGGTCAAGACGAACTGCTGCAGTTCAAACCGAGCTTCAGAATGGGGAAGAAATCTGATTTCAGTGACTTTGAACGTGGCATGGTTCTTGGTGCCAGACGGGCTGGTCTGAGTATTTCAGAGACTGTTGATCTTCTGGGATTGTTACACACAACCATCTCTAGGGTTTACAGAGAATGGTCTGAAAAAGGGAAAACATCCAGAGAGCGGCAGTTCTGTGGGTGCAAATGCCTTGTTGATGCCAGAGGAGAATGGCCAGAGTGGTTCAAGCTGATAGAAAGGCAACAGTCACTCAAATAACCACTTGTTACAACCAAGGTAAGCAGAAGAGCATTTCTGATCCCACAACACGAACCTTGAGGCAGATGGGCTACAGCAGCAAAAGACCACACCGGGTGCCACTCCTGTCAGCTAAGAACAGGAAACTGAGGCTACAATTCGCACAGGCTCACCGAAATTGGACAATAGAGGATTGGAAAAATGTTGCCTGGTCTGAGGAGTCTCAATTTCAGCTGCGACATTCGGATGGTAGGGTCAGAATTTGGCAACAACAACATGAAAGCATGGATCCTTCCTGCCTTGTATCAACGGTTCAGTCTGGTGGTGGTGGTGGTGTAATGGTGTGGGGGACATTTTCTTGGCACACTTTGGGCCCCTTAGTAGTAATTGATCATCGTTGCAACACCACAGCCTACCTGTGGTTTCAGCCTACCTATTGTTTCTGACCATGTCCATCCCTTTATGACCACAGTGTACCCATCTTCTGATAGCTACTTCCAGCAGGATAATGCACCGTGTCACAAAGCTCGAATCATCTCACACTGGTTTCTTGAACATGACAATGAGTTCACTGTACTCCAATGGCCTCCACAGTCACCAGATCTCAATCCAATAGAGCACCTTTGGGATGTGGTGGAACGGGACATTGGCATCAAGGATGTGCAGCCGACAATGCTGCAGCTATCATGTCAATATGGGCCAATGTCTCTGAGGAATGTTTCCAGTACCTTGTTGCATCTACGCGAAGGATGAAGGCAGTTCTGAAGGAAAAAGGGGGTCCAACCCAGTACTAGCAAAGTGTGCCTAATAAAGTGGCCCATTAGTGTAATTGAGGCCAAAACTATTAGCGCCCCTAGCAAATGTGTTATTTTGGAATCAAATACATTGAAAAAACAATGTGCACCACGTTAAATTAGGATATTTTATTAATACACTGAGCGGAGACAATTATATTCAGTGGTCAAGTACACACAGGCGCCTGTGTGTACTTGACCACTGAATATAATGGGCAGTGTTTCAGGCGTGGGTAAAACACAAAAGCTGCTGTCCTTGATTGGCTTGTCTTGAATGAGTTTCAGTCCGCATAGAATTTGATTACTAATATTTAAATTGGGGAATATCATCGCCTACTATAAGGTAATGGCTGTCTACTACAGCAGAAGTCAGGGTGTCCTATCCATACAACTTGGTAACTTGGATCTTAAATAAGACAAAGTCTTGAAACATGGATGTAAGGAGCCCTTACATGGAAACGTACATGTTTCAGAATAGAAAGATTTCAAAATGTTCAAATAGGAGATCTGACTTTATGGGTTAATTGCAAAACCCCTGCACAAGGTATTATTACCAAAATTTTGACTTAACGTTAAACTTTATTTATGGAAAAGTTCATGTGCTTAGAGATAGATACATTTTCGAGTAGCTGACTTTGTGAGTTGATTGCAAAGCCCCTGAACATGGTATCATCACCAAAATAAAGCGACAGATCCATGTGTCCCAAATCGTGATCGGCCAGGTCTGTTTTCCTTTGGCCGATCACATTACTTTGTTACCAAAGTAATGGTCAGCACACAAAGTGTGTGCTCCGATTCTCTGAGCGACCGGCTGCAGCATGATGACGTCATCATGCTTCAATCGGCCTTTCGAGAATCGCGCAGGGATTGCTGTGTATGGGGGAAAAAGCATCGAAAAACTGTGTTCCCAATCTTGCACAACTTGATTGCTATGTACATTGAGAACTTTGGTGTGAGATACAGGCTTGTAACATTTTATCTTATTTATACATTAGTGTTTATATATTGAATTGATAACATTGTAACATTTTACGCATGATTACTGTGCATACAATTAGGGACCTTTAAAGTCCCCATAAAGTCCCTAGTCTTCATTTGGGGTAGTGAAGGGGTTGATGCAAAGAGAGTCCCATCTTCTTCACACCCCAGGAAAATTGTCTTTGATATGAATATGGGATGTGGCACACATATAAAAACTAAAACTACAAACGGGAAGCTAGATACTATGGAACAAATCACACTACAATCAGCCACTTGAGAATCGTGCAGGGATTGCTGCGTGTATGGGGGGCTTTAATCCAAGTGCACAGTTCATTTCAGGGAGATATTGATGGTTTATCTGATCCAGGATCCTTCAACTAGTACAGTGGTGGGCAACAGAGTTGATATGGAGGGCCACAAGTGCGGTCCTTGGCATCACTAAAGGGCCACACATAACATTTCCAATCTATACTGACTTGTATAAGAATTTTATAATGAAACACATGACAACAGTCATAGCTAGAACTTTTATAGCTATAATTTTTTTAATTATACTTTTAGGGAACACTTTTGTATGGTAATGCACATTTTGTGTCATGTATATCATCAAAGGTTATGTGCTTCAAAGACATTGATTATATCCATAACCTTCGATTCGGCAACACCACCTAACACTGGTTTCTACTGCACTAGAATAGTAAAAATGAGGAGGGCTGTAGTCCAGCAAAGGTGTGGCCAGGTAGGCCTGAAAACATTGTTTCTCATTCTAGCAGGTTCAAAATGTATTTTTCATTTCTTCGGTTTTAAAAGAATAAAAAAGAGCAATAATTACTGCAAGGGTTTGTGTTGTTTTTGGTTCTTTTTAGATTTTGCCCAGGCATGGCCTTGAAAATGTATAATCCAAAGTAGGGTTGCAGGTACATCAGATTATGTATGTGTATATTATGTATGTTAAACTCTTTTAGAATTTACACGGACTTATAAGAAATACCATACCTATTAAAGCCCAACTGAACTTTTAGTTTAAACAAGCTTAATGACCTTCAATACACAACCTTCTATATGATGGCAAGAAGACCTACTCATAGCCCGTGTTCTGATACATAATGTAAAAATGTAGCACTTCCAACCAAGGGTTCAAAACCTCAGAACTTTATTATACACAAGGAGTGAAACTTACACATTATTATAGAGTCCAAAAATTGCCTCTGATGCATTTTACCCAGCACGGCTGAAAAACAGGGTGCTACTGTACACTTCTTTTAGGGGACAGGGTATTCTTATCAGGCTGTGGCTGTTTTCTAACCCAACTATTTTCCACGCACCTGGAGTACATTTAACTTTAACCAACTGAAAATTCTATTTTACCAAAATTGGTATTGAATTGGATTCCAATGTAATTTGTTTGTAATACCCACCCACTCTGGCCCCCTGAATATATTCCTGACATCTTGTGAAAACCTAGGACGCAGAAGCTGGTCTTTCCATACAGGCTAATGGGGAGGGCACACCCTACCTCTCCTGTGTAATCACTAACATTGGGGAGGTGGATCCAGTGACAAATCCTCAGGATAGGCTGGAGCAGAAAAGCAATCCTAAGTGCCGCCATACACCTTACAATTTCTGTACAATGAACTTTGCTTCTACCAAAACCATGTAATATGAGGACCTTTCTAAACCTTGCAATCACTATGTAGTCTATCAGGGAGGACCCGACACTACATAGGTGTTGGTAGATCTAATGGAGATTGTATGGAGTGATCTAAAGGTGTATGGGGGCTTTAGTGTGTATGTGAAGGTTCTCATTCATCCAGGTCAGTATATAGCTTTAGTGTTTAATTCAAATCAACTGGACTTGCTGTGCTTTTTTTCTTAAAGACATTTCGGTAGTCATCCGGCTGGCTTTTTCAATTTAAAGTGGTCACTCTGAATTGAGAAAGCCAGTCAGATGACTAGTGAAATGTATGAGAAATAAACACAGCAAGTCCAGTTGATTTGAATTAAATACAACAGATAATCCTGAGTGTGGCTTGGGATTACCCATTTTGCTAATAAAATCTACACTGAGCCACACTCAGGATTACAGCTGAGGTTAAGTTGTTTTAGCATAGTGCTGTAGTTTGAAAAGTCAACATTCAAAGATAAGTATTCCTATGGCACCTATTTTCTACTTGCAGGTATGAAGATGTCCGTGGCGATTTTCATGGAACAAATTAAATAGCATTTTCTTTTTACGGTGTATATATACATACATACAGAGGTGCACATAACTTTTTTAGTGAATTCCTCAGATGAGTACCAGGACATGGTGTTTGGTACTCACCCTATATGTAGGGTGGTCTTCCTCCCGGTCTCCCTCACTGTCCTCTGGGTCAGCTTCCTGCATGGTAGATTCTGCTGCAGATGGACCTCCCTGTTCCTGATCCTCCGATTAGCATCCACAGGTCAGCAGCTGGCTTTTTTCTCATACCTCAGTAGTACAACCCTGACATTTTCTGGCTTAGTAACTTACTCCTGAGACTTCCTGCAGTCCAAATGTTAACCTTTCATAGTCATATTCTAGCTGTCACACAATGCTTTTCTTTTGTCAGATTTTACACTTACATTTGTCTACTCTGACTTCCCCCATATCTTCAAAACCCTTAGAAAGTGACTAAGTGACATAAATTGTATACATTTAACATTTAGCTGCGGCCACCCAGACATGGAGTGCCTCTAAGTTGTTAGTATGCATATGAGCTGTGTAACAATAATGCAGGCACTCAGAGCTAGTTTTGGGCCCCTTTTGAGTACCAGAGTACCACTTATGTGCACCCCAGAAACACTGAGGTCTTCACAGAGACAAATAGTGTGTTGGACATGTACCTTGTCAGAACTATCTAGAATGTAGGAAAGCCATTTTACCCAAATATGTTCTCAGTCTCATAAACTGACCACGTAAAATTAAGATTCACGACACAGGAAAAGCATAATGCATCACTGTTTAATTTGATACTAAACAATTAAAATAAAAAAGTAAGACCTCCAATTGTAAGCCGAGTTAACTAAATGCTGAAAAACAGATGCTCAATTATTTCAAAAAGTGTACCACATACCAACATCTGTCTTCCATCTAGCTTAAATTGTGGCAATAAGATGACATCCCAGAGTATAAGATCAATAGCATAGCATTACAAAGGAGTACACATACATCCAAAGTAAGTGTATGTGTCTTTGAATTCACATATACATATATACATCCAGAAGCACAACTTGTGGATCTTTGGTTGGATGTATAGTCAGAAAATACTTCTGTCATGGTATGAGTACAAAGAGAATGTAAGCACTGAATACACCTGTTTTCAAAGAAAAACAGCATACAATCCAAACGGCTGAATTGTTATTGGGCGTGGCGACATGTTTACCCCCTTAGTGATGCAGTACCAAAAGACAAGGAAGAGCTTTACGTTGTATACAATATAGGATGCAGGTCAAATCCCACAGCCCCCCTTTTTCTATACTTTGACTTATACTGACCCAAACCCCCTATGCCCTGGGAAAAAAAAAAGAAACCAAAACTTGCACATTTATAGAGAAACATATATTTGCTGTAAGGACCAGCAATGCTTTAAAATCAGTCCCACCCCCACACAGTTTGCTCCTCAGCCGCGAGGTAATCACATGTGTAAGAATTTATACATCTTGAACACCAGCACATATAATAAGTCTGTACTTAAACATGTAAAAGAGTCCCTCCTCTCCATAGCAGTACAGCGCATTAGTAGTTAATTATAATGGTTTTATTTAGAAATAAAAAAAAATAAAAAGGAAATGTATTTCAAAAGCAAAAAGCAATCTTACAGTTTCCTTGTGCTATTAATGGTCTAGGTTCCCATGCAGGACATTCAGTAAAGCACTTACATTTGGCAAATATTTAAAAGAAAAAAAAAAAGTTCTGTTTTTTTTTTGCCTACAGCTTTGAGGCACCAATGTCTGATGTGGAGCTTTATTTATAAGGCATGACGATAATATCTGGGGATACCAATACATTCTCAAAGGGAACCCCTGTGTGTTCATTTAATGTTGTGCAAAACAAAAAGGTTAAAATCATGGGGAGTCGGTATGATTTGTTCATTTATTGGACAGCGATCTATGGTCTAATGGTAATATGGTATTTCACAAATGAACTGGACCAAATTCCTACAGTGGAAGTGGAAGAGATTGCTAAAAGACAAAAACAAAAAAAAAGTCAGCCATGTTACTGCCTCTAAACGGATTGGTGCGCAAGAAGCTTTTTTTTTTTTTTTGTGGCAAGTCCCTATAGAATGGAGTACATCATCCTATAGTTAAAAAACGAAAGCTGCAAATCAAAATCGGTGCATAGCGATAATCATAATAATATTTTCCCCGCCGCCCCCCCCCCTGAAACAAAAACTACAAATACTAAAATCTTGTGAAGCTTCAGTGTCAATTTTCATTTCTGTCACAGCATCATTAAAAATAAAATAAAACAAAAAACAAATATATATTTATATTTTCCACTGACTAGAAATTCAACATTGGTGACAATTATATACATTAGAAGTGTGCTAACACCTTGTATAATATACTGTACGTACGTGATATACTTAGGTTTGTTATGCATTGAAATACTTTTTTTTCTTTTTCTTTTTGCAAAAGCAATAGGTGTGCAATTAGGACCATAAAAAAAGTTTAGTTAAAATATATATATATATGCTTTTAAACTTTGTTTTCCTAATGAATATTTTACCCTTCAAAATAAAAAAACAATAAAAAAAAAAAGAACAAGCCAATGAGTAATACAATTGTCCAGGTCATTCCATTAATTATACATTTCTGAACCTCCTTGGACTGTTAAGGTCTTTCTGACAGTTTTACCCCCATCTTGTGCCGTTTATTGTGTGAGATCGGAATCTTTTATTAATTCATTGCTTCTCCGGTATATTAATCTCTGAGAACTGAACAAACGCAACCACTGTAGGTGTACCACTATCCAGAAATATTTCTTTTGTAACGGTTGTTACTACTGGGTAACATTAAAATAAGTATTTAAAATGGAGAGAAAAAAACAATCCCCACCATTATTAAAAACTAATAAATTGTACATTCTTATAAAACAAAATGTAAAAAAAGGAGAAAATGGAAAGAAAACATAATTAACATTATTTGAAATGTGAATAAGCTATAAGACATACATTACAGTTACATAGATACATATTTATCAATACAGCACATTCAGTCTGCCAAAAAACTATGATAACAAAGCCAATATGGATGCTGTGTGTGTGTGTGTGTATATATATATATATATATATATATATATATATATATATATACACACACACACACACACACACATATACACACACACATATGAGAAATGTAAGTACAATGATTACTGATTATAATTTGCACTATACCTACAAACAGTTTAAATTACACTGGTCATTTAAGGGGAACAAAAGTTTAAGACAAAGGAGCCAACATTTGGATGGACAGTACTAATCCAGACATTTAAACCTTCTAGTGTCAGATACGGGTATCAGTACTGAACAGGTTAAATGTAAACATCTGTAATGCGTTTGCTTGATTCTCAGCTCCTCTCTGCATCCCTGAGGCAGTGGCTTCGGCAATCACAACCATCATACTTGACACCCCACCCCCATGCTGCAGTGAATAAAACAAAAAGAAAACTGAAAAGCCTAGCAGGGCCTTTCCCATCTGGCTGGACCGGAAAAATAAAATCTACTAATGGTTCAGAGAGAAAATACTTGAAGGGTTAATGTAAAAGAGAAATGTGTATCTGTACATTACTGTCATACAATGGGACTAATACTAAAGCCCCCCATACACGTTCTGATTTTTCGTACGAATTTTGCCCGACCGACCAATGTGGTCGGGAGATTAATCGGTCGGGAGATTAATCGGATTCGGAATTATGTACCCGACCGATCCCGATTTCTCAAAATCGGCCAAAAAATTGGTAGGGACCGATTCGGACCTGTCCATAAATTTTTTGTCGATCTGCTGTTAATAAATAGGGTCGGGCTGATGGATCGGTGATAATTCGAATTCTGATTTTTCGTGCCAGCCGACCGACCGACCATAACATTTTAGGTGAAAATCGGGTGACAGGATCGGACGAAAAAATGGTCGGGAGAATAATCGGAACGTGTATGGGGGGCTTTAGACTTGTTATATGTGTTATTGGTTAAGAATTTTCAACCACTGATATTAGGAGTTTAGAAAACCAGTCCACTGCAAAACAACCTCTTTATGTTTGCGGAAATAGGGGTATACATATATATTCTCACCTCCTCACCACAGACGGCACATCAGCAGTTATATGTAAATACAAAGCTACCCGAACAGGTAATACATGCATTGCTTGTTTGGCAAAAAGGATGGAATACTAGAAATAAAATACCTACTTTAATATGTGAAATGGCTTATTTTTTTGGCAGGCATCAGATGACAAAAGAACCTAAATCGGTCAGTTTTGGCATTTTAATTCTCTATGTACAGTTAAAAAAAATAAAAATAAAGCCATGTTTGGCAAATTAGATACTGGTTTTGCACAAATGATTCAGCTAGCGCTACAATACCGCCTTAAGAGAAATGCATCTGTATAACGGAGCACAATGCACTAAGCTTGGGGAAAATGTAGTGTACATGGCATTTTGGATGTGCAAGTAAAACATAAAAATACCACTAAGGTCATGTGGCCCGTCCCAAAGTTTTAAAAAGATGGCACACTAAATAACCGTTTTAACGTTTTCCTTAGCCTTGGTCACCTTGCGCGGATGTTTCAGTCACCTGTCTGTCATCGTAATGCGTAGATGGCTAATACCTGAACTCATGTACCTACTGCTTCATATGAGTTCTTGAAAACTTCCTTGAAGTGACAAAAGACAGTACCAAAAACCAAATCTACTTTATACATGTCAATAATTTAAAAATCACAGTATCAATACTTTTATCCTTCAAAAAAGTATATAAATTAGCAAAGAGGATGGCTTGAATTTAAAAATTAAAAAGATAAAAAACAAAAAAATCAAATAAAAGTATGCCTAATTGTTTACTAGTGTAAGCGGCTCAGAAAGGGGTTATTGTAAGGGAGACCTAAACTGGAAAAAGGGTTAAAACCCAAAAAAGGAGGAGCCTCAGAGCATCATGCAGAACTCAACGCATCCTGCTCTTTCTCCTTTTAAAACAAAAATAAAACCGGCCCTTGTGAGTGCACGACTTACAATTCAAAACACAAGTCGCTTCCTCCTAGAAAATGTTGCTGCGCGGGTTACTGCAGCGGCGTGTTTTTTTTTTCCTCCACATATTTTAAATAAAATCATAATAATTACTACAAACTCTGTGGACCTTCACAGAGTTCAGGACGGCAATAAATTAGTATTATGCAAATTGTTTCTTTTCTTATAGATAATACAGTCCTTCTTGAATTTCTTCAATGGCCCAAAGGGGATTGGGAAAACTAGCAGGCACAGTTAGACCAAGTTGTATTCCTTCAGATTCAGCTGTAAGATCGTGTCCTTGACAGCAGCAAAGACGAAGCGAATGTTCTCTGTATCTGTGGCGCAGGTGAAATGAGAGTAGATTATTTTGTCACTGTCTGGATTCAGATCTACGAACATCTTTAAGATGAATTCTCTTGCTGCTTGTGCATCTCGCTGGGGTCCTATGAGGAAAACGACAGAACAGGCAATGAAAACACGTACTTACTTAGAAATGACCTACAACCGCTTTAAGGCTGGCTCTACACTTGGCAGCCACAGACACAGGCATGGGCCCGGGGGCCATATCCGGCCCTTTAGTATTTTAATCCGACCCTTTGTCACATTGGTGTGAAGACACTCTGGCTCCCCTCCACTTATTCCCTGCAATAAGTGGAGATAGTGCCTAGAGGATGATTATGAAGGTCTCTTGCTACAGGCCGTAGTTTGCTTAGATTTACTACCCAAAGCTGCATTTATATATATATAAACATTGATAAAAAAAAAGTAATAATCAAACTGATTACAAGTGAGGTTAAAAAGGAAAACAATATGTATAAATTATATATTGTTTTCCTTTTTAACCTCACTTGTAATCAGTTTGATTATTACTTTTTTTATCAATGTTTACATTTTCCACCCAGGCTGGGAGGACTTGGGATCAGGCGGCCCTTCTCCCCCCAAATCAGGGTGAGGGGGAAACATGCCTGCGTCTTATATTCTGAAGGCTCAGTCGCCGGTGTTGACCTTCTGACCTAACCATTTGGTTATTTAAGGTTCGCAAAGATTTTAAGGTCGCCATACACAGGTCGATTTTACACTCGATACCTGCCCGATCGATCACCAGGCGCGTTCACGCCAATCGATTGACGATAAATCGAGTGCAGCCTACCTTGACAGATTGCCCCCGATTAATCAATATCGACCACAAATCGGATCGGCCAGGGAACCAACCTGTCAGTGTTTTCAGGTCGATTGGGCACACATCGTCCAGGAATCGGTGGCCTAAGGTGGTAGGCACAACATTTTCTGGTGGATCAACGACTCTGAAATTGACAGAATCGATCAGATCGTCCATCGATCGATCAGGAATCGACTCGTCTATGGCTACCTTTAGACTAGTTCTCGGTACTTGCTCCTTTTTATTATTTACTTTCAATGATTGTAAGTATACATCCCACCCTATTCTGGTGCAGCCTGACCACTGCATATATCTTTGGACCACTTATTTCACCCATTTGGACTTTGTAACTGTCCTCGCCCTCAGTATAAACTTTGTGCACTGTGTTTATTTTTGCATATAAAACTAGGACTTACCATCATATTCGGGGAAATAATCAACTAGATGAGAGTACATTATTTTCTCCTCCAGGAGATCTTTCTTATTTAGAAAGAGGATGACTGAGGAGTTCTGAAACCAGGGATATGTGATAATGGTCCTAAATAGTGCTTTACTTTCTTCCATGCGATTCTGCAGGAACAGAAGAGTCACACATTACACACACATTGTGGTACAGTAAACACTATGGGAGAT
Source organism: Ptychadena robeensis (assembly GCA_036250615.1). Taxonomy (NCBI): domain Eukaryota; kingdom Metazoa; phylum Chordata; class Amphibia; order Anura; family Ptychadenidae; genus Ptychadena; species Ptychadena robeensis. The sequence goes on along the minus strand of CM070032.1, from coordinate 96,334,237 downwards.
ATCTATAAGCAATGACAAGGAATCATTAATATTTCATCAGAATGTCACAATCACCATCTTATATATATGCCATTCTGAGTTATAACAGAAGTCTCATAATTTGTATCAGTAAATAAGATACAATTTCCATTGATTCTGATTTACTTAATACAAATTATTTAGATGCTCACACACTGGCAGGATAGGGGCTAAGGGATTATCAATGGAATACTTTGGTAAATTGTTTTCTGGAAGCTGTGTGCAACCAACTGCTAGCACCAACCATTATCTGTCTTGCATGGAGACAGTAACTCCACCTCAAAAGGCAGCCGAGGGATGGGCTAGATCCAACATGGGGGCAAACTAAGGCCTGGGGGCCAGATTTGGCCCGTTTATCTTTTTAATCCAGCCCTTTGTCACCTACAGCTTCCCACTGTTATCTTCAATGGGCATACATAATGGTTAGAAGCTTCCGAACTTTGCCATTGTGATGACACTGTGGGCACACCCTTCTGTCAAGGATGGGCTACCTCTAAGAATTCTCTTCATTCATGGGCATCATTACCAAGCTCTCCGCATTGTGACTGAAATATGTCAGGTAAGTTTAAGTGTGATTGGACTCAATTTGTATACTTAAAAGGTTTATTCATGGTAATTTGTCCCCCATTATTATTTAACAATTTTTTTTATAAAACTTTTCCTTTCACCATCCCTATTTCTTAAAAGCTGTACAGGAAAAAAAATTACAACATGCCTGCTGTTCATGCCCGCGGAATTGTGACTCCATTTCAAGCTCTTGGTCCGGGCCTCTCTGTCAAAATTAAGAACCCCTAGTGGCCCACAAGTCAAAAAGTTTGCCCATCATTGGGCTAGATGTTTTTCAGGGACTCTAAGCAATAATAGTATTGCACTGTTGCAGTCAAACTGTGTATGCCTGTGAAAAAGCCAGTGTGCTCTGTGCTACTCTCAGCACAATTCACTTGTGGATTATTCTGTATTAGCTTACATCTGCTAAACCCAGCCTTCATCCACTTATCTGAAATATTATTTCAGCATAATTAGATCTTGTGGTCCTTACAGAGCTACTAATTGCTTATTGTAATTCACTTATATTTCCTGCGCCAGATTCCTAACGATATGATCTCATTTTGCATACTGTTTTGTATATCCAAAATGTCTGGTGCTCGATTAAAGAATCTGAACATCCGGTGGCAGAACCTAGATGTGCTTGACTAGACTGTACCGAAGAACCAATGACTGGTAAAGAGTCATCCAATTCTAAAATGTATTGCAGAACCAACCGATCACATCCAGATAACACAATCCTCACAGATGTAAAGCTTTGACATAAGGAGGCTTCCCAGAGACCAATTCTTGCATATGACAACATTCATCATGTACTGACCGACTGTACCTTTGATGTTACATCTAGTTTTTGCTCTCTTTTTACTTCCCTCACATCTGCGTTTCATTTTTTGTTTACATGTTGGAGGGCCCTTTTACACTAGCCACGGTGTAGCAGGGTACCTGTGTACCTTTCACACTGGCCCGATTACAGCACCTGCTGCAAGCAGTTTTTCAGGAGCAGCACAAGCGTTTCCCATACACTTGTATGGAAGATGCATGCGCCGTGCAAAACACAAGGTTATCCACAGTAATAGACTAGGTAGCTAGCACGCCCATTGCGAGCTAAATTTTTTACAACAACCACTGTGCGTATAGTGTGAAAGGGCCCTTAACTTCCTTTAGATAAATGATATATACTGGGCTGCACTTGAACTATAATTTGCCTACCTTTTAAGAACATTTGGTACACTACTTACATTATGCCAGTGCAGAGAATCCCCAGGGGAATCCAGCGGACAGGTAAGTTTTATTGTACTTATCTCAGGGTGAGCTTTTGCAGCTGACAAACTCCCCCCGAGATAACTCGGGCAGAACACCCAGGAGGTCAATAAAAAGAACATACAATCCAAACTCATGCAAGCCGTTTTTAGTACCTTTTGTTTTCAGCCTTAAAAATGCTAAATACCATACACAATTCCAGCAAACAATTTATCAGGGTCTTTTTAGATTCAATGCCAATGTTCATTACAGGTAGATCAATGTTTTATGAACACAGGGGAACTTTGGTGGTAAAATCTAGACGTTGGGACTTTGTAGGAGATTTTGAAATAGCTAGAAATTATTGGTTGAATATTTTTTGTTTTGTTTTTTACAAACTGTAAAATTGTATGTAGCATGGAGTAATCCATGTTAAGTGTTAGCTCTGGGGAAAGCTGTGCTGTATTCAGCTAGCTAGAACTGTAACTGTGTTGACTGTGCTGCCTGCTATATATATCCTTTCTCTGTGATCGATTTCCTGTTTCTACCATGGTGAGTTGCATTTAGGGAAGGTGGTGACGAATCCAGATAAGCAAAACCTATCTAGGAGTGACCCTGTGCCAATCTGTTCTTTTCTGATCAGTAACATGGGCTGCTAGGGAGAACCTGCTTGTGTGGCTGAGCCTGGGCCTTGGGTCAAATCGGAGAACCAGAATGTGGTCTGTGATCACATCCAGGATTAGAAGAGACTTTAGACCGGCTCCATATTCTGCTGCAAGTCTGAAGCTGAGGGTCAATGGGGTTGTCAGGAAGATTATATAGGTCTGAAACTCTGAAGTAAGAAGGCAGATAGAACCTAATACTGGAGAATTGGAGAAATGTAAAATCTAAAAGACTTTATCAGAGCTTCACGTGTATTCTGGATGAGAAGACTAGCTGCACTGGTATCCTGCACCAAACATTACTTCATTTCAAATGCTGTCAAAGTCATATTGTTTTTAAATAAAAAAAAATGCTAACCTCATTGTCGGACTCCACAAGGACCTGATCATATTCACTAAGTGCTACAAGGAACATTATGGAAGTGACATTTTCAAAGCAGTGTATCCATTTCCTCCGTTCTGATCGCTGGCCTCCTACATCAACCATTCTGTAACAAGAAAAATGGGATTAGCTATATGAGATAAGGAACAGGTACATAAAATATGCTTAAATATCAATCTGTGAAGTATCACATTTTGAAAGTCTGTATTTGTTACTTTTTATTAACAGGTGACTACAAGTTTTTATTCAAAGCTGAAGCCTGAGCTGAACATTTTTCAAATTAACCCTAAAGAAACCACATGGTAGTCTAAAGATAAAAAGGAGGGTGAGCAGCATTGTGTGAGTATATCTTTCATACACCCCTCCCCCTTATTACTCTTTAAAATCTTAAACAAGAATGATTTAAATTTGCAGTTGGGTGGGGGACCAACTGCAACATTAAATAAAAAGCTTGGAAATCAGCTATCAGTGCAAAGCAAGACAAAATAGATCAAATAAAAACCACTTGTTTGAATGAATGACCATGTTCAATGCCATCAAGTTGTCAGCATTTAAGTAGTTACAACAGATATACTTAATCACACTCTACCTGAAGATGACACTTTGTAAATCAAATGGATATTCAATAATTCCGGTTGTGGGCACTCTGACTCGGAGCACATCTTGTTGGGTGGGTAGATATCCGTGACATGCGATACGGTCCAGGTCATTGAGATAGCTGTAATTACACACAAGCGATCACATGGTAAGCAAACAAGTCAGTAAAACAGCTAAAACACAGGAAATCAACTGTATGTAGGAACAATACTGGTCAATAGAGAATATGTTATCTCTAGTTACATGTACATTACAACATGAGAGTGAGTCATGATTGTAGACAGCTTGAGGATATTGTATCCATAGCTGCAAACAATGGAATGTTATATCCATGAAGATTTCTCTATTAAATCATAAACCATCACTCTTGGCACAAAAGGAACATCAGCTGAAAGCAATCATCTTCAGTGTGTGTGACATCATCAGCTCATAACTTATGAGCCGCGCACATTATGGGCCAACCGTCAAAGAAAATCGCTTCATATACTATATGTACTAGTGAAGTACTAGTAAGTTGAACCCATTCATCAGCCATGCCATTGAATGAATGGCAACACATCACACTTGCTGACAACAATGTGCACTAGTAGCTCTGTGATGTGGTACCACGCACAATAAAAGAACCACTGTCTTACCGAAAAAGAACACACAAAATGACCACACTTTTCACACTATAAGACACACTCCCACCCCCAAATGTGTGCATCTTCTTGCGACAAGGTGCAATTCTTCCTTCTGTAATGTATGACAACAGTAGCAGAGCCGGCTCTACCATCAGCCTGTCTGGGTATGTGACCTGCCTCATGCTGCCTACACAGAGAGCCAAAACACTGTGTATGTCAGCCACACTCCCAGACTAAACTGCAGGGGGATCTTTCCTCCGTCTCTTTGCTTTTAGTATGTCAACTGGGCAGCTTGAGCCCAACTTGCATACATTGGAAGATCAGATAAGAGAGCCAACCAGAAGCTCTGCCAGTTGGGGCCTGGAGGTGGGAAAGCTGTCAGAGGCAGCTTACCTGCCTCCTTTAGGCCAGATGACACACGGCATCTGATTTTCCCCGCAGCTTTGGGCGCATTCCCTCTGCAATGGCCCTTTAATTTAGCAAAACAAAGACGCGAAAAAGATGCAGAAAGAATAGGTGAAGAAATCCGCATCTGCCGGAGCTGCAATGAAGATGCAGAATTTCATGATTTCAAAACCAGCGCCATTGGCTTGACACTTAGATAATGCAGAATGGACAATATCCCAACGATCAAAATTGGAAGTTCCCCTTTATACACCTTTTTCCCCCGTGGCGGACACACGTCCACCATGAGGTAAAAGATGCCGTGGACACAAGCCCTAACTCCTGCTCTGTGAGTCACAGCACAGAGCTCCAGCCAGCAGAATGGGAAAACCCCAGAGTATTTTTCGGGCATTAGGCATGTCGCTGTATAGGGTGCATCCTTTACCATGGAGCATCTAATGCAGAGGTGCCCAACACGCGGGCCGCAAGCGGCCCGTTTCCCGTTAGTTAGTGGCCCCCGCTTGCGGCCGCTTGCGGCCCGTGCCCTTACTGCCATCACATGTTTCCCCTCTGCCCGCTGACCCCGTAATGGCGCTTCTTCACCCGGGATGTTCCTTCAGCAGAGGAGAGCTGAGGGAAGCTGATTGGCGCATGTGTGAACCAATCAGCAGCACGGAAGGCAGTTTTCACCTCTCCTCCACTTCCTGCTGCTCATACCGGGCTGGTACGCGTGGGTATAGAGGAGCAGAAAGAAGGTAATTACTTATGCCCCCATAAAATCCCACAATTAAATCCCACCAACGTTATTATTGCCTAGTCACCTATTTCTATGTTATTTTTGCCCAGTCATAGAAATAGGTGACATGACAAAGATGACTTGGCAAATGTGACATGGCTAAACATGGGCAAAGGTGACATGGCAAAAATTACATGGACAAAAGGTGACATGGGCAAAGGTGACATGGGCAAAGGTGACATGGCAAAGGTGACATGGGCAAAGGTGACATGACAAAAGTGATGGCAAAGGCGGCATGACAAAAGGTGACATGGCAAAAGTGAATGGCAATGTGACATAACAAAGGTGGCATGGCAAATGTGGCATGACAAAAGTGGCATGGCAAAAGTGACATAGCAATGTGGACATGACAAAGGTGACATGGCAAATGTAGCATGAGAAAAAGTGGCATGGCAAAGGTGACATAGCAAATGTGACATGACAAGGTGACATGGCAAAGTAGCATGAGAAAAAGGGCATGGCAAAGGTGACATAGCAAATGTGACATGACAAAGGTGGCATGGCAAAGGTGGACATGACAAAAGTGACAAGCAATGTGGCATGGCAAGGTGGCAGGGCAAAGGTGGCATGGCAAAGGTGCATGACAAAAGTGGACATAGCAAATGTGGCATGGCAAAGGTGGCATGGCAAAAGTGACATGGCAAAGTGACATGGCACAGAAAAGTGGCATGGAAATGGGCATGGCAAAAGTGGCATGGCAAAAGTGACATGGCAAGGACATGCAAAGGGGACATGACAAAAGTGGCATGGCAAAAGTGGCATGACAAAAGTGGCATGGCAAAAGAAAAGTGGCATGACAAAAGTGGCATGGCAAAAGTGACATGACAAATGTGGCATGGCAAAAGTGGCATGGCAAAGGTGACATGGCAAAGGTGAATGCAAAGTGGCATGACAAAAGTGGCATGGCAAAAAAGTGCATGGCAAAAGTGGCATGGCAAAGTTGCATGGCAAAAGTTGTTGCATGGAAAGGTGGCATGGCAAAGGGGCATGGCAAAGGTGGCATGGCAAAGGTGGCATGGCAAAAAAGTGACATAGCAAATGTGACATGACAAAGGTGACATGGCAAATGTAGCATGAGAAAAGTGACATAGCAAATGTGACATGACAAGGTGGCATGGCAAAGGTGGCATGGCAAAGTGGCATGGCAAAGGTGGCATGGCAAAAGTGGACATGCAAAGGTACATGCAAAGTGACATGGCAAAGGTGGCATGGCAAATGTGGCATGCAAAAGTTGGCATGGCAAATTGTGGCATGACAAAAGTGGCATGGCAAAGGGTGACATGGCAAATGTGGCATGACCAAAAGGACATGGCACAAAGTGACATGGCAAAAGTGGCATGGCAGGTGACATAACAAAGGTGGCATGGCCAAAGGTGCATGACAAAAGTAATAAAATGGCAAAGGTGACATGGGAAAGGTGACACAATACAAAGTGCCATGGCAAATGTGGCATGGAAAAGTGACATAGCAAATGATGAACATGACAAAGGTGACAGCCAAAATGTAGCATGAGAAAAAGTGACATAGCACAAAGTGGACATGACAAAGTAAAATGGCAAAGGTGAAATGACAAAAGTTTAGTGGTGGCTGAGGCCGCACTTTGGCCCCTCCACATCAACAATCAGTTGGGCACCACTGATCTAATGGTTAAAAAGATGGTATTTGTCTGCCATAACCATTGGAAATAATAATAAAAACATAGCCAGGCATTTTTTCCTCACTTCCATTTAAAAAGAAACTGCACAGAGAGAGGATGCCATTGTCTATATTGTTCATAAAATGCTAGTTTCTTATAACTTTCTGAGTCAATGACTATAAACAAGGAAAGTCAGAACTCCGGACCGCAAAGGCCTTTAAGCTACTATAAAATTCCAAAAAGAAGGACAATTGATGCTCACATGCAGTGATGGTAAACAGTAGAAGATGCTCCGATCAGCATTTTTGGAGCCGATCAACCGATTACACAGATCATGATCTGCGATTGCCGATCACTGCCGATCACAAAATGGCAGGGGAATGCACTGTATATAATGGGGGCAGAGGTGCACTGTATATATGGGGGCAGAGTGCGCTGCGTATATATGGGGGCGCAGAGGTGCGCTGTATATATGGGGGACGAGGTGTGCTGTATATATATGGGGGGGATGTGGGGGGAGCAGAGGTCCACGGTATATACACTTAGAAGTACATGCAATAGTCACGCTCATTGTCCCTTATTACACAGCTTCATTACTCATTATTTTCGAGCAACTACAACTGCCCCCACTAGTGTCTGCCCATACACTGTCACTCACACATAGGATAGGAAGGATACAAAGATGAGGGCTGGAGAACTGTGGACCGTGGAAGGGATGCGTCACCTCTCTACCAGAGAGACGCCGGTGGAGAGTGGGCAAAGACACAGGCATGAGTGAGGGCAGCCCAACTGAGGACCCCGGCCTCAATTGCCCCCACCCAGAGCTTCTGATGGGTCCCACTGCATGGTCGTTGGGGCAGGAAGGGAGGAGCTGAGGCTAGCCCGGTGGTCCAGCAGAGCTAGCTGGCGATGGTGTAGCTGAGAGTGTTTCCAGGCTGGGCGCAACGCGACCGCGTCCGGCGCGAGTAGGCCAAAGCCGGGGCCTAAATTTTCGGCGTCGTCCGGAAGTGCAGCGCGCCGTCCGCCAAAAACCTGTCACCGGAGTGGAGGGTGACTACCAGCCGGTTGATGGTGAGGTTTGGGGACGCAGGGAGTGAAGGATGCCGAGGAGGAAAAGGCAGGAAAACAGGGGTAAGTGGAGGAGCTCCAGAGCAGGCTTCCATGCAGCTCGGCATCAGGCCACGCCCCCGTGATCGGCTTTTTTGCCGCCGATCGACGATCTTAAGCCAATATCGGCCGATCATGATCGGCGGCCGATCAATCGGAGCATCACTAGTAAAAAGAAAGCATGCCCTGAAATTTCTATGAATTAATTGAAAGATTTTACATATCAACACATAATAATTTGTGCCTTAGAAGAGCTTGAAATTTAAGAAATATTATTTTAACCCCTTCCAAAGGAATATTACTTTAACCCCTTCCAAAGGAATATTACTTTAACCTCTTTCAAAGGAATTCAATGGATAAGAAAAAGCTTAGCCAAAGTGCCCAAAGCCCATACGCTCAACCTGATTCAAATCATTTTAAACTGAAGCACCAGGATATTTTGTCCTGATGGGTTCTTCCTTTTTCCCCCAAGACTGTATGTGCAAGTTAAGGAGAAAAAAAATCTTTTAACATTGATTTCAAATATGACACCATAAGCATTTTTTTTATTGCATCTACATTATGTGGCCAGTTTAGAAAAAAGTGCTTAGTGGAGATTTTACTAAACTTTCTTCATCACGGGATATATATCATTAAGTATGGGACTGCTAAGAAAGCAAAATGCGTGAGGTTTTCTATACATTACAATTTGTTAGCAGTATTGCCTCTAGAGACTTTGAACAGCTTTAGTTACTATTATTTTGCAGAAATAATAGGAGGGGGGGGGGGGGGGGCAACTTTATTCGTAGTTGTGCTTGTAAAACCTTGCTGGCCTATAAATGTTTTTTTTACCTTGTCTACAGCACAGGAGAGGTCATGTTTGCACAACAGGCATGTGACTCACTTGGAAATGTGACTTTGTATAAGGCAGCTCCATGTAAACACGAAACTGCATAAAAAAAAGTGAAAGTGCTTCCTAAAAGCCATAACTATTATAACAATTAAGAGCAATTACATCTCTAAGTGAACCAAATATAAAAAAAAAATTCCAGAAGCTGATCTACTAGGTTGCATACGTGCCATATTTCTTGTCAGATGATTGCATTTGTTGATAATAGCCTAAGGGAGCTGGTACAAATTTGGTTTACATATAAGTTTTCACCATTTATATGTACAACATGATGAGTATTGGTCATAGGAAGAAATACTTACTACTTAGTGGAGTCCGACAGCTGATATTCCCGTCGCCTGTCATAGCTTTCTTGAATTCCAGGGTCATTCCATAGATATTTGATTGCATCTACATAGGGATTTTCAAATGAGGACACCTTCTCTACATCAACTTCTCTGATTAGCAGTGAATGACTCTTTAGAGAGAAAAAAAATATGCACTAGAGTCAGGAATAATGAAAACAAATATGTAGGACAGTAAAAAGTTTGGTTTAAAGCGGTTTTAAACACAATACTAAATTGACACAATACACACACGTCAGCAGTTCAGATGCTGGAAAACTGCATCACAAAAAAAACAAAACAAAACACTCACCTTCAGTTCTGATGCAGGAGATTCCTGGAGAAGTGCAGCTGCTTTCGCCATCACTGCACCCCCCCCCCCCCCCCGAGAGCTCCGTGGGGGTGGAGGGGGGAATCAGCTGCTTGAGATGTGTCTCTGGACGGGAGAGACACTCTTATGGCTGATAACAGCTCATGTCTCGTGAGACATGAGACCGGCAGATGAGTTCCTGCATGGGAGAGATGCCCCAAATCCCATTGCGGCTGCCTAGGCAGTGGGAGGGGCGCACTGGGAACAAGCGCCCCTCCTGCTGTCCTAAAAAGATTCAGCAGTGCAATCTCTGCTTAAATTTGATAAAGGCAAGACCAAGAGAGTCTGTAAGGGCCGACCCCAATTGTGTGCCAATTTCATGCATCACTAATGATGGCAGAGATGTGTGATAGCAGCGTGTGACAGGGACATTGTTATCTTTTTTAATTTTCTGCACTTACAAAGGAATGCTCATGCATTGCAATGAGCAGAGATAAAAAAAAATACCTACAGGCTGCCTTTTGCCACCATGAGGATGCACCCACATCACATGATCACCACTGCATTGTCCACAAGGCAACATTTGGACACCTCTAGGCATTATGTGCATTCATTGCAGAGAACAAGCAGAGGGGAGCATCCTTTCAACAATTAACCAGAGAAAATGTGGTTTTACTAGAGTTATGCTTTAGTGTTAATGTTTTTGAAAAGAAACTGTAGCTAGGTATAGAATCAAGCTTTTTCATTTTATGAAATTTTTATTAATTTTTTTCTGTATATTAATGGTTTAGCTGAAAAAAAAGTTACATTACGTGAGTGTGTATATATTTGATATTATTAATTTTTGGGAAACTAACTACACATAATTGGACAAAAAAAATTATTGTAATCTTTCCTTGTGATTGGAGGAAGTCCAAACACCACTTCAAAGTAGTCTTTAAGTGGTGTTCAATGGGTTTTAAAATATGAGCAATCAAGGATATAGCAAAGGGCAGAGTACACTTAATTGGTTCTTCTGATGAATTTGAACACTTTCACACTGTTTATAAATGGAGACGTCAAAGATATAAGAGGACCATACCAATTAATACTGTGTTAGCCACATACCACACATGAGCAATGAGAACACGTCTCTATAAAATACATTAAAATAAGAAAAGGACTTTGGTATTATGTGGTAATTCTGCGACCAGAAAAAAAACCCCTTTTAATGGCTTGTTCTAGATTTAGGATGGTAGTTCTGGATTAACCATCAAGAGAATACATCAAGTATCCAAATATTAAATACAGAGTTTTTCCACCAGACATTTGTATTTGGCATTAGACTATATTCTATAATATTTACTTATCTGAGGAGCTCAAACCCAGCCCAACCCCTATCCACAGCACTGCTCAATATTTGTTGATGAAGCATCTTAAGCCAGCCATACACAGTCGGATTCCATGGCCGCTCGATCACCCATCCGACCGATTCCGACGATTCTGCCGGGAATCGGAGGTGTGATCGATTGGCCAATTAAGAGAATCCGATCACAGCATACTACCTTGTCCAACGGATTCCGGGACGATTCAGTGTCCGATTCCATCTCCGACTCCACCTCACAAATGGCAACTCCCCCTGATCTGTGCAGAATCGGATCAAAAAGACCAACATGTTGGTTCTCTGTCGGATCCGATTCTGAGCCCCTGATCAATCGGATGCGATCGATCGGACAAGGTGGGCTGCACACGATTCCGGCACGATCGATTCGCGTGCACGCGCCCGGAATCGATCGTGCCGGAATCCGGTCGGAATCCGACCCGTGTATGGGGGCCTTTAGGGCCCCATACACCTTTAGATTTCTCTGTCAGATTTCCTTTAGCTCTCCACATCAAGGGACTGATGTGGAGGGACTTTCTAAACCATCAAGTCTACCTGTGTTCAATCGCAGAAGACCCGGCACTACATAGTTGTTGGTAGATTGAAAGGATATCTGACAGAAAGATCTAAAGCTGTATGGCTAGCTTTACCTATATATATTATTTTTTAGCATTACTGCTTAGATTTCTATTGCATTCTATTGTACTCTATTCTATGCAATCTATTACACAGAGCCTTAAATACTAATATGTTAATATGTTAAATAATAAGTGCTTTAACTAGTACTACTAACAGAACTATATAAGATAGAGGGCTGCATTTAAAGTGACAAACTACAACACACATATAAAGGACAACTACCATATTTTTTTGCCATATAAGACGCACCCAGTTTTTAGGGGCAGGAAAACTTTTCTCTTAATTTCCTACGCCAGTTCAGGGCTGGCATAGAAAATTCGTTCAGATGGGAGAGTCGGCATTAGCTGGCAACTCACATCTGACAGCTTCTCCAGCTAATCTCCGTGCCGGGAGAGCTGGCGGGCAGCCAAGGTGCGATCACCGGTGGCCGAGGGGGTCGCTCATTCGGTGTATAAGACGCAGGCACTTTTTGCCCCCTGAAAAAGTGTGTCTTATATGCCGAAAAATACGGTAAATGAAACAGGATACAAAGCTACATTCAAGGTAGCAACCTGCAGGATTTCAGCTCCTACTAGGAAAGAATGGTGTAAATTAAACTACACTACATTATCAATCATGTTTATGTCATGACATAGAATGGGTGTACCTCATACAATTACAAACTCTAACGGACATATTGAAACATGTTAAGAAGATCAATTATATGAAACCAAGTGCACATTGTGCAATGTCTACCACAATAACAGAGCAGTATACGCGATAACAGAGTAAATAATTGCATAGCTGCAATAGACGGAGATGCCTTAAGGAAGAACTGGAACAGGAGCCAGTTAGAAGTGTGCCTGGAGTATAACTGGACGGCATTTATATTTTGACAGTTATTTCCAATGAGGTCAATGGATGCACATGTTGCCAGGCTTGTGGAATTGGATTAACTGCATCCTGAGTTCTATTATTCTGTTCATCCACTAACTAGGACTATACGTTTTCACAGTGGGAATCTGCAAGATTAGCATAGAAGGTCTGCTTCAGCAACATCTGCTAATAAAACTTGAAGATTTCTTACTGTTTGACATACACTACAAGAATGACAAAATGTAATGTATTAACGTAACCCTACCAAAGTGACATTTGATATATGTGCGCTGGGGCAGGGATGTAATAGACTGGCCCATGTCCCAACCCTAAAGGTCACCATATAGGGGTCGATACCAGCTCGATTGGTGAATGCTCCCAAGTGTTCATTGATTAAGCGGCGAATCGATGCGCACCCCTTTGCCCCCATCCAAGGTAATGGCAATCGATTTACCAGCATGCTGCTTCCCTGTTCGATCGAGCTTTCTTCGAACTGGATCAATCAATCAAAAGGGTGTAAATCGGGCTGTTAGAATTTAATCCGAACTCCAATGTCCAATTTCTTTAAAATCCAATCATCTTTATTGTGAACAAATGATGGGTCAGTAATACATCATTACCCCACAATGGACATGTCCTCCACCAATGTCCCCTCCTTCCTAACCTGTATGCGCACAACCCTTCTTTATACCTTCGCAAAAAGTCAGATTGTGAAATAAAAAAATTCTATCCCTAGTAAAATGGCCACAAGATGGCGCTGCCCCTTTTTCACCTGCCGGAGTCCAGCCTGAGAGATGGAAAGAGAGAGAGAGGGGGGGGGGGGGGGGGAAACGAAGCTGAGCACAAGGTGTCATCCCCTCTGTAACACCACTGATGGTGGCCCCCCCTCCCCCTGTGATCTCAAACCCCAGTTTTTTATTGTGGCACTAATCCCCACTCCTGCTACTACCCCATATTCACGCTATCGTTGGACTCCAAAACATTTTCGCTTGACCACTCTTTGGTCAAGTGAAAGCAGTTACAACTCAACCTGTAGTTTCTTACTGGCTCAGATAAGTGGTAGAGAGGTCAGACCAGCAATAGCTAATTTCCTAGTACCACGAAAGACAACCTGCATTGTAATCATATAAAAGTGGATTACATACAGTCATTCCTTTTTTTATTATCATCATAGTTTATTTATATAGCACCAACATATTACACAGCGCTGTACAATAAAATAGAGTTGAGACACAACACAAGATAACACACAGGACACAGTAGTAGTGGAGGACCCTGCCAGGACGGGCTTACGATCTATTTCAGTGGTGGGCAACTGAGTAGATATGGAGGGCCACAAGTGCGGCCCTCAGCATCACTAAAGGGCCGCACATAACATTTTCAATCTAAACTGACTTGTATAAGCATTTTATAAATCAGTCAGTTAAGAAATGACAGCAGGCATAGCTAGAAGACATTTTTCATTTTTAAATAACAAAACGCGTTTGTAATGATTCTTCATGCATTAGGGAACACTGTAGTATGGTAATGCACATTTGTGTCATATATATCATGTGCCTCACAGATATCACCAAAGCCTTTGATGATATCTATGGGGCACATAACCTTTGATTCAAAAGTTATATGCCCCTATTCTGAGGTTATGTGGCACATAAAATAATCCTCCGTTCCTCTTCCCTACCGTGTGAGTGGGCGAGTACAGGCAAGTTCCTATGCATTAACAGTAGGTTTCGGGGGCCACAAGTAGAAGACCAAGGAACACCCAAAGGGCCGCATGCGGCCCCTGGGCCACAGGTTGGGCACCTGGGATCTATTTGGTTGGGGAACGGATTCATTTACTTTACATGTGTTTATGAATGAACCCAAATATTTGACCATGTTGATGATTTCTTCCTTGCTGAAGACTGTGACAAAGCGGATAAGAGTGGGAAAAGCTGTAGAAACAGCCTTTCCCACAAGCACTCAGGGGACTGGAAGTGGAGTTTGAGAGCTCTGGTAATATTTGCTACGTTAAATGCCCTCTTTTCCTGCTAGACTGAAAATCTACTTTCCATCACTCATCTCTATCATGCGGAGACAGGAATGTTGTGTTCCCAGAGGAATGGCTGCATATTAGTCATCAGTGAGATGCAGATTTGGGAGATGGATCCAAACGGAAGTGTAGCTGACCACACTGTGCCAGAGCTACGAGTCTGATGTTCACAATTCGAGCACTGATAAGTGAGGATCTGATACAAAGTGCTGTATTTCCGCTGGACAAATGCCAGCAACAGATAGTCTGATTTAATAAAAAGGGAGTGGCTCGTCCAGAAAACCATTCTAAACACAATGAAGTTTACAATGGGAGAGTCTTGTGATGTTTTGTGCAGCAAGTGTAATTGTGCTCCTTGTGTGATGCCGACTTGTACCTGGCGAGGGCTGCAAGTTATATCCACATTGTCATAAAAAGTGAGTAAAAGGTAACTGAGGCAGCCGAGAATGTTCCATAAAAATGAAGGAGGTGCCAGGCCCATGGCTAGTTTGTTTGCTGTAAATTCTTGTCACTATATATATGAATTTAACAAGACAATACAGTGAGCAGAAGTCATTTATTGTAACCTAAGGCAACCAACTTACAGATTATCAAAAAAACGATCGCCCACGATTACCCGCAGCGCTGTGATCACGGCCATTCATTTCAATGGGGTAAACTCCACATCCACGATCGGACACGGTGCGACCTGCAATCTGAATCAAGGCGGACCGCGGATGGGCACGGGACACATGTGGTCAATCACCCCTGATCGCGGCCATAGAGATAAATGGGTGCGGTTAAAAATTGCAACTCCATCCATGGATTCTTAACCACGTCACTCTCTATGAGCGCTATCAGCCTGGAAATGGAGAGGTGGGACAGGACATCTTGCCACAGCCCCCACTTCCTGTCTGCAGGTCAGTGTCCGCGGTTTGAATCGCTGGAGAACGCTGGGTGCTAGCCATCTCCCTTGGGCACCATGCTGCGATTCAGACCGCGGACAAACACCATTAGTGGAAACATGCCCTTAGAGACTTTGGCTATGTCCCCGAATGAGCGATCACCTGCGATTGTAATCGCGGACAGTAATCGCTAGCGATTTTCACCTGTGATTTTGATCGCGGGTGGTCGTGTCTGATCGCGCCCATAGAGAATGAATGGAAACGCGTAAAAAAATTGCAACTGCCCGCAATCAAAAACACGGTGAAACGCTGCTGTGGGGAAGAGCACATTCAAATGCAATCACCGCAACACTAAAAAATTTAGGGTGATCGAAGCCGATCGCCAAAGTGGGGACAAGCCTATAGACATATATACTATTCTTTTATTTCTTTAAAGACATCCCATCTTGACTTTTCCCATTATTGTGAGATTGGACACACCTTTGTCCTTCTTATCCATTTTCCTCCCTAACTAATAGGGTGTTTGAGACAGTGTGAAGGGTCCAGATCATGGTAGGGCTATATTCACAGGTGCGCTTCTGTCTGCCTCCATCTGTGTGCAGGCATTTGTCAAAAATAGACAAAAGCCTCTAAACCCCCATGTAAAACTAAAGCCACTTACTCCCCATGTTAAACGATAGCCACTAAATCGCCATGTTAAGCTCTCAGAAATAAAATTCTTTGGGTGGATGCCATTTGCTGGTGTCTGTCATTGGAAACACGTCATTTCCAGGCGACCATGTGAATAAGCCATTAAAGGTTACATTTAGCTGCTTCTATAAAAATCCCTTGATTTTGAGGTTTGTCAGTGATAGGTGTCTCCATAATTAGAAATGTCCAGATTTTTTTATGGGTTTGCATTAAAAGATATTTTTCAATAATAGGTCAAAACATTTAAATATATCTGATTTGGCAAAGTAAGAATCTCATTGTGTTGCAGATAAACATTTGTCAGCAGTTTAATCCTAACTAGATGTAGATTTCAAGGGCGTTTTAAAAACATCTTCGTAGTCATAGTTTGCTTATATGATCTGCCTTACAGTGAGTTAAGCTAGCCACACACAGGTTAATTCCTGTGCAATCGACAACGCTGTGATTGATCGGGGATCAATTGAACGGAAATCAATGTGCACCACATGGGCACATCGATTCCCGTTCAATGGGGACCCCGGGGAGCCGCTTTCCCCAGCTTGTAGCATGTGCATCAGAACACGCGCTACAACCTGGGCAGAAATCCATCCTGTCCTCACAGCATCGTCAGCTTGAGTGTGAGGAGTGCTGGCTCCGTCCCCTTCACACTGACAGCCGGACGGCTGTGTAGGAAGAAGGCTGGATCCGGCCGTTCCTATACTTTGCATGAAGATTCTTCTTCATGCAAAGAAATGGAGATTGAACAGGGTTTTCCAACATGTTGGAACGCCGTTCAATCGAGTTTCTTCGAGCAGGCTCTATTGATTGCGCTCAAAGAAAAGCACACACAGGACGGATTGTAAACAGATAAGAGTACAATCAATCACTGTGAGCGCGCAGGTTGATTGATTGTACTCAAATCTTTTTACAAATCTACCCATGTGTGCCTAGCTTTACTTGTCCATTTACTAACACTAACTTTGAACAGTGTCAGGGAGGTTACCAAATAAACAAAACCTATGTATACCATGGACATTTAACCCAGCTAGAACAAACACTTGTGAAAGTGGCCATGGCAATCAGGAAACAAATGTTTAAGTCTTTGATTCTGTACCGGGCCAATGAATCTCCTCAATGTCAGTTCTTAGCATATCTGAAGCAGGAAAAAGATCCTGCAATGCTGGCCTAACCTCAATACTTTGCTGTTCGGATACACAGGGTGTTGGCAAAAACCATGTTTTCATCAGCAGGGGGTACTGGGCTGCACATCTAAAAGAAACTAAACACCTTCAAAAAAAAAGGGCAAATGATATAAAGTGACCTGTGTGACTTACCATTGCAGGGAAATGCAATGAATTGAATAAATGTACAACAAAAGGGACAATTATTCCAGATTTACAGATTCAATTTCAAACATACAGCCGTAAAGTGCTGACAAGTGTCAGCCACCAGTTATTAAAAGTTTGGTGTTTAAGGGCTTGTTTCCACTAGAAGCGGAAGCCCGCGGCGCGGCTGCAGCCGCCCCCATTCATCTCAATGGCGCTGGTCCCCTGTCCGCGGAATCGCGCGGCCGTCCGCCTAAAAACTCGGTCGACCGAGTTTTTAGGCGGCCGTCCGCCCAATTCCGCGGCCGCCCAGCACTGACCGCGGCCATAGGGATGAATGGCCGCCGCTAAGAACCGCATGAGATGCGGTTCTTAGCGGCGGCGGTCCTTAGCGGCGGCAGCCGCACCGCAGGCTTCCGCATAAGTGGAAACTCAGCCTTAGTGAAAACCATTCTCTGACTTTTGAAGTTTTATTTTTAGTGGTAGTGTAGCAGTCTCTTTAAAAAGGGCATGTGAAAAATCAAAAAAAAAAATTGTCAATAACTACAATAAACATATTGGCTACGGTTACCAAACATTTTTTGAAATACAAATATTTAAATTAGAAAATGGCAAATCTCAGTCATGTAATGTACATTTAAGCTAGGCACACACAGGTAGATCTTGTGTGCCTTGCCTCGAGCGGGAAAACCCTGTTCAATCTCCATTACTTTGCATGAATCTTGATGCAAAGTATTGGAGCAGCTGCTGCCTCCTGCACAGCCGCCCCCTGTCAGTGTGAAGGGGCGGAGCTAGCACAGCGTTTTGTGATTCACACTTGCTACAAGCGGAGGGAAGAACGGCTCCCCGGGGTCCCCATTTAATGGGAATCAATGTGCCCATGTGGTGCACATTGATTTCCATTAAATTGATCCCCAATCAATCACAGCGTTCTGACGTTACCACTCTGTGATTGATCGGGGGTTGATTGCACGGGAATCTTCCCGTGTGTGCCTAGGGGTGGGTAAACCTCAAGAGAACTAAATTGGATTCCAACCCTTTATTGTCCCCATGAAGACCCCAGCCTGAGAGCCACCACCAAACCGATCTAGAGCATCCCAAAAGGTTTATTATTCAGTGAGCCAATAAAGAACCAGTCCAAGCTTTCAAATAATAATAATTGTCAGAATTTGACAGTAATATCTATATGTAACTTAAATTAAAAGACTTAATTCCTGATCCTAGCAAGTATGACAGATCTTTATTAGTGATATCATTTGAAGGACACAAGTCTACTCCAATAACTAAAGAAATTCAGAAATTTGTGAGCTTATTCACATGCTACCTTCACTCACTTTGGATGAACTCTCGCTTCTCTTCTACCATTGTTGCATTTTGTTTTCCAGAAAGCAGGTTTCCTCAAGCCATTACAAATATTTTATTAACAGTCTGACGTAAGCAAAGAAAGACACTGGAAAATATTCCTGGAGGTACCTGGGGACAAAGTCATTTCCTTATGGAACAGACAGATCAAAAAAAGTGAGGGCGGAAGTGGTGTAGATATATAGTGGCTGATGCAAGGTTAATCACGGGTTGTGAATTAATTTACTGCACTAAGCAATACCGAGGCTGCTTTGTTAATGTTCTGAATGTTTAACCCTTCTCCCTTCACACCCCCTCCCCCCTTTTCATATACAAGTAGTGTGTTACAATGATCAGATAGGCAAGTGCCATCACTCCTCTAGAAGGACAGGTTTCTGTTTGTATAGTTGTCATTCTGTCATTCTTGCTTTTCATAGCAGGTGATCTATGCAATCCAAGCAAATCTTTGCTGTGCACTTGGGACTCTTGGCCATCCCAGTCCGAATCATCCTAAATGAACCAAAAAAAGCCAGCAGAAGTGTTTTTTTATACAAAATGAGTGCAGCCACTGCCAAAGACTTAAGCTGGCCATACACCTTTAGATCTCTCTGTCAGATATCCTTTAGATCTACCAACAACTATGTGGTATAGGGTCCTCTGCGATTGAACACAGGTAGACTTGATGGTTTAATAGATCCCTGATATTACATGGTTTTAGTAAAACAAAATGAGATCTAACTTATTGATTCATATGATAGAAAGCTTGCAGAGAGCTCATCAAGCCTCTTCTTCATTTTTGTCCACTTACATCATCTGCATTATGTGTCCTTGACCCCAAGCCAAGGATTAGTGTCATATTAGTGTCAACGTAGCGATAATGCACCCAAAAAATTTAATGGACAGAACATGGCTGATACCCATTCATTGTAAAGGACACAAACAGGTCATTGCTGGAAACGCCTTTTCGCAGGAATGAAAACACAGGGCCACGGGCTACAGGCGTGTCATAACCCATATCAAATAGTGTGGACAAGGCCATAGATGTACCGAGACTAGATAGGATAACAAATAAAAATAATGTAAAGTAATGCATTTGCATAAATGTACAAGAGTTTATCTGACTCAGTCACAGGCCTGACCAGAGTCATTTGCATTAATAAATGAAAAAAAAAAACAATTATTATTCTGTTAAAAGTTTGGGATCCGAGCTTGCGTGTACAGCTCAGTCCTAGAAGTAAAACTGAACAACTGCAACAAAACAGAACGAGATGTTATGGCAACAATGATATTTGAGAGCGATCAATCAGCTGCAAGTTCCCAGGAGTCCAATAACAAGTCCTGCTACTTCAAATTATGGAAGAAATGTAGTGGAACTTCCATGAAATGGTGGGCCAGACTTTACATTCTTTTAAGGTATTGGCAAAAACAAAGAAAATAAACTCAAGATTTTCCTGAAAAACAATTGGCCATTTTTGGTAATTGGGTACTACTTATTTACTACAAGTCAGAATCACCCTTTAGGATCCCTGGAACCAAATCTCAAATCTACAGCTGCATAGCACTCCACAGATGTGAAGGTCGAATTCATCTTCATGATTTTTCTGCCCATTTTCTTAAAGGGAACAACTCAAAATCACTGTAGCTCGTCAGGACAAAAGAAATAGGACACAATGATTAGAGGCTCCTTGTCTACACTTAAGCTAGCCATACACCAGTGGTTCCCAAACTCTCCTTGCAGTGTCCCCTTTTCTATTTGAGAACATTATCAAGCCCCCCCCTCCCCCATTGAAACACAGATGGCGCGCGCCCCCCTGAAATACCTTTGCACCCCCAGTTTGGGAACCACTGCCATACACACATCAACGTTTGCTTGATTGATTCTTGATTCCCTCATGCAATTTAATATGGACTATCAGTCTAAGATCAATCATCAAAGACCTGAGCATGCTCCATAGTACCATTGCATACAAAGCCATCAAAAATCCTTAAAAACGTCAGACACCAATGACTGATATTTACCAACATTTCCGATCACTGCTCTTTCCACTCTATGCTCCATTTCCATCCGTTTTTGTTGATTTTGGGCTTGTTTCCATTTACATCAGGTCCAGACGTAGCGGATAAACTTACCTGCTCTGCAGAGGATCTGCCTTCACGGCACCCAAGCCCCAATGTAAGGATCAATATAGTCGAGTACGTTGAGCCTCTGCACCGGCGGATGTGTAAACAGATCATCCGCCGAGCA
>CM070032.1:96292401-96303843 GCA_036250615.1 Ptychadena robeensis | reverse complement strand
AAATCGAAAAGGGGGGGCCCTGGAAGGGAAGTTTGGGAACCTAACCTAGCTATGGAAGATCATGTAGGAGGTTACTGAAAAATAAACAAACATTCTCTTTGCTACAGACATAAACCATTATAAAACATGGAAAACACAACTAGACAGGATTCTGTATCCATACATGAAGATATCAGGAAGTCTGCTTATCTATTTAACATGGGTTTAAAGTTCCTGTACCCGCTCCACACTGGAACACATGCTAAAAATATGCTGAGCTTTTTGTATAGTTTAGGACAGTGGTGGGAAACTGAGTTGATATGGAGGGCCACAAGTGCGGCCCTCGGCATTACTTAAGGGCCGCACATATCTTTTTCAGTCAATACTGACTTGTATAAGCATTTGACAACAGGCATAGATAAAAGACATTATTTAAAATTATTCTTCAAGCATTGGGTAACACATTTTGATTTAGAGGTTATGTGACTCATTACAAGTTCCTATGCCCTATGCATGAAGTTAGGTTTTGGGGGTCGCAAGTGGAGGACTGAGGGGGCCGCCAAAGAACGCTCAAAGGGCCGCATGCAGGCCCCGGGCCACAGGTTGGGCACCAAGGGCTTAGGATCTATTCAACAAACTTATGCTTGACCTGAAAATCATCTTGAAATAGGTTATTTATTTAAAAAAAGATTGGAAAATCCTTATGTACATGTGTTTGCTGTGGAAATTTATATTGTGCATATGTATGTTTTTACCTATGCATTGTTTGCTACTTGTTGCTTTGAAAAGAAAATAGGTTTTTTTATTGGGGGGAAAAAAAAGGAAAGGTACTAAAAAACAAATAAAAGAACAAAAAGGACATTCTTGATTGTACCAATTAGCACCCATTTAAACCTTTCTTTATGTTCTTAAATGCTGCAAATAGATTGCGACAAATACTGCCTTTGTGACACGACTATTACAGTGGAGTCGCATCATTTGTGCTGAGGCTCGTCTAGGGTGGTGTGCGATCAGCAAGCATTGTTTCTCCTCTAGACCTGTAGCATGCAAAGCAACAGGGGAGTTCTACTAAACAAATGCAGGAAGGAACAATAACAGTAATGGAGATGGTTATGTGCAGTAAACACATGTAGACATGAATTGCCTCACGGTAGCAGTATTTAGTTGTGTGGAAGTATTTAAAAAGCCAAAAGTTAGGTTTCAGTGAATCCTAAAATACAGTGGCTTGCAAAAGTATTCAAACTTTTCCCCATTTTGTCACATTACAGCCACAAACATGAATCAATTTTATTGGAATTCCACGTAAAAGACCAATACAAAGTGGAATAAAAATCATACATGATTCCAAACATTTTTTACAAATAAATAACTGCAAAGTGGGGTGTGCGTAATTATTCAGCCCCCTTTGGTCTGAGTGCAGTCAGTTGCCCATAGACATTGCCTGATTACTGCTAATGACTAAATAGAGCGCACCTGTGTGTAATCTAATGTCAGTGCAAATCCAGCTGCTCTGCGACGGCCTCAGAGGTTGTCCAAGAGAATATTGGGAGCAACAACACCATGAAGTCCAAAGAACACACCAGACAGGTCAGGGATAAAGTTATTGAAAAATGTACAGCAGGCTTAGCTCACAAAAAGATTTCCAAAGCCTTGAACATCCCACGGAGCACTGCTCAAGCGATCATTCAGAAATGGAAGGAGTATGGCACAACTGAAAACCTACCAAGACAAGGCCGTCCACCTAAACTTACAGGCCGAACAAGGAGAGCGCTGATCAGAAATGCAGTCAAGAGGCCCATGGTGACTCTGGACGAGCTGCAGAGATCTACAGCTCAGGTGGGGAATCTTTCCATAGGACAACTATTAGTCGTGCACCGCACAATGTTGGCCTTTATGGAAGAGTGGCAAGAAGAAAGCCATTGTTAACAGAAAAGCATAAGAGGACCCGTTTGAAGTTTGCCACAAGCCATGTGGAGGACACAGCAAACATGTGGAAGAAGGTGCTCTGGTCAGATGAGACCAAAAAGAACACACCATCCCCACTGTCACATATGGTGGTGGCAGCATCATTCTCTGGGGTGCTTCTCTTCAGCAGGGACAGGGAAGCTGGTCAGAGTTGATGGGAAGATGGATGGAGCCAAATACAGGGCAAGCTTGGAAGAAAAACTCTTGAAGTCTGCTAAAGACTTGAGACTGGAGTGGAGGTTCACCTTCCAGCAGGACAACAACCTTAAACATAAAGCCAGGGCAACAATAGAATGGTTTAAAACAAAACATATCCATGTGTTAGAATGTCCCAGTCAAGGTCCAGATCTAAATCCAATCGAGAATCTGTGGCAAGATCTGAAAACTGCTGCTCACAAACGCTGTCCATCTAATCTGACTGAGCTGGAGCTGTTTTGCATAGAAGAATGGGCAAGGATTTCAGTCTCCCCCACTTTGCAGTTATTTATTTGTAAAAAATGTTTGGAATCATGCATGATTTTCCTTCCACTTCTCATGTGTACACCGCTTTGTATTGGTCTTTCACGGGGAATTCCAATAACATTGATTCATGTTTGTGGCTGTAATGTGACAAAATGTGGAAATGTTCAAGGGGGCTGAATACTTTTGCAAGCCACTGTACGTTAAAAGCAAGATCATTACAGTGCCGATTGAAGATGGAGTTGTTTATAGATGATTCATCCATAACATTTTTTTATCTGCCCAACATACATCTACGGCCCATGATGTGTGGAAGTGTGTGTGATTGAGCTTTGTCTAATGACATGGGTACACATGACAAAGGACGCAATTATCTAACAATGCATCCGGAATCATTTGATTTTGAAAGGCAATTCTGTAGCGTGAATAATGTTTTACTGTTGACCTTTTAAAGTGACATACTATGGCTTTTTAAATGGCATTTAAACAAAATATTTCCTCTTCTCCTATGCTAGTGACAAATCTGGTTTGGAATTACCTTTTTTTTTTCAGGCGAATTTGGTAATCAAAGCAGCTAGACAAACGGAGAACCTCCTTTCCAGGACCACAAACAACAACCCAAAATACCCCGTTTCCCCAAAAAGAAGACCAAGCACTACCCCCCCCCGTGCTTCTAATATAAGCCCTTCCTCAAAAATAAGACCTACCATGTCCCAGAGACAGCTTCCTTATTTAGGGAAGACATGACAGGAGGTGTTTTGTCACCTCTACTAAACCCAGAAATAAGCCCTATTGCATTTTTTGCACCCAAAAGTGTCATGTGCACTCCCTGTACAGGTCGGTGTGAATTTAACTCTGAAATCCGAGTGTACACTGTGCAGCCCCAAAAAGGTACGTCATTGCGACATGTCCATGGCGCCTGCCGGTGGTTTGCCCACTGTTTCTGAGAGTTTAGGCCGTGGCATTCGCCATGTTGGCAATACCATGCCCAATATTTTCCATAAACAAACTGCGCACGGAAATGCATCGGGCACAGTTTGAGCATGTCATATTGTCTGCAGGATGCCGAGTTATGGATCCATTGCGTCTGCTATGAAGACCCCTTACACAAGTCATGACGAGCTAGTCTAGACAGACACATCATTTCCCATAGGAGAATACTACGCAGTTTAGAGCCAGTCTGTGGCGTCTATGATGCTGTAATATCAAAAGGGACCATGTGTATGGGAATTTGATATCTTATTTATATAGCGCCAACATATTAGAAACAAATTAGAGTTGAGATGCAAGATAACACACAGGTACAGGTTATGACACAGGAGGAGTAGAGGACCCTGACTAGTCAGGCTTGCAATCTAATAGTTTGGTAGGTTGGGGAACAGCGTATACAATAGGTGGTGGTGGTGGGGTGGGTCTGACATGGTGGTGATTTTAAGAATATGGGTAGGCCCGACTGAAAAGGTGGGGTTTCAGGGCCTTTTTTGAAAGTGTTAAAATTAGGAGCAAGTCTAATGGGAAATGAGGTACTTGCCATGAACAACAGGATTCTGTTACCGGCAGAATCTACAAAAGTGTATGGGAGATGCTTGCGCTGCACCTCTAAGATGGCAGCTTTCCAGTGTAAATAACCAAGTATATAAAATCCTATTCTTGGCGTCAATTTTATAATTCACTTTAGGATCTTTTTTTTTTTTTTTTTTTTTTTTTTATTACATCTCAGTGAAATATTCAAACCCACCAACATCTATATTCAAATCCAATTCTCTTTCCTCTACAGCTCAAACTAGATGTTGCTAATCCTTTAGGATTTATATGGCGATTCCTTGTAAATTCATGCAGGATATTTAAAAAAACTTTTAGAGGAGAACAACTGATTAGATATAAAAGTTGTCACTATACCTGAACACCCTTATTAGAAGGCAAACATTGTAAATGAACCATATGCAATGCAAAGTAGTAACAGTTATTAGATCACTGAACTTTCCAACACAACCCCTCCTAACTGAACACATTTTAAATGTTTAGGGGGGATATAATGGATATTAAGTGTATATACCAACAGAAGTATAGGTCTACCCTTCTACTTTTAGAACAGCAGACCTACCAATATGTAGAATTTTGTATCCTCTTACTAAAGAAGAAAAAGAAAAGAAAACAATTTCAGTCCCCGCAGCTGGAAGAAACTGAATACATGTAATTCTATCCTGCTAAAGATTTATTCAAAACAAGTACAAATATAAGGATCCACTTCCAAAAAGCTAACAGCTCCGTAAACAAAAGGAGTTATAACTGTACAACATCCAGCCAACAACCACATCTGACGCCCTTAAGCCTGAGGTTTTTAAGAGCAACATAAAATTTCAATTTAGCTTTTCTCTTCATATCCTTCATTATAAACATATAGCCAACCAGTTCATTCGTTTAGGATGTTACACGAAATAGACCAAAGTCTTAACTCTTGCTTGAGATAGCTGTTTATTTTTATTCTATAAACCATTTAGTAATGAAAGTTGCAGTATTAAAAGCTGCTTGCTAAACAGAAAGCATTCATTGATCTTTAAAATGGGAAAACAGAAAGACAACATATTACATTTTGAAAAATTTGCTGATCACTTCACACCAGGAGCAATGCATGTCATAAGCAGCGTTAGTGATGTTTTCCTACAGTGGACCTCCCATTAAAATGAAAGGTCCGTTCCCCCTCTAGCATTGATGTGAATGTAAAGAGAAGGCTTACCAAGTCCAAGGCTCTACTTACTATCCAAAAGGCTCTAATTACTATCCAAAAGGTTATTCCATCATGAAATATAAATACGTTTTTTAATTACCGTATTTTTTGCCTTATAAGACGCACCGGACCATAAGAAGCACACAGTTTTTAGGGCAGGAAAACCAGAAAAAAAAGATTTAATAAGTTTTCACATCAATTAGGTTAATGCAATGAATTTAATGAATGCAATATTCAATTTAGCCAGTAGGGGTCACTAGCAGCAGTACACTCTCACATTCAGCTTCATACTTCACACTGATGGAGGAGGAGGGGGGCAGAAATCTGCAGTCTTCTCCCTTTCCTCTGATCAGCTGTTACTGTGTCCATAGGAGCTGCGGACTTATTGCAGTTCCCACGGACACAGAGAGGGAAAGATGGCAGTTCATCTCTCTCTCTCTTCATTGCCTATGCCAGCAAAGCAAAGCTAAGCAATTATGCAGTACAGCTGGGAGAGCTGACATCTCTCAACTGACAGCTTCTCCAGCTCTCTGGCTAATTTCCGTGCCGGGAGAGCTGGCAGGAAGCCAACAAAAAATAAAAATATGGTATGTAGAATAGGACTGTATACGTTTTTGTAAGATTATTGGGCACTTTTTTTGCCTAAAATATATCACAGATGCTTGGTTTACTTTTGCAGTTCTCAGATCACATGCCTCTTCTTCACAGCAAAAATGCTATTAATGAACAGAGTTGAGAAAAGGACATTAATCCTATTGTTCTACAAACCTATGAATACAGAATCAAGCCCTTCAGTGCTAAGTTTCCAGAAGTTCAGTGAATAGAATAGAAACAATATTTTTCTGATTGTTTGGAGTGGAATAGATCTGCACAAGAAGAATGTGAAATTAAGTGTGAGGAGGGAGGGGCATTCAGTTGAATAAATCTATTTAAATTGTTATTATAAAAAGGTAGGGATTATTTTTCTTCATCTACTTGCATATTAAAATTATACCAGCAAGAATTGGTCTTTATGTAGAAAACTATGATTTAAATCAAGCCCAACGGACTAGTGATTTAAATCAAATCCATCTAGCTGTATGGCCAAAATATTAATGCATGCCGTGTCATTTTACCTACAGAAACTTTTTTGTTCACCAATAATTCTGGCTTATTTATCCAAAAAACAATTGTGAGATCAAGCATTAATGTTGAATGAAAGGGCCTGTTGTGCAGCTTTCATTCCAATTTAGACGAGGGCAAACTAAATTGGCCCTTTGTCCCCTTGGTGTCAAGACACTCTGGGCTCCCCTCATTCTCTGAACTAAGTGAAGAGAACACCTAGAGGATAATTGTCTGGATTGTTTCCTTGAGGCCATAGTTTGCTGCAATAGAATGTTTAATATTCTCCACCAAAAGCTTTTATTTATAATTTTTTTCTTTTATTATTCTGTCCTAGCTACGAGGACTTATGACCCCTATTGTGGACGGCCCTTGCAGGCGCTTGGTCCGGCCCCTACATCACATTTAAAAACCCATTGTGGCCCTCAAGTCAAATAGTTGCCCACCCACGTTCCAACCCCATCTCCAGCCTTTATGGACTTTGCTGTATACTGTAAGTCAGTTATGACAGCACTGAAAAAAGAGCCTTCTCCAAAACGTTCCTAAAAAGTGGAAAAGGAAAGAATTGTCCAACGTCTTGGTTCACGGAACCATGAACATATACCCTCAATAGTACTAAAGGGCCAAGTTCAACAAAGAATCCCACATCATTTTACCTCCTCCACTAAACTTTATATGTCGCATGGCCTGGTATGTGGCAAACCTAGTCTCATCTACCAGACTGCCAGATAAAGATATATCATTTGTCACTACACAGAACAAGGCACTTGGTTGAGCTTGGCTATGAGGGCTTGCATGAAGCTGCTCAGCCTTGAAAGACCAGTTCCAGGAACTTCATGGTACAAAGATATTGTGAACTCTGGTGTTATTGAGTTAACCACTACTTTACAACGTCTGCTGATCATAAAAGCTTCCACTTTGCAATACTCCAGAACTTGCAGCTCATCCTGGAATATCTAGCGTCTACTACAGTAGTTTTGTATATTAGAACCATCAGATAAAAACAACTGTTTCTTCCACCAATGTGTGCAAATAAAAGACTCCATGGATAAATGATTTTATAAACAAGCAGCAATGGGTTTAAACATTTAAAGTCAAGGAACAATAGAGGTGTATCAATAGTTGCGTGTTGCATTGTCCATATGGTGCAGGGTTCTTTAACCTGCAGCTCCTTTGTGGCTCCCTCCTCTTTCCATCCCACCAGCTCATACACGGTGGAAGGAAGAAAAGCCAGCATGACTGTAGCATTTATACATACAAAAAGCATCTAAGGGGCGCCTCTTTGCGGCTTTATCATTTTTTTGGTTGCCCGCATTTCCAGGCGCAGTTGCAGCTGTAGATCCTTGTTCTCCTTCCCCTGGATACCTCAGAATGCCAGTATGCTACATAGCAGCTGAGGGTTGGAGTATGGGTTCAAAAAGGGGGTGAGGGTGATGTAGCATAATAGAGGACTCGGCCACACATTCCTCTCCCAGACCCCCCTCAACCAAATCACTTGCCTACAACAGGAGAGGTGCGTCCTGGTCATGCAGCAACTCCTATAAAAGAAAAAAAAAACTGTAGAGGAGGGCTACAGTGTCTCCTTTTATCTTCAGTCATTGGGCTCTTTCACTCCATACACCCTAAGTTGTTTACTGGCAAAGCATGCGTTGAACCTATAAAAAATGTGTTATAGGTTAATACCCAAGTATATTTTCTTTAATGCAGGAGTAGGGTAAATGGCTCTTTTAATAATAAAGGTTGCTGACCCCTGATATAGTGAATGTGGTCATGCTGAATATACTGAAGTTCAGACAGCATAAAAACATTCATAATAAAAGGAATAAATACATATTTTAAATACTTCCCACTTATTTAAAAGTTATTATTTTTCTTTAGAAAATAGCATTTTGGTGTGGGAGTTCAGGTTCTATTGTTTTGCACAGTTAGAACACCGACAACCATGTTCAGGTTGCTGAGATTAATGCAGAGGAATTCACACTGGACTATTCTGAGAAATGTAATCTATAGGTTAAAGAAATATAACATTTCAACTGGAAAATACATAATAAAACTACAACAAGGATTTTTTTCCCCTAGGGTAGGACATAAGAAAATTTAAATGGCTGCTGGTCCTGGATTGTACAGGTTTATGACAGGGCCTAGAACCCTGTTGGCTAACCTGTTGGCACACGTAGACAAACAGTGTATCGCATGTCTGTCTCTGATTGGAGGGGAGGTGATTTTGTTTTAGCTCAGGTAACATTGTATTTCGAAGCTTGGCTCTGACTGGTGAAATGTTAACAAACAGCAGTGCCACCTTGTGGCCATACTGGTAATTTACCAGGAAACTGAAGGTATTAGCCTATTTTCTTTTTGTTTGTCTTGTTGACGGTTACAGAGAACTTGGATAAAAGTTGTGTATTGATGGACACTTCTGTTCCTTAACTGTGTCTGTGATGACGTCATCACGACTAGTTGCCTGGACAACGACAGCATCATAAAAAGTACAGCCACAGTCCTGAAACTTGATGTTAATGAAGATACATCAATGACA
Organism: Ptychadena robeensis; assembly: GCA_036250615.1. Taxonomy (NCBI): domain Eukaryota; kingdom Metazoa; phylum Chordata; class Amphibia; order Anura; family Ptychadenidae; genus Ptychadena; species Ptychadena robeensis. Next base: position 96,295,075 of record CM070032.1, on the reverse strand, counting down.
CTCCCATGGCGGTGAGGACACCACAAGTTCCTCAAGCTCTGTGGGGTTTCCGTGCTCCTTGCTTTCTCCTCATTCCTGTATCAGGTCAAAATGTAAAAAAATTTGTGCCGTTTCACACTGCTGTAATAAGGTTTTTGGCCAGTAACGGACATGCTCGTGGTAACCATGCATTTTCCTTTGTGTAAACTAGAATCTCAGTATTCAAGTTAAATTGCCATATTGGTACTTTAAGATAAATAAAATGGGTTATGTTCTATTTTTTAGGGACTCAAACAGATTCGCCATCACTGGCCTAGAGGAGATACGGCATCACTGGCCTTGAGAAACCTCTGAAGAGGAGGGGCAGGGTGAATGGTTTAATTCTGTATTCATAGGTTTGTAGAACAATAGGATTAAAGTATTTTTCTCAACTCTGTTCATGGTATAATATTTTTGCTATGAAGAAGAGGCACATTTTGTCAAAAGTCAATCCTTGTATGGCTACCTTAACAAACCCTGAGAAACACTCGGGCATACTTATCTATACCTGTTGAGCCTGTAGCAGTTCTGAATATCAGCGAGCTTGCCTATCGCCTCCATGTTAAGGAGGCAAAGTCGGTTTTCCTCCACACATTTTAAAAGGGTGCAAATTCAAAGCAGATTACAGACTACTCTGCTTAGATTGCCTGTACTGCGTCAGGGCTTCCCGCCAGGTAGGTTAAGCATAAAGATCAATGAGATACTAAAATTTTAATATTAGTATGCCGACTGAAACTCAAGTGCAACTGTTGTGATTGAATGGCTTTTTCAGTCTGCATAGAATTTGCATGTAATGGCAACATTTTCTCACCTCATTGACCATCTCTACTAAAGCATTAAATAAATCATATGATGCTTTCAAAATACACATCTGTTAAAAGGTAGTGAAAATAAAAATTCTGCTTTTAACAAAGGTATTCAGAATTAAGGGGGCTATCCCATAAACATGTACCTGATGCAAAGCTGTTTGAATAAAAGTAAATGCCTATTCACCCATAAGACCAACAAAAAAGGAATGCCCCCTAAAATCTGCTTCTCCTTGTTTCACATTTACACATTTAAGCAAAACTACACATGATTAGGTCTACTAATGGAATTGCATTTAATACAACTGGCTATTTTATTATACAAGTGTTCTTTCCCAACTTCTGATGAGGAGGCAGACATTAGGCTACAGGTGATTGCTTGTCTTAATATACCAGGAGGGACACAGCAATTGTTTTATTTGGATCGGAGAAATTTAAAAATTGCAGCCTAAGGGTCCCCATACACCTTAAGGTACCCATAGACGCCTTAATTCGTCATCAATTGATTCCCGATTTGATCATTCCCAGCAATCAGTGGAATCGGCGATCGATCGTTTTGGAATCGATGGAACACCCCATTGGGAATCAAAATTTTGGTCGATTTTGACACGAACCGATCTCCAAAATGGCCTATTTCACAAAATCCATAGATCGGAAAAGCTGCTGTATAGGAAGCTATGGGTCCACCAACGTACTTTGATTGCCAAAAGATCAACCAAAAAACACAGACATGTCAGATCAATGTCCGATCTGATTTTTAGTCGATTTGATTTTGTTAATCGATCGCTCAGGGTGGGTAGTACTTGATTGATCGCCGCAAACGCACGCGGTGATCGATCAGGCAAAAATCTAGTCAACAATTGACCAGTGTATGGGAGCCTTTAGATTTCAGTCAGATTTCCTTTAGATCCACTTTTGTTTTACCAAAACCATGTAAAATGAGGCACTTTCTAAACCATCAAGTCTACCCATGTTCAATCGCAGAGGACACGTCACTACATAGTTGTCGGTAGATCTAAAGGATATCTGACAGAGACATCTAAAGGTGTATGGCCAGCTTAAATGAAGGAGACCATCTGTGTAGGCAAGGCAGGCTTTACAAAGTCTTTTATACAGTTGGACTGCCTATGTGTTGACATTTCTGAACATACCTTGTGATATCTTGATTATAAAAAAACAAAACATGAATCATGAATAAACATTGCAGAGCTAAGGCATACTATACCTTCTCATTAGCAATATGTTTACTGTGTAAATATATAGATCATACCCAGTGACTTTTCATATGGCTAGGCTATTAGACAGTCATTGGGCTTGGAGGTAAAAAGGCAAAAGCCCCAAAAAGTTTTACCTTGACAAAGGTCACTTTGACCCCAAGTATGCCCCTGGCTGAGCAGGCTGCTCTACCCATATAAATGTAAGTAATTTTAGATGTTAAAAGGTATACTCAACACTGTGATCTAAAAAGCCTTAAATTAGACGCTTATGGTAACTAGTCTGGTTGTGAAAGAGCGATGAAGACAAAGATAATGAAAAGTTCCACATTCTTTTCATTGACTAGAGTTGACAAGACAAGAGTGAAGCTACTTTTACAACATTTAAAACTGAAATGGTAAGAGCTTTATTACAAGGCAATATCATGGTGTGGTGCGTTAGATCTAAAATTAAATATCAGAACCTATAGAAGCAATCAAGCCTTACTGCATTATATATAAGCAAAGCAATAGAAGAACTCTTCAGAATTGCTCCACTGTGACTGAAATGCTGCCACGCTGTTTTTATCCTACATATGAAGAGAAGTACCAGTGAAGGTTATGGTGAGAAGGGATGAAAGGAATCAAAAAGCCCTC
>CM070032.1:96277952-96292301 GCA_036250615.1 Ptychadena robeensis | reverse complement strand
TTTGTGCTGGATTGGGCTGTGTAAATACCTTCTGTTTTAAGAAGGCTTGATTGTGCTATCCTACATATGAAAAGAAAAAAAAAAGTCATGGTTAATTGGTTGTCCAGGTCTAGTTTGTGTAATGGTCAGCAAACATGTATGAAACAGATTTCCGATTTTATGTATATTTAATCCTTGTTGACAACTTTGTATCACGTGTATTGTAAGCTCTATAGGGTCCTCTTGTTTTGTGTCAAACATTTGCAATTCTATGTTAAGCCGCCATTACGGACATATCCGTAATTCTTAGATCAGTCTGATACTTAAGACGGAGACACAGTGTCCCGGTCTATAGTATGGATATAGGTCTCCTCAGCTCCGAGGGATCTCAGATCCATCGGGGCTGAGCAAACAGTCTGCCTGCTTCTGAGGGGGGAAGGGGAGGTGCTAACAACTCCCTTCCCTCTACCTTTGTGATAGGCTGTTTTCACAGCTGGTATGCTGTCTGCCGGGTCTCCCTAGCTGACTGCACAAGCAGCTAGAGGGACCTGCTGGACAGCGCTGGCACACTTAGGGTGCCTGGGCCGATTGTGACCCGATGTTTCAGCAGATTGACCACGCGTGACGTCAACATGCACGGCCGATTGGCCAAAACATCGGGTCACAATCTAAACGTGTATGGGGGCTTTAGCTTGTGTTGCCTTTCAACACTCATGCATGTAAAACATGCTGCCAGGCCCCCCCTCTGCAGATCATAGCTCAGCACGTCATCCCTGCTGGGGCCAAAATGGCATGGAGGGCTCTATACAGCCTACGGGGCATAGTTGGAAGAACCCTGCCTTACACCAACTAAAAGAAAAAAATACAAAATAATTTTAAAAACTAAAATAAAGATATTTAGAAAGAATTACAAGAATGAACTTGCTGAGATGTATGTCTGTATCTTGAATTTGAACAACCACATAATATCAGATGTATCAAATGTGTTAATGTATAATATAGTAGAATATATTTAAAATGTAATATACATAAACACACACAAGCACTATTCATCTCAGTGCCAGCTGTGCTATAGTACATAATACTAAAATCTACTTAGTTAAAGATTTCAGCAAAAATAAAAAATTTTTAAAGTACTCCTTTTGTGGAGAACCACCCACCCACAGTACAGTGCTGGTTTACACACAAAACAGAAAATATACAAAACGGACATAGAAATGTTAAAATAATAAAGGAAATTTAAAAGTTGACCCAGTTTAACTCCAGCCAAATGAGCGCATACATTATCGTGTGAGCTGCACACATTTTCCATAGCGCACAGTGATGCACCGAGTTCCTGATTAACAATATGACTTCCTGGTTCAATTTTCCTGTCCATTCTGTCTACAGTTCCCAAAGCGGGAAACAAATAACTTCATTACCTCTGTACAGACAAAGTGCTTTAGATAACTGGCCACAACAAGTGCTTGGATGGGTAACATGTGTGTCACTCCAGCACCAAGTGGTTGGCCAGAAAGCCTTCTTTAATAAAATGAAAGTGTTGGGGAAAAAAATGTAATAAGAATAATTGTCATGTGATGAATGGTGCTAGATTATGCTGTTTGTCCATCAACCATGAAATGAGGTCCAATCTATCTGACTTGCGACTATCTCACAGTGTGCAGGTAAATAAGAACATTCAGTGTCCGTACAGTTAAGAACACTGAAGGTGTGCCTCTTGGGTTAGGCTGTGTAGAAGAAGTACTGTTGACATGAACATGAAATCAGGTTGGTCAACAAAGGAATTTAGTCGGACAGTCTACACCCATTTGTTAAGGAAATCTCAAAGTCTTCTAGTTTTCCTAGTAAAAGGAATTTAGAGACTGTTCTTCATCGTCCATACAGGTTGTGTGGAAGTGACTAATCATGAGTACATACTGCAGGCTAAGGGCAGGGAACGCAGAGGTGACATCAGACACAACATTGCTTTGTGTTCGATTGTGGAGGCAAAATTATTAAAAATACAGATTGCAGAGCTTTGAAATAATAAATCCAGTTACCTCAACCTCATTAATTACATGATTATTTTTTCATTACTTTAGTAAATATTGAAAGTACAATTCAGCCATTGAGTACACAAAGAATGGCTTAAGGCCAGTGATGGCGAACCTTTTAGAGACCAAGTGCCCAAACTAAACCCAAAACACACTTATTTATCTCAAAGTGCCGACATGGCAATTTAACCGGAATTACACAACTCATATATACACACAAAACATGTAAACATACACTTTATTTTCCTATAAGATAATAAGAATAAGAATAGAAGCGCTGGCATGGGGTGCTGTGTGCAATCAGAAGAAGAGAGTGGGAAGAGAACTGACAGCATTGAGAACCAATAGTCTGCAGTTCATCGCTCTGTGCTGGCTGACAGCTCGCGTGCCCACATAGAGGGCTCCAACTGCCACCTGTGCCATAGATTCACCATCACTATAGGCTGATGTTTCAACTTCTAGGCTTCTGTCTCAGACATACCAGTCGACAGCTCTTCCCAGTAATCAGGCAAGAAGGCAAAGGACAGGTTAGGTACAACAGTCACATTCAGCAAAGTGGCAGTGTATTTACAAAGAAAGTCTCCATCCCTTCTATAGAACCTTCATCTGCAATACCAACATTTTCTAGGTAATTGGTACCTGGTACCTGTTACCTTGGGGCTGTGTCAGTTCCTTACAGCCAGTCTAAGCTTGAACATTGTACTCCCCCATACACCTTACCATACAATTTCTGTACAATCATTTTTTCTTCTACCAAAACCATGTAATATGAGGACCTTTCAAAACCTTTCAGTCACTGTGTATTCTATCAGCACTACATAGTTGTTGGTAGATCTAAAGGAAATTGTATGGAGTGATCTAAAAGTGTTTGGGAGGGCTTAACCAAGAGAAAGACCTCCCCACAACTGCCTTCAGTGCCGGGTGCAGGAGTGAAGGTACACCCAGTATTTATAATGGGTCAAGGGGTTGCTTTTGTTCTGCATGGGCAAGATGACACTGAGCCATGAAGAAATGGAGAGATGCATCAACCATACCAGGAATTGATCTGCAGAGTAGAATAAAAAAATTACTGACAACTCACAGAATATGGCAACAGCACAATGGTTATGTTCATTAAAAAGCAGTATCATACCACATCATATTTGGCTTATGCTATTATTAATTTTCTTCATAATGCTTTGAATGTTGTAAAATTATAAAAAAGCAGTATTGTATAGTTGAGTAAAGTTACTTGCATTAGGCTGCAGTTGCACACATTTTGTGGACAGTTGTTGACAACCGTCCCCCAGGTTATCCCTTTGGTCAACCACCAGAAAACGCACAGTCGCTGAAAATGGCTCCTTTTGAACTGACCGTTCTAATGCAGCCAAAACTAAGAAAAGACTGTCAGCCTATGGGCTTGTTCCCACTAGAGCGATCAGCTGCTGCCCATACGATCGCGATTGACCAGGTGATGCGATAAAAAAAAAGTGCATTATGCAAGATTGCCCCTGATCGCGCCTATAGGTAATGAATGGGTGCAATTACAAAATCATTCATGTTGATAGGGCATGATCCGTGGCAATCAGCTGCGGCGGCCCACTATTTGGGTGCAACATTTAACTTTGCAGCCAGTCACAAATGGCGAGGTCAGAAAAGGTGGCACTTTCTTTCCTGAACACACATGGGAACCAAGATTCATATTCTATCTCCAGTATCTCAGTCCAGGAAATAGTGCCTGACCCTGGACAACAGCGGATAGAAACAACTTCATCCTTCCAGAGAACAATTAAAGGCCATTGCCAGGGGAATCCCGATGAAAGAATACCTGTGACCTTTCACTTTACCACTAAAGCACTAAACACTTTGAAAACAGAACGACGACCATAAGTAACCCATAGAAAAGTCAGTGACACAGCCATTTCACATAAAAAGTTTATATACAGCATGTTCCAGCAAAGTAGGCAGATCTGTACGACTCAGTATACACTCTATAATCCTCCAGGCAAGCCAAAAAAGGGCAGTGCCAGGAGACAGGGCTTTGTTTCACTACCTCAGGAGGTAGGTCTTAGTTCCAGCACAGGAACACATCAAATTATGGAGAGATTCAGTTTGCAATCTGGCACTACCAACATATCTACATATTTTTTATGAATGTAAATACACAACTCATGCTATCTAAAAAGCATGAATTCACCCAGCTACTACATGGCTATTTGCATATGGGAGTCACATTTTCCCAGCAACAGACTGAGATCACAATAGTAACAGCTGAGTGAGTCGATGTTATCTTGATAGCACGAGTATTTACATCCTGAATTTCAGTTAAAAAAAATCTCTCCTCCCATATGTAAATAGCTGCTCATAGGTAAGTTGTTAGTGCCAGATTGTAAAATGTTCATAAGTTGGTCAGTGTGTTCAGAGAATAGGTACTGCTAGTGTTAATACATCTCCCTCTCCGAGATCTCCCTTCTGGCAGCGGCCTTTTGGCTTGTCTGGAGGGAATGGGACACATTCCAGTCTCATTGGATGCAGAGCTATTGCTTTCAGGATGTTTTGGACTAAAAAAATTAATTATATATATATTTTTTACATATTCAGGCCAAAAGGAGCACATTTTCCTATTGCATTCAATGGGGGGGGGGGGGGGAATGCACCTTGTAGCCCAAACAATATGGTTTGTGTATGTATGTATGTATGTATGTATGTATGTATGTATGTATATATTTATTTATTTATATGTTAACTTTCCAGCTTCATGTTGACTGAGACAGGTTTACATCCTCCAGGTATAAGAACTACAGTGCCAAATAGAACGACAAACTCCATGGAGGTGAAAAGGAAAGTATAGTTGGAAATTAGCATGTTTGAACTGCAGCTCAGATGTCTAAAGGAAATATTAATGTAAACACTAGCCAGCACATGGAATTTAGGGGGACCATGACACATCAGAGGTTTGATTTACATCCTATTAGCTTGGTGGGTAAGGAAGTACCCAATTACTAGAAAAAAATTACAGTTGAAATTAATAGATCTATGCTGCACAAAAGAGCTTTTATAATTCTGAAGAAGCAAATGGAAATACTTCAGCAGCACATAATGAATGATGTAGAGTTATTGCTTGGCTTAGTGACACAAAAAATCTTTCCCCATTAAGGATGCATACGGTATCTGTACAGTCCGACATTGAAGCAAATGGCCATTAACAAGGTTTTTCACAATAACTTTGTAGATGAAACAATAGTCAATTCTCCACAGTACAGATAATAAGGAAGGTATACGTTCACCGGCCACTTTAGGCACAACTTGCTAACCGGGTTGGACCCCCTTTTGCCTTCAGAACTGCCTTCATCCTTCGTGGTATAGATTCAACAAGATACTGGAAACATTCCACAGAGACATTGCTCCATAGTGACATGATAACATCACGATTTGCTGCACATCCATGAGGCGAATCTCCTGCTCCACCACATCCCAAAGGTGCATTATTGGATTGAGATTTGGTGACTGAGGAGGCCATTTGAGTACAGTGAACTCATTGTCATGTTCAACAAACCAGTCTGAGATGATTGGAGCTTTATGACATGGTGCATTATACTGCTGGAAGTAGCCATCAGAAGATGGGTACACTGTGGTCATAAAGGGATGGACATGGTCAGCAACAATACTCAGGTATAACTACATAGGGAAGTGTGACTATATGCATACATGGGTTGGCACACTTTTACTGTATTGTACACCCCTCTCCCAACTTTGGTAATACTCAGATGCTATGGCATTGCAATTACTACTAAGGGGCCCAAAGTGTGCCAAAAAAATGTCCCCCACACCATTACACCACCACCACCTGTCTGAACCGTTAATACAAGGCAGGATGGACCCATGCTTTCATGTTGTTTACAGACAAATTCTGACCGTAACATCCGAATGTCGCAGCAGAAATCAAGACTCATCAGACCAGGCAACATTTTTCCAATCCTCTATTGTCCAATTTCGAATTTGCGAATTGTAGCATCAGGTTCCTGTTCTTAGCTGACAGGAGTGGCACCCGGTGTGGTCTTCTGCTGCTGTAGCCCATCTGCCTCAAGGTTCGATAAGTTGTGTGTTCAGAGATGCTCTTCTGCATACCTTGGTCATAACAAGTGGTTCTGAGTGAGGGCTTATTTCCATTGATGTGATCCCGCGCGTTTGCAGCCGCCGCCGCAAACAACCGCATCCATTGGAAACTTCAATATAGTTTCCACTGGTGCGGTTGTGCGCGTTTGGGTGCGGATGCGGTTTAGGGCACGTTTCTGAACGCTAACTGCAGCGTTTTGAAACGCATCCGCGCCCCAACCGCATCCGCGACAACTATGGCATGCTTGCAACCACACGGGAACGCTTCAATGGAAACAAGCCCTAACTGTTGTTTTTCTATCAGCTCGAACCACTCTGGCCATTCTCCTCTGACCTCTGGCATCAACAAGGCATTTGCGCCCACGGAACTGCCGCTCACTGGATGTTTTCCCTTTTCGGACTATTCTCTGTAAACCCTAGAGGTGGTTGTACGTGACAATCCCAGAAGAGCAGCAGTTTCTGAAATACTCAGACCAGCCCGTCTGGCACCAACAACCATGCCATATTCAAAGTTACTTAAATCCTCTTTGTTCCTCATTCTGAAGCTGAGTTTGAACTGCAGCGGTTTGTCTTGACCATGTCAACATCCCAAAATGCATTGAGTTGCCACCATGTGATTGGCTGATCAGTAATTTGCGTCAACAAGCAGTTGGTAAGCAGTTGGCACTTAATGAGTGCCTTAAAAAATTCAATATAGATTGAGGTGCTACATTCAATGATCTTTTATAACTCACATTGTTCATTTAATAGATACTTTGCTCCAAGCCAGTTTTTCCCAGTTGGAATAAAGTAGAGAAAATATTTTAGATGTGTTCATGAGCCCATTTAGATGCTTTGTCACTGTGATGATATTATGAGTTAGTTTGAGTTTTAATTAGACAGAAGTAAAGTGAGAAAGTCAGTTTAAAAACAGCAGCAAAACATTTAGCTGGAAACAGCCGTTGGATCCCTATCTACACATGAAGTGAGGCCTGCACTGCTACAAGCCATATGTGAGGGCACCAACTGGCACACTGGTACACACAGAAGTGGCAAACAAGTCAAATCCACGCCATCAGCCATCAGTTTACCTCACACATATCTTTTTGCAATGTCCGTAATTTCCTGCGAGAAAGACTGCGGATGAGAGGAAATCTCTTCCATTGAGACGTAATCATTCCTTACCAGAAAAAGGTGTCATTAGACAGAAAGTTTTTGACTTGACATACACATTAAGAACATGGCTACTAAAAAAAAAAAACAACGCAATCGAACTGTAATATGATACCCCATGGTAACTGAAGCTGTGTCAGTCTATATTAACCTTTAGCTTCTGTAAGGTAATTTGTTTGAGCTAGAACTTGTAATAGAGAACAGATATCCTATACCAAGGGTGGGCAAACCTTTTGACTTGAGTCTTGGGTTTTAAATGTGACATAGGGGCCGGACCAAGAGCCTGCAAGGGCCGCCCAGCATAGAGGTAGCTAGGACAAGATATTTTAAAAGAGAAAATATGTAAAAAACAAAAAAAAAAATATTAAATGGAAGCTTTTTAAACATTCTATTACAGGCAAACTATGGCCTCTAGGAAACAATCCAAACAAATATCTTCTAGGCGTTATCTTCACTTATTGCAGGGAATGAGGGGAGCCAAAGCAACTTGACACCAAGGTGACAAAGGGACAAATAAAAGACTAAATGTCCCCACAGACGTGAAGATTTTTATTTATTTTTTTAAATCGATGTTAGATGCGATAATAAAGTTCGATTTTTTTAAATCTAGCATTGATTTGTTTGAAAATAATTGATTTTTTGAGGTTCGATTATAATACAATCGATTTTTCAAGAACATCAAAAGATTTTATTAATTCGATAGAAAGTGATGGGGAAGGCATATATATTTATGTTACTCGATCGAAGAAAAAAATCTTTTTTTTAAAATTCTACTGTTGATTATTGTTAAATCGATAAAAATTGACAGGTCCGATAACTAATAAATCGACATAACATCCGATAATTATTAAATTCCATCGATCGGACTAATTTTTTAATATGCAATATATCTGCGATTACGATTAGTATTGATCTTTTTAAGTCGATCTAGCTATGAAATCTTCACGTCTGTGGGGACCTTAAGACTGGCCATACAACTTTAGATCTCTCTGTCAGATATGCTTTAGATCTACCAACAACTATGTAGTGCCGGGTCCTGTGACTGAACACAGGTAGACTTGATTGTTAGAAAGTCCCTCATATTACATGGTTTTGGTAAAACAAAAGGAGATCTAAAGGAAATCTGACAGAGAAATCTAAAAGGTGTATGGGGCCCTAAGGGTCCCCACACACGTAACGAGCTGCGGACGATTTTCCCACCGACCAATGTGTGTGCACGCTTGCGGCTGTCTGCAAAATTGGCCAGGGATTGCGGGTGCCCACAAGCTCGGTCGGCCTGAGAACAGACAAGTCCGTAAATCTCTGGCCAATGCTATAGGTTTAAATGGGGACCGGCATCCTTGTTCAAACGTGATACTGTGAGTGATGGAGAGCAATGTGATGGGACCTTAAGGGGACGGTTTTGGCCCCCTGGCCTCAGTTTGCCCTCGTCTCTCCTATACTCATACTTTATCCTGGCTAATGGCTCATTAGAAAGTAAAAAAACAAAAACAAATCACATACAAAACAAGTGAGAAAGGGGGACATACTAGCTTATAACACACCTTATACACGAACACACTGGGACGTGTAACTCAGAAGAAAACTACAAAGTGACACCTTCCTTGCTCATGGATATGCATCCCAATGAAGTTCCACAACTAAGCTACAACAATAAATCTAAAATACAAATGAATTTCAAACATAATCTTCTGTTTTATAAATAGCAATAAAAACACTGACCCATTATATAAGCTGAACCAAACCTCAAATCTGCAAATTTAAATAAGAGAGCTGGGCACTTCAGAGATAACATCTTCTGTCATTTTAATTCCAGGAAGTAATAATTCTGCAACGTGTATGAAAACAAAGTCAGGATTTGTATCGGTGTCCCATGCAAAATGACCAACAAAATACAACGTTCACATTTGACTAAATCCTTTCTAAGCATATGGGTAGAAGTGTCATCAATAAACAAAACGCTTTGCCTAACATTTTATTATACTAAATCAGTGAGAGATGTTGTTTAGGGAAGTAACTGAAATTGTTCTGTTACTAGTAGTATGCAAATAATTTGCTTACATTTGTTTCTACACTTGAGCTCATCATAATATAAATACAGTAGAGAGGCTGGATTGAATCGAACAAGAAAACTGTATTTTTTTGTATTTAGGTTAAAATGACAATGTCTTTGTGCGATTTTACACCCTAACAGGACATGCAGCTGAATATATTTTTGACAGACAAACCTTAGTGTTTCCAATAACAAATATGTTTCCCCACTTTTGCCTTTGGAGGAGGATGCAGCAGGGTGGCATGCACTTTCCTACTCATTTGCCACTCCCTTTGTGTACCATACCATACCAACAAGGCCAGTGGTTTCCAACTTTGTTTCCCTGAGGCCCCTCTTTTGCCTGTGTCCAAGGCAAGTCAGGCCCCCATTTCCTTCCAGCTTAAAAAAAAAATTCCCGGACGTGATGTTACAACGCTCATGCCCTGTGTTAATTTTTCCTGCCTTTTAAATTGCATGAACACAACCCTCCTTTTTATATCCAACAATTGTAGGGATGACACAAAGGGCATGTTTCCACTTCAGCATTCTCCCGAGGTTTGAATCGCGACGCGATGCCTGTGAGAGATCGCTAGCACCCAGCTATATCTCGCGATTCAAACCGCAGCACCAACCTGCAGAGGGAAAGTGGTGGGTGTGGCAAGATGTCCTGACCCACCCACCACCACCTGACTGATCGCGCTCATAGAGAGTGAATGGGCGCGGTTAAGAAATCATGGATGACTTGATATTTATATTGCTGAAGTCTATCAAACTTGTTGCTACAAATTGTTGTTGCCTAAATTGAAGCTGTTCTATAGGTTAACAGCATCAAGGGTGAGGGTTACCGCTATAAAAAAAAAGACTTACAGGTATAGCCTTCGTAAATTTAAATTGTTCTGATGGCTGATGGCTATGGATGTATGGAGATTTTTAAACTCGCATACCACAGAAGGGCATCCAATGCAATTTCTTATTATATAAAGTTTTACTTGAACATCCTGCTACATTATCAGAATTTAACAGACTTTAAGAAAAATGTTCACTGGAGGAATACTTCAGACATTCCTTATGGCCGAGGCTTCACTAAGTTCTGCCGTGTAAGCTTCACTATGTTCTGCTGCTCTGCTGTTCTGAGGCAAAATGTAGTGGCCTTTGTGCGTGTCCAGTCCAATTCATTTTGTATGAGAGTGTACACCACAAAATGTAGCGGAGCCTCAGCCTTATAGTCTCAAGATTGCTTCATGAATTGCCAGTACATGGCTATGCGTTATTGTCATATAATTCACTGGAAAATACACTAATAGTCTGCTCTACCATCAAATGATCAGAAAACATTCATAAAGCAAGAATTAGAACCCCCAAAGTTCAGGTCCAAGTGAGCAGGTGTCATGCTTCTAGAAGTGGTTCTCAACTTGTGGGTCGGGCAACAATTTCACAGGGGTTCCCGAGTTCACTGAAAGCATCGGCTCGCGGTTGTTGATCTGCCACGAAATCAGGTGCAAATCCAAAGTTTAAACTTTCAATTTGGTCATGAATCGGCAGCAAAATCTATCTAATCCATTATGGAGATGCCTGTAATTCCAGGGCTGTGGAGTCGGTCGATAAATTCCCAGACTCCGACTCCTCAGTTTCAGATTCTTTTTCTTCTTTTCCGACTCCGCTCCTCGACTCCTCCGACTCCTCTGTATGTGAAATATGCTAATGTAGTATCCAGCCATTGAAGGAAAGGAAGTTGCACATACATTAACCACAGAACTACTGGCTAGTAATCTCAACACATGTACGTAGTGGCCAATTAACCGAAAAGGGAGATTAGGCAGACATATGCTGCTGAGCTTTTTCCTTAAGCAAGGGCACCACGGCTGTGATTATCGGGGATCAATTGAACGGAAATCTATGTGCACCTAATGGGCACAATTTGATTCCTGTTCAATGGGACCCTATCCCCAGCTTGCCGTGGGTGATTTACAACACGCACAACTGGGAGAATCATCCTGTCTCACACCCACAGTTTCCAATTGAGGAGTGCGGTCCTGTCCCCTTCACACTCACAGACGACGGCTGTGGAGGAGGCAAGAGCCGCGCTTTTTTAAAAATACTTTCGCATGAAGACTCAATGTCTCCATGCAAAGTACTGGTGTCCTTTCACATGTTTGAACCCCGTTCACACTTTTCCTTTTGAGCCTGCTCTATTGATCCCGCCCCGACGGAGGCACCCGGTAGGTTTGTAAACGTGAGATTACAATCATTACAGTGCGATTGTACACAAATCTTTGTTAAGATCTACCCGTTTGTGCCAAGCTTTATTGTTTGTGATCTTCTGCTGAAGATAGGGCGGGAAGGCTCCAAGAAGAGGCGGAGAAGGGGCACTTCAAACATGATTCATGATTTCCGATTTCCCTGGAATCCCAGAGTCATGATTAAAATTGAAGCTAACATCTAAGTATTTGCGTCGCCTCAGCTGATTGACAGCGGTTTTCCAATGCCTTTAATTACGGTTCAGTCCTGAACTATTGGCATCCATTCCCTTTACACTTTAAGCGGCCATACACGACCCCGATGGTGTGCGGCGACCAGTCCCTATATGCACCGAGATTTCCCGCTTATCGGCATGTGTATGGCAAGCATTATACAAAGCTTCTCTAGTCCTGCAACAAACATTTACTTCCATTATCAAGGAGAGTAAGGTCTGCCATACAACACGCACCGAGCGGCGGCCCGATTTTGCTGCCGACCATGGCGTGGTGTGTATGCCGATGGGGGAGCCCCTGGGGTGACAATCGCTGCGCCCCCACAGCTCGGCCGCCAAGAACGGACATGGTCCGATACTCTCTGGCCCTATGCTGTTTAGTCTCAATGAAGACCGGCGTCTTGCTTTTCAGTTCTGAGAGCAGCGTAGAATCTCATCACTGTCACTCTAGGCTTCACCTGAGCTGGTCTGTGGCCCCACTCGGTAATCGTGTGTGGAGGCCTTTAGCTCGTGTCACAGTGGAATCCTTAATGTTATACACTGCAATGTATTTATTCTTATAGCAGAGAAGTCATTATGTTCATTATACTGTGTGTTATTGCGACATTTGAAGTAATTTTTTTTTTTAATTTAAAAAAATATATATTTAATTCCCATTTAAATTTAGTAGGAGTCGGAGTCGGTTTTTTGCCGACTCCGACTCCAGGGACCCAAAAATGTCTCCGACTCCACAGCCCTGTGTAATTCTATACAATTCTGCCTATCCAAAGTAACTGCCGGTATAGAAAGGGTGCCCGGCCAACTTGCCAGGACAGTTGATCTGCTGGGAGAACTACAACTAATCTAAACATGAGTGGGGGGCTTAGATAGAGCAAGAAACCTCCATTTGGCAAACCAATGATTCTTGCTGTATGCTATAGCTCACATTTTTCAGATGCGCTGTGACCTCAGTATAGAGACTACTGCTTCCACAGGGGGACCAGCTTTTCTCTGCAGAATGTTGGACAAAAACAGGCTTTTACACTAAACCTGTGGTTGCTGTATAAAGCACACAAAGCAGTATGCTGTAAGCTTTGCTCACCTTTTGTTTTTATTCCTCATATGTATTTAGAGGATTTAAAGTGAACGTTGAACTGGGCTTTAACATTCCTGCAAGATCTTCTAGTGAAGAGTTTTATTTTATCAGTTCTTATGGTGAACAACAGACACACTCATCAGAAAAAGTCTGCAACCCCTAAGGGATTGTCTAGATTGTGGAATGAATGGGTTCGAAATTGTTATTTGGTCTTTATATAACTTACAATAACAACCTTGTGTAACAAACTGAGATTTCTAGGTGGAGATCGCAGCTATTAATATTATATAAAACATTAAGTATTACACTGAAATATGCATACACAGTGCACATATTCGGAGGATACTCTCAAAC
The DNA here is from genome assembly GCA_036250615.1 of Ptychadena robeensis. Taxonomy (NCBI): domain Eukaryota; kingdom Metazoa; phylum Chordata; class Amphibia; order Anura; family Ptychadenidae; genus Ptychadena; species Ptychadena robeensis. The sequence continues at coordinate 96,279,111 of CM070032.1, read as the reverse complement.
TTTGACAAAACTGTGCATACCAGGGACAACTGATAATAAATACTTTATCCAAAACCATAGGAGAGGTTTCAAAAATTCAAGGTGCACTATGGCCCAATTAAACGATTTAGGAATCTCTAGAAGAACAAAACAGTAGCTGGAAAAGAATTAAAAATACATAAAACATACATTGCTGGACAGAAGAAAAAGGAGCAACTCAACCGATATATCTGCATAGATCTTTCACATGTTTATGACTCATAACAGAATTTAGGAACAAAGGTGACGTTCAGTAGAAGTGGAGAAAGAAAGCCACTCATTACTCTACCCAAATCGAAGACCTAGAGCAGCGATGGCGAACCTATGGCATGCCTACCAGAGGTGGCATTCGGAGCCCTCTCTGTGGGCATGCGAGCTGTCAGCCAGCACTATTGGCTCTCAATGCTGTCAGTTCTCTTCTTCTCTCTTCCAATTGCACACAGCTCCCTCTTATAAGGAAGTAGTTCTGTGTTTACATGTTTCATGTGTGTGTATATCATTTGCGTATGTGTGTGTAATTAAAGGTTTATTTTGCCATGGGTTTGGGTTTCAGTTTGGGCACCCGGTCCCTAAAAGGTTTGCCATCACTGACCTAGAGGTTCCACCATGTTTTGTGGATGGAATACACAGAGATTGCCTACTACAAGATGTAATGCTTCCTAGGGATTTCAAAAAGCCATACCAAATCAACAAAATGTTCTCCTTTAAAACTACCAAAATAGAACTTTACCAAAAAGTGACAGATCTACTAAATTAGTTGTCAACCATCACTCACCATACAAAATTTGCTAAAAGAGAGATAGTTGGATAACATGAAAATCCCAACCGATCTGGTTCTATGTATAAATCATATACATTGTGGGCACTTCAAGCTGGTTTGCATCGATAAATATATAAAATAATACATATTTGGGAAACATGGACTATCTGCAAGCCCATGCCCTGGTGTCCTACATGTAGAAAGTCTAACTAGAAAGTCTAGTAGCCCTTTATTAAAATAATACCCTGGACAAGTAGACAGATAAGGCCATCCAGCTTTTCTGTAAGCTTAATTAACATATATGTCTTAGGTCAGTGGTAATGGAAGTACTAAAACCAGAGACACAAGTATGCAATGGCCAACCCGAACAATGGCAGGTTT
>CM070032.1:96251898-96265392 GCA_036250615.1 Ptychadena robeensis | reverse complement strand
AATTCCAATAAAATTGATTCATGTTTGTGGCTGTAATGTGACAAAATGTGGAAACGTTTTTGCAAGCCACTGTAAATCACCTTTCTTCCCCATTCTGAAGCTGGGTTTGAACTGCAGCGGTTTGTCTTGACCATGTCAACATGCCTAAATGCATTGAGTTGCCACCATGTGATTGGCTGATCAGTAATTTGTGTCAACGAGCAGTTGGACAGGTGTGCCTAATAAAGTGGCCAGTGAGTGTATACTCCATAATTACACTTCATATGCTAGAGCAATACTTTCTTCTTTACAATTTTAATTTTTAGGGGCTTTGTAATCAACTAATTAAATCTGCTGAATTAAATAATAACATCTCAAAACAAAAGCACATTTGCTGTGTGTGTTTGAACCTTGGCTGCTACTTTGAGTCATGTCCAAAGGTAAGTTATAGCAGTAATGGGGATCATTCCATGTCAACAGATAAAGGGCTAGCACATAAAGTACAGCTATAAACTTATCACCCATTAGAATAAATCTAAGTTGGATATATTAAGTTATCATCCATGTCATCACCCATGTGCTAATTTATGTTTTTACTCTTACTCTTAAGGTTTGTGAGGCTCTATTACATTTTATAAAATTAATTGACATTCTCAGGTAAAGAAAAAAGGAATATAGGGGAAAGGCCCGCTGGGTTTGCACATGTTCCTCTTTTTATTGGTATTATATGGTAAGCAAGATTGTTGGTTAAAAATATTAGCATTTTGTCTACCAATATTTATTTAAAATATTTACTATTATTTCCTGTATGGGTAATCCTGACGAGAGATACAGTGAGGAACATAAGTATTTGAACAACCTCCTTCAACATTTCTAAGTGGGATTTTGCAAGTTCTCGAACTTAGAATCATGGAGGGGTCTGAAATTCATATTATAGGTGCATTCCCACTATGAGAGACAGCATTGAAAACATATATCAGGAAATCACATTGTATGATTTGTAAAGAATGTATTTGTATTGCACTGCTGCACACATTGCACACAGGTCAGACGTTTCCTGTAGTTCTTGACCAGGTTTGCAACACTGCAACATTGATTTTGTCGCACTCCTCCACACAGATCTCCTCTAGATCTGTCAGGTTTCTGGGCTGTCGCTGAGCAACATGGAGTCTCAGCTCCCTCCAAAGATTTTCTATTGGATTTAGGTCTGCAGACTGGCTAGGCCACTCAAGAACCTTGATATGCTTCACACAGAGAGTGAGAAGCATATTCTCACAGAGTTATTCTGGCTGTGTGCTTCGGGTCATTGTCATGTTGGAAGACCCAGTTACGTCCCATCTTTAATGCTCTGACTGAGGGAAGGAGGTTGTTGTTTTTAAAATAAATGACTGTATTCCTCTCTGTATTCCTCTGTATTCTTCTCCTTCATCCTCTCCTTAATGCCGTCGTTCTGCCCCCCTCACAGAAAAGCACCCCAAAAACATGATGTTACCACCCCTATGCTTCACAGTAGGGATGATGTTCTTGGGATGCAACTCATCCTTCATTTTCCTCCAAACACAGTGAGTGAAGTTTTACTTTGGTCTCATTTGATCCCATGATTGTCTCCCATGCCTCCTCTGGATCATCCAAATGGTTATGGGCAAACCTCAGATGGACATTGACATGTGATGACTTGAGCAGGGGAACCTTCCGTGCAATGCATGGTTTGAAACCAAGATGGCATATTATTCTACCGACAATGACCTTTAAAACTGTGGTCCCAGCTCTCTTCATGTCATTGACCAGCTGCTCCCATGTAGTTCTGGGCTGATTCTTCACCTTTCTTATCATCAGTGATACCCCACCAGGTGAGATCTTGCATGGAGCCCCAGTCTGAGGGAGACAGACAGTCTAATCCATTTTCTAACTATTGCTCCAACAGTTGATCTATTTTCACTAAGCTGCTTGGCAATTACCCCATAGCACCTATCCAGCCTTGTGGAGGTCCACAATTACGTCTCTGCCATCATTTGTCTGGTGTGAGCTCTTTGGTCCTACGCATGGTAGTAGTTAGAGTCTGACTGACTGTGGGGTGCACAGGTGTCTTTAAAGAGCTCAGATCAATGAGTGAAGTAGAGGTGGACTTTTTAAAGGCAGAGTAACAGGTCTTTGAGAGCCAGAATTCTTGCTGGTTGCCAGTTGTTCAAATACTTATGGGCAGCAGTGTATCTCTTTAATGGGAGTTCAGGCAGCATTTTCAATCTAATACAAAGCAGATTTTCCTAAAGAAAGTAAAAGATTGGGAGGTGTTGCACTAACATGTCCACGGAGACTTGCCTTTTTACATTTTCTGGTATCAGACCAGTTGCCAAACCTCAGAAACAAAACCTGAAAAAACAAGAGTACATAATCACTTTATAGTAAAATTCAAACAACATTGAATAGCACATCGTCAATGTATAAAAACTAAAGCTGAAGCCCCCCATACACGCTTAGATTTCTATCTGATTTTTCATCCGATTGACTGGACAAAAAAATGGGGTGGAAATCTAAAGCTTAAACTTGAAACCGGCCGCCAAATAGAGATGGTCGAAATATTTTTCAAAAGTTCAACCATTTTGACAATTTCAAGTTATTTGGCAAAGCCCCTGAACGTGGTATCATCACCAAACTTGCTGGAGATGTACAGAAGGGTTGGGGGTATACTACAAAAAAAGAGTTTGTCTCTAACACAAATAGTGTTTGCATAAATTAAGTTCAAAGTCAAGTCAAAATGTTGAAAAGTCGAAATTTCGACTTTGAACCTAATTTATGCAAAAACTACATGTGCTAAAGCAAAAGTTTTTTTCCAATGTTCCCACAATCCTTCTCTACATCTTCAGCAATTTTGGTGATGATACCATTTTCAGAGGCTTTGCAATCAGCTCACAAAGTCAGCTTGTTGAAAAATGTGACCAACTCTACCGCCAAACCGATCTAAGCCATTTCAGACATGTCCGTAATTAGACCGATTTAATTACATTGGACATGGACCAACGTCCCCGTCCAAAGTATGTGCTGGCAGACAAGGGGTGCTTGGCCAATTCTCGGGAGATCGGCAGAAATTTGAAACTTGTATCGGGGTTTAAAGTATATAAGAGAAAAAACACCTCCACTTTCATTCAAGGTCTAAAGCCCCCATACACGCTTCAAATTTCTGCCGATCTCCTGGCTGATCTACGGCGCGGCCATTTCGCTAGTCATCCAATTGGCTTTCTCAATTCAGAGTGAGTTGACAAAGCCAGTCGGATAACTAGTGAAACATCTTCCAGTTGATTGGAATCGAGCACTAGATATATCAGGTATCTTACTTATCACAAGAGGAATTCTTCCTCAATTTATAAATGATGTAAAATATATTATTTTGCTTTATTTTCCGCCCTTCAACCTCCCCTCTACACATTGACGATTAGGATGTGGGATGAAAAACCAGCGCCACCTTTTTTAACATGGAGGTCAATGGTGCCGCCCCTCACCGATGGCACCGAAGAGGTGTGCAGAAAGGGATCAATAAGATTTAGAATTGCAGAGGATAGATGAGTATCGAGTGTAAAACAAACTTACATAAATCTACACTCGGGATACTGCCAGGGAGGTTTAAAAAAGTGGAGTATGTAAGGGACCAGCATCCACTAAAAAGCCCCAATACCTACAAAGATTGCACCAGCATTACAATGTGTACAAAGCATCCAATCTATCAGAGCAGTGAGAAAAGTGACCATGATTATGAGCCATCAAAGACCAATCCCCAGCCAATGTCTTCATGCCCAGACTGTGAGGTGCCATGCAATCTAAAGGGTTGAGGGAACATTTAAAAAAAGATAATTGCATTTTCTTTTGTTACGTGCAAAGTTAAGTCAAAATAAACTCCAAAAATGTCAACTGTACTTTAAACTTAATTTCTGCAAACACTACATTGGCCATCCATTGGGAGATTCAAATGTAAATCACACCAGAACTGTTTTCTATGACGAAGAACACTGTTTCCAGTGTAATTCCCCAGATACCCTTTGCAGTTAACCCTGGGGGAATTGTACTGGATACAGTGATTCCTGTATCCAATACAATTCAAAGGAAAAAAAAAACACATAACACATTTCCAATTAAATAAATATTTTATTATGAACAAAATATTAAATATAAATACATATTGTTTTAAAATCTTTCATACAAAGGAAGTATTTCAGAGAATTTATCATTCAAATGATACCTTTTATGTAATTTTTTAAAATTAGTTTCCAACATTATTATAGCCAGGATGTCTACTAGACCCTTGTACGGACATATTTTGGAAAGTTACAGGCCTACAACATAAAAAGAATTTCATTGAAGTCTATGGTGCTCTTTTGGTATAGAAATCTGGACCTCAGCAGTGCGCTAGGGAGGTTCATTGAGTAAGGCTCAGTTCACATGGTCAGTTTGAGGGTGCAGCAGTTATTGCTGAGCAGCGGTTGTCAAATATTAAGTGACTGAAAAGCAGCCAGGGAACGCAGATTGTCAAAAAGTATCTTAAAATCATTATCACCTCTGGACGGATTACAATTGGACACATTTTGGAGCAATCACACATACGCTGATCTTCATGACTTTAGAAAGCAATCGAGAAAAAAATAAAGAAACATTATGTATCTGGAGCACTTAAAGGATATGTTAACACAGTTTTGCGCCATTTTTAGTGCCAAAAAATGCCCCCAAGTTGAGGAGCTTAAGTTGGGGGAACCATGGATGACAACATGTACTGTTACAGAGCTTGAACCCCTCCCTTGTTTTAGAGCAGTATTCAAACATGATACAAAACCCCAAACTTCCTAGGCGACCACTGACTAAAGAAACTGATGGTAAAGGTGCTGGGCTGGCCAAGCATATCTACAGATCTAAACCCTATTGATCATCTGAAGGGCACCATGAAAATGAAGGCGGAGAAGTGCAAGGTGCTGACTGGTGGGGGAAAATTCAAGAAGCAGCAGAAGAGTATTGAAAATCAGATCCATACAATGAGTGAAGGTGGTCATACATGTTTAGAATTGCAACTGCCACACCCCAGTGCACTAAAGCTAAATTCGGATGTATATCGGTTGGGAAATCAATCTAAAAAATTTAATCCTTATCCAAAGTAATAACTCCATCCAAAGAAATCCGGCTTCCCCGTCCAAAGAAATGGTCGGCACACAAAGGGTGCCCAGCTGATTCTCGGCAGGACCAGTCACGCTTGATGATGCCATCACGCGCATTCGATCTACTGGGAGATCGGCAGCACATCTATTTGTGTGTGCTAAGCTTGATCCATAAGTAGGTTAGCAGGCAAGAAGAACAGGGTGAGTCAACAGTGGCAGGCAGCAGTTGCTCTCACGCAGTAGATTATGATGCTGCAGGTACAGGGCTACTAAGCAAACCAGACATGACCAGACCAAGAAATTCTACATCTGTTTTTCATCAGAAATACAAGACAAAAACCTAGAGTAAAGTTTAGCAGCCAAAAACAGCAAAAAAAAAATATCACCACTGTGTGAAAAGTGTGTCATTAAGGTCAGAAAGAGGTCTGTATGAGGCAGGCTGGCTAAAGTCTGCCTAGAGTCACTGTGGTTTGTATACGTGCATCAAGCTGCAAATTCTGAAATACAGCTCTGAAGGTCATTCTACAATGGTGATGAATGTAAGTCAGCTGTACACTGAATACTTTACATTACAATACATGATACATGCAAAGACTGTACCACTGTTCGGGGGGGGGGGGGGGGGGGGGGTCTTAAGCCAAAAACTGTGCGGCAGTTTGGTGTCACCCCTCCTCAGGATGTGAGATGGTGTCATACTGCCAGAGCACATGCCCCACATTGGGCTAATGACACCACTGTGCCAAGGTACCTCTGTAAACTGTGGTCCCTAACTCAAAACTATTTAAGACTTTAACTTAATAAAAACCATAACCTCACCATAAACTAGTAGCAAGCTCTCCAGGAAATATCACCTTCTGTTGTGCATGAGGCAAATGCAACTTTGCACTAGGCTGGATTTGAAGCATGTTTCTCCTTGGTGTGGCCCACAGTTAAAATCATGTCACACACACAACATGTAATGTAAACCTATATGCAAATATCTATTAGGTAAAAAAAAAAAAAAGTAAATTTCATGCATTTTGTTTAGTTAGAGAGCAGGAAAATTTGAGTATTTGAACGCCCTGCGATTTTGCAAGTCCTCCCACTTCCCACCACAAATCTGGAAGTGTCATATTGTAGGTGCATTCCCATTGTGAGAGACCGCATTTAAAAAAATTCAGGAAATCACATCGTATGGTTTGTATACAATCTAATTGTATTTCACTGCCGCACATAAGTATTTGAACACCTGAGAAAATCAGTATTAATATTTGGTCCAGAAGCATTTGCTTGCAAGAGGTCAAACGCAAAATGTGTTGTGAGAATATTTACAAAGGGTTTTTTTGTGTAATTGAATGATGTCATGAATAAAATGTAAAATGTAAATGTTTTTAAATATTTATAACTATGCTATGCTAAGCTTTACTCTATTTTTTTAAAGCCCCCCATACACCTTACAATCTTATCATACAATTTCTGTACAGTGAACTTTTCTTCTACCAAAACCATGTAATATGAGGACCTTTCTAATCCTTCCAATCACTATGTATCTATCAGGGAGGACCCGGCACTACATAGTTGTTGGTAGATCTGATGGAAATTGTATGAAATGATCTAAAGGAATATGGGGGCTTAAGGTTTAGATGTTTGTCTTATATTGCTCCTAAAAAACTGCTATAGAATTTCTTGGTATTTCTGGTTTACTTAACCTCCCTAGCGCTCTGCTGAGGTCCAGATTTCTGTACCAAAAGTGCACCATAGATTTGGTGGAATTTTTTTATTATATATATATATATGTGTATGTATGTAGGATTATCTATGACGGCATGGAAGATGACGCAAAGAAAAACAGAACTCCTGCCCCCACCTCACACATTGAGGATTTGAAACAATTTGATAAAGCAAAAATCATAGACTGGCAGTGCATGCAAACAAAAAGGGGTTTGTGAGGAGACTTTTCTTTGCTAGTAATTTTGCCAGACACTTGGTTAAGGTTTCTTTGGCCCACACAGGGTCATGGTTTTATTAACAACACATTTAGTACAATATAAAATCTGTCCGTATATGTAACATTCATAAACCGGTATGGGACATTCAGAAATCATGGGTCCTCATATGAAGATGGGAAGAGAAAGAGGTCCTCCTACAGCTGGTGGACCTCGTTTTCTCCCCTCCCTACATATGGAAAATGCACAGAAATACATAAAATACACATCCAGACTCAACCCTTGCTGGGTGGTCTTTTGGTGGATTCGGCGTATACTTGGGTCTACTTCGACGCATTTCGTCCTATGATAGGACTTTTTCAAGAACCGACCCAACACTAAAGTATCAAGAGACATACACATAATTACCATAACATTCATTTTATATATAAATTTCACTTAGCTCATAGGGACTTGTATGGAGTGTCTCCGTCACCTGTTCCACCTGTAGAGCCTTTTTAAATCATGTCACAGAATGCTCCTTCTCCGTATACAAGGTATAATTCAAAATGACCTTAAAGTTGGAATGAAGGGATTTCCTTTTACTCACAGGGTTAGGTAGTATTAATCCCCTCCATATTTCTATCTCTTCAAACTGTGTGTGATTTCCCACCCTTCTTCCCTAACCTTAATCGCCCAAAGCAATTTGCCCAATGCTCATTGCTCTTTGAGAAAAACATCCCTCAAGGGTTCCCTCTTTCCCTCCCTTGATGTATTTGCAGTGTGGTTGCCTATATTGATGTGTGGTGTCTCTGTATTTAGTGTGCGAATGATGTGTTCGTGATCTGTGTTTCTCTAGTTTGCCCTCCTGCTATAGTGTTCCTCCTCCATGTGGCCTCCCTATAGGAGGGATGAGACTAATTGAAGTGAATGGCTATACCATTTGCGTGTTCCCTTTCATGTTGTGTGGTAACTCTATTCAATGCTTACCCTCTATAAGTGCACATACCCCTTGGTGTCGAACGAACACAAAGACAAAAACCAAAATAAACCCCCAAAAAAACTAGCCACTATGTGGTGTCTTTGCTGGAGTCTACACTCCGCATCCCCAGGTGCTTTTAGTGATGATTTGAAAAAAGCCCCCTACCTTTGCTGTGAGCATTCCCAAGGAGCCCTTGAAAGTGGCAATTGATCAGCCGTCCCATCCTTTTGTCACTTGCGTCCGCCCCTCTGACTGTCGCAAAAACTCCATATGGAGGAGAAGTCAGGTCGCGCCTTATAAAGGCACTCCCCGCCATTACTCCTCCAATAGGGGTGGAAAAGAACTCCCAACGCACCGTGGGGATGATTACTCATCCTTTCCCGTGTATTTTATGTATTTCTGTGCATTTTCCATATGTAGGGAGGGGAGAAAACGAGGTCAAACAGCTGTAGGAGGACCTCTTTCTCTTCCCATCTTCATATGAGGACCCATGATTACCGGTTTCTGAATGTTACATATACGGACAGATTTTATATTGTACGAAATGTGTTGTTAATAAAACCATGACCCTGTGTGGGCCAAAGAAAACTTAACCAAGTGTCTGGCAAAATTACTAGCAAAGAAAAGTCTCCTCACAAACCCCTTTTTGTTTGCATGCACTGCCAGTGTATGATTTTTGCTTTATATATATATATATATATATATATATATATATATATATATATTTTATTACAATTGGAAATTGTACTTTTACTTTGAATTGTATTGGATATGGTTATCAATTCCCTGTGGCACCCTCTCTCCTCTGGTGTGATTCACACTGTTCTGGTGCGATTCACTTTTAAATGTCCTGCCGCCTCCCTGATGTGACATCATCACGTCACTCGGGCGGGGGGGGGGGGGGGGGGGGGGGGGGGACAGCCACTTCAGATGAGCGGATCTTGGATAGCATATTTATTTTCTAATCAACATTGTGTTGTGAGAATAGAGTAAGTTTGGATTTCAAGTGATACCGTTTATTGGCTAACTGAAATCATTAGATCATTGGGATGTCGCAGATACCATCTTCAGGCTTAAGCTTGCTTCTCTAATGACTTTAGACAGTTAGCCAATAAACGGTATCACTTGTACGCCAAACTTGCTGTATTCATCGATGGCTAACATGGTACAACACTCTACTATTTGTGAGAATAGCAAAGTTAATGGAAAGTCAACACTAAAGAAAGACAAATCTATACTTGTCAAATATATCCTTGTTTCCCCATCACAAAAAAAAGGTTTTTCTGGTGTGCCACATGAAGTTGGTAGTGAGTTTAAAAAGGAGTACTAATGCTGGCCATACACACGGCGAGCTGGAGCGATATCGCCCTCCGATATCGCTCCGGGAGGCTAACGTGATGACGTCATCACGTTAGCCTCCCATTGCATTCTGGGGCCCCACAATCGGCCAGGCACCCTTTGTGTGCCGGCCATAAGCAGCCATGGAGACGCCGTCTTCATTGCTGCTTATGGCAATCGGCTCCCACCGGCTCAGATTTTCCGACATGTCGGATCTCTGGCCGGCCGAGAAGTGGGGCGACAGGCATCTGTCGCCCCATGTGGGGACATGCCGATAAACGGGCGGATTTTAACCTGACCGACGGCGAGAGCGCGCACGCCCGTCGGTCAGATTAAAATCCGGCCGTTTATCGGTATGTGTATGGCCAGCATTACACAACTTCAATTACCCATTCCACTGGCTTGAGTGTACAGTATGTCATTGTAAACAGGGGACTTGGCATTATTCTTACATGTCAGCTTATCATTGATCTATTTGCTTTTCCTGGAGAAAAAAACAGGAAGCCCGTTAAGAAAGATCCTTACTAAAGTTCAGCACAAAATCATGTAAAGGGCCACTACAGGACATTTAACTGGTTAAAAGCTTGTTTCATTAAAGAAAACATGAAAGGGGACATAATGTCTTACATGTTTCAGGCTACATCTAGCCCTTTTCCATAGCAACTTAAAGCGGACCTACCAACTCACTGGGCATTTTACACTATTAGCAGCACCACTGCTGATAATTAGGCAATTATGGATCAAAATTAAAAAAAAATGTTCCATACAGCAAAAGAGGTGATTTTCGGGCTCTTCCCTCCCACTGTGTGACATACCTGCTGCGGCAAGCTTGTAAAACAATCATGGCAGGGACAGCTGGAAAGAAGTCCATAGTCTTGTGTGAATTGGGATGCAGCTTCACATCTGTAGAATCTAATGTGATGTAATCGACACTCCATCTAGTGGCCGTTTTATAGAATTACAGCCCCATAGTCAGAATGAAGTAAGGGCGGAATTGCTTCTGTCTGCCCTTAATAAATATGATTTCCCCGGGAATGAGGAAGTGAGGAAGGTAAACACTTTTTTAATTCTCTAGCAGTTTTACCCCTTGCTTCCCCCCCCCCCCCCCCCCCCCCCCCCAACATATGCTTTGTAATGTTGTTAATGTTTGCAAAAAACTCTAATAAACATTTGTTACTTAAAAAGAACTTAGTTTGGGGAGAGCATCGGCAGGTTAACTTAGTTATATGTGAACACTGATAAACCCAATCGCCCTTTGGCTTTAAAAAAATTCTTAGGGACTCCAGAGACTTAAGATGTGACTCTCCTCTGTCTCCTCTCTCTCTCCACCATAACACATCTTCCTTCACTATGTGCCACACAGTGTCACTTCACTAATAAATGTTATATATGCTGTATTCTTTGTAGTCTCAGCAACAAGCAGCTTTAGTTAGATGATAAAATAGTTATGAAAAATCAAACTCGAAAGTGATTTTTCGTATTTTTTATCACCTTTTCATTCTGTATCAATGACCCATAGTATTTATTCAAAACAGATTTAATTGTTGAATGCTTGTTCTAGATTTGTGCTGTATGGAAGCCAAAAGAGGACCATGGCAGGCATACAAATATGTGTTCACAAATGCCTGATAATATTGATAGTGGGGCTGCACAAAGATAAAAAATTGCAGTGAAAAAAAAACAGACAAATGAACACCCCCCTGTCCATTTTGTGTTTAATGCATGCCAAGAAAAGAAATAGGATGCAATTTTCTCAACAAGGTTACAGGCAGTATGAGTATTGTGAGATCTGCTAAAAATCATTCATTCTATAGGAAGAAGCAGTGAGCACAATGCTGCCCATAACTTTTCAAAATTTGACAAAAAGCATACAATGTATTTTGGGGACTTCAAACAACCTCTCATGATACCAGTCATAAAAAACCCTGGTCTGGTCTTAAATACACATCTGTGAAGCTGGAAGTATGTAGTGACCTGTAAATAATATCCCAGTGCCTAACCTTCCACTGTGATAAAACTACATTCCTAGGAAACTAGCAACATAAAAGTAGTAGAAAATTCACATTCGTAACACACATAAAATTATTATACTGCATGGTCCAGAATACCATTTGTGACATGTACACCTCCTTATTTATATTAGCAGTGGTTGGGGTACAGTTTTTAATATCTTGTCGTTCAAATACACCCCTTAGATACTGTATTTTCATTCAACCACTCTTTACACATACCATACTGTCACTGCATGCCAGAAAGCATTTGTGTTACCAATAGAACTACTAAAGATTATGATGTCACTGTCATGAAGCAGCAGGTGAGGACCCACTTTGCCATGAGTCCTACCTCCTCTTAGGGCGTTGTCTAAGTAAACCCGCTCTTTCTTCACAATACCCCTGATGGTGGGGATAGACTTTCCCGAGGGGAACACCAGGTCGCTACCTCTTGAGAGAGGATAGGCCCACGAGGCAGCTGGTCCAGGGGGACCAGGGGACACCAGAGAAAGGTATCAGAGGCACAGGTGTCGTCAGCAGGCCGGGTTGTAACCAGGGGCAACTGTGCGGGACAAAGATTTTGACACGGAGGCATAGTAGAAAGGGCTGGATGCTTCATATAGGAACATCATGATTGATCAGCTAGGAAACATGACACACGCTGCAGAAAGTAACAGCCTGCTGTGACCAGATCCCAGCACAACAGTAATCATCATTGAACACTGCACCCAGGACTGCAGCAGTAAGTAGGGGAACAGAAACACAGCAGCCGCCAATACAGTAACTCCAGAAGATCCACTTATTCTCCAACCTCAAAACTGGGGTTTTAAGTAGTCTTCCAATGTAGGCCTCCAATGTACGCTTCATTGCAAAAAGTACTAGGACACACCTTCAAATTATATATTTTTGCGCAATCGATGATAGATTTGATCAGGATGTTCGATATTTTGATCGAATATTGAATATGCCTATATCAAATGTATACATTCTATTTTCCTTCGACTAAATGAAATTTTGTTCGGATTTACTCGAACGAACAAAAACGAATGAAATTATTTGACATGTTCGTCATTGACAAATGTTTACATTTGATGGTTACCAATTCAATCAAAATTTACCAACATGTCCGATAGCTTTAGATCAATTTTCTGTTTGATATTGAACAAGTTGTTCCATACTCGATTTTCGTTAGATCAAAAATATTGAGCCGTTTATGGCCGCCTTAAATATACTAAAGAGAAAAGTTTCAGCTGGAGTTGGGTTTAAATAACAAAACATTTAGACAAATATTGTCAAAAGCAGCCCATGGTGGATTTACCCTCAACCTATTGTTTTGGTGACAACTTTATCGTTTTGTATATTCCAAAATATTCGTTTTTGTCTCACTGATGGACAAACAGAGAGGATTAGTATAAATAAAGCAATAAATAGGTGATACAGGGCTAAATCCTTTGCCACACTTTCCGAAGCTTGAAAAAGGGTTTTTGCTTAGGGGATAACGTCAGGGTTTTATATATTTAATGTACTCTGTAAAGCTGGTCATAGATATCTCGATTTTATGCACGATTTCTGTAAGATCGATCACCGCAATTGTATGCCACGATCGAACAATCACAAATCGATGCATGTCCAAAGGGATCAATCGATCGCTTTGACCCAAAATCCCATGTAAAATCGATAGAGCAGGAATCCGACGTGTCTGAAAATTTTAGTAGATCGATCGGAAATCAAGGGATGTTATTTGAGCCATGTGATCGTGTCCATCGTTCGATCCAAGAACGCCACAACCCCCTTCCCTTTTCTGTGGCGTCCAACCCACATTACATCGTTTCCGATTAGAAAAGCTGCAATCTGGAGATCGCCCAAGACGTGATCAATAGTGATGGCGCGAACCCGGATTTTGCCGTTCGCGAACGGCGAACGCGAACTTCCTCAAAAGTTCGCGAACCCGGCGAACACGCGAACCCGCCATTGACAATGGGAGGCGAATTTTTAAAAACAAAGGGACCCTTTCTGGCCACAATAGTGTTGGGAAAGTTGTTTCAAGGGGACTAACACCTGGTCAATGACATGACAGAGGGGAATCCATGGCAAAACTCACAAGAAATTTTTTTTTTCACACTATAAATCCGCACAAAGGATTTCTACAATGATAGTCAATGGGA
>CM070032.1:96210301-96251798 GCA_036250615.1 Ptychadena robeensis | reverse complement strand
ATATGTTCGCGAACACGTGGCGAATGCGAACATGCGATGTTCGCCGCGAATAGTTCGCCGTGATCAATCGATCGCGGGAATAAACCAGGCAGGAATCAAAGACGTGTGCAATTGATTCTGTTATTGGAATCGATTCCGAATTGCATAGCACAATCGTTTAAAAGATTGATCGCAGGGAAATCTAAACGTTTATGCCCAGCTTAAGGGCTTGTTTCCACTAAAGCAATCGGCCACAAATGGATGCGGTCGACCGCTACCAATGCAGTTTTGCAAGCGGTGGCAGGCGGTCGGTCACATAATCGGATGCAGTTTTTAGGTAGGGGTGTCTTAAATTTTACTTCCTGATCAACTAGCCCCCCCCCCCCCGACCGCGCATGACCCCGTCCATAGGAAATAAATGGACGCGCGTCCATAGTGAATACATTCATGTCAATGTACGTGACTGGACGAGGATTTCCGTTCGCAGACGTGGTTAAAAACGCAGTAGGGTGGCACTCAAAACCGGGTCCTAAACTGCGTCCACACCCAACCGCGCCAATCGGCACCCAACCGCAGAAGTGAAAACTGGCACATTGCTTTCTATGACTGTGCCACATTTAAATCGCATCCATCCGCGGCCGACCGCTCTAGTGGAGACAAGCCTCAAGGGGCCAATAAGTGATTTTTATACATGGCTCACTTGAAAATCTAGCAATGCTAAAGTTCCCAATTTTGTCCATGTTACCTATAATAAGGAAGGGATAACATATCATGTGTTTACGGGAGCAGATATCGATATGTTGGTATAGACATGTATGGTTTAGAGAATATTAACTTGCTATTTAACAATGGAGTCACACATTCATCATACACATGGAACATTACAGATGAACTCCTGTTTACCAGTATGGATTCATTTATGAAAGAAAGTAGCATTTTATTTTCCTGATTTGCTGTGACAGCTGCAGCCCATCTTTGTTGCCTGATGTTGGCGTCTGTATTTTTTAATTTCTCACTGGTTGGGATCAAAGCTCTTACTTATCACGTAGCACACGCTGCACTGCTTTAATGTTCTACCAATTAGCATCTCTTCCAATTTCTATGATCAAGGTCAAGGCCCTTAGTCACATGAAGTTTCTTTGTAATTGATGTCTTGTAGGAACATTCACTTGTGTAATTGAAAAGAGAGGAATAAATTGTTACAGTCTGCCTACCTCACGGTCTTCATTTTTTTTTTTTAAAACAAATGCAATTTCAGAAAAATGAATTGACATGTGTTCAAAATAAAAGTTCAGTGGGCCAAAGAAATTCTAAATGCGTTCTGCACGCTCATTGTAGATCTGTTGAGATAAACTCTACTAAGAATTGTGTGCTCACACTGAAACCCAAACCCCATTTATTTATCTTAAAGTTCCGACTTGGCAATTTAACCTGAGTTAAGCCAACCCATACACCTTTAGATCACTCCATGCAATTTCCTTTAGATCTACCAACAACTATGTAGTGCTGGGTCCTCCCTGATAGAATACATAGTGATTGGAAGGTTAAGAAAGCTCCTCATATTACATGGTTTTGGTAGAAGAAAAGTGGATTGTACAGAGATTGTATTGTAAGATTGTAAGGTGTATGGGGGGCTTTACACACACACATCATATACACATACGAAACATGTAGACACACACTCTACTTTCTTATAAGATAGAATAGGAGAGAGTTTTGGGCACTGTGTGCAATCAGAAAAGACAACTGACAGCAGTGAGAACCAATAGGCTGCAGTTCTTTCCTCTGTGCTTGCTGACAGCTTACGTGCCCAAAGAGAGGGGTCCCAGTGCCACCTCTGGCACGTGTGCCATAGGTTTGCCATCACTGTTATATAGTATATATTTTTCTTTCTGGGGTTCTTATTTC
Organism: Ptychadena robeensis; assembly: GCA_036250615.1. NCBI lineage: Eukaryota > Metazoa > Chordata > Amphibia > Anura > Ptychadenidae > Ptychadena > Ptychadena robeensis. The sequence continues at coordinate 96,249,911 of CM070032.1, read as the reverse complement.
ACCTACTACCAGGTAAATTAACAGAAGCTATACCTGTGTTTGGGTAAACCTCTCTGAGCTTTTCTTCACCAAGAACCCCATAGCACCACTATCACCACGGCATCATTCATTTCTCCTCATCAGCCTATGGTGGCCTGTTCTGAATGATAAAATGGAGTCTCTGTGAGAGATTAAAGTTCTCTTCAATTTATGACTTGCAACTACATTATTTTTTCTAACTGTTCGACAAAAGCCACCACTCTTGGGTCGTTGGGACTTGCCACAATAAAGCTGGGCATACACGTCACAATTTTTCTGCGATCGTTTTTTAATCCGATCGCCCATCCGATTCCAGAATCGATTTTAATTAGCGAAAACGATCGCAAACTGCAACAAACCATGCATTCAATTTCTGGGCGATTCTATCCTGAAAGTCTCAATATGTCTTGCACGCACACATTTATGGGTTTGGAGTGGTGTTAGCTGAAGAGCTGACCAGTGCCAAACAGCACACAAACAAAGGTAATTTCCACAAGAACCATAGATGGATCGCTTAAAACGATCGCATGAGACAACTAACAGCACTCCATTCCTTTTTTTTAAATTAAAACTATCTATCAGAACGGATCCGCGAACGATCGTTTTTCTGTCCGATTTTTGACAAAATCGATCGCTCGGACACTTTTGGCATGCTTACATTTTTATTCAATCCGATCGCGTGATCGATTTGATAAACGATCGGACTAAAATTGAACTAAAAATTGTGACGTGTATGCCCAGCTTAAGTCTTGATGCTGCTTGTTCAGATTGTTCAGCAGATGAACCAGCATTTTAATGGTACTTTATTTTGAGTTTCTAAAAGTTGGTTTATATCGCCTTTGGCACTTGAGATAATGTTGCCAGAAATGTCAGCACACAAATGCCTGACATGAACAGCTTTTATTTCATTTGTTATGCTAACCACACCCAAAAGAATCACAACTGAAAAATTAACAGTAGCATCCAATAACTCTTCACTTTATTGTAACCCCCAAAATGTATCCTTGGTCCTAAACATATGTTTTTAAATAGAGCTAAACAGAAGAACAAAGTTAAATATATCACAGCTATATTTCTTTGGTTGCCTTATTTTTTTTTCCAGAGCATCACATGACTTAAGATCTTATCAATCACATGGTAGATTTTTCGTTTGATTCCTGAATGGTCGGTTGCCGTGCGTGTTTGCGGTGATGGTTTGGGAGTTGAACGAGAAAACCCATGTTCGATCGATCCCGCTCAAAGAAATGTTGATCGAACAGGGAACCAACATGTTGGTAAATCCCTGTTCGTTTGCCATTACATTGGATGGGGACCAGGAGCCCTTAGGGATCGGGTCGTGCAGAATTTGGAGGCTGCAACCAACGAGGATTGGGCTAAAATCAGCCGTCCTGTCGGATCGCACAGTTATCCGACAGGACGGTAAATTTTAACCCGATCCCATTAGTTCAGCTGGGGGCGGCTGCCCCCAGCCAAAGTAATGAGCTGCACATAAAGAGTGCCGTCCGATTCTCGGCACTATCTATCTATCTATCTATCTATCTATCTATCTATCTATCTATCTATCTATCTATCTATCTATCTATCTATCTATCTATCTATCTATCTATCTATCTATCTATCTATCTATCTATCTATCTATCTATCTATCTATCTATCTATCTATCTATCTATCTATCTATCTATCTATCTATCTATCTATCTATCTATCTACTGTAAAGTGCTGCGTAATATGTTGGCACTATTTAAATACAAGATAATAATATTAATGGTAGGGATGTTAGATTGTGAGGTTTTCTCCTCCTGTTAGGGCCCCCATACACCTTTAGATTTCTCTGTCAGATTTACTTTAGATCTCCTTTTGTTTTACCAGAACCATGTAATAGGAGGGACTTTCTAAACCATCAAGTCTACCTTTGTTCAATCACAGAGGACCCGGCACTACATACTTGTTGGTAGATCTAAAGTATATCTGACAGAGAGATCTAAAGGTGTTTGGCCAGCTTTAGGGTATGTTCCCACATTGGCGACAATTGTGGAGCAGAGCTGCAGGAGATAGCTAGCACCCAGTGATCTCCCGCTGCCTCCCATGGTTAGACTTGCAGCACAGAGATTGCAGGCAGGAAGTGGGGGGGGGGGGGCATCTTGCCCCTCCCCGCCTAATTGCGCCCATAGAGAGTGAATGGGTGCGGTTAAAATGACACATGTTTTTTAACCGTGCCCATTCAGTTCTATGGCCATGATTAGGGATCGTCTGAGGCCCGCTATCAGAAATGCGGTGCCCCGATCGCAGTCTTAAGGCTAAGTTTAAACTGGCATTTTTTTACCACCAGGTAAACAACCTTTTTCGTGCAGTTGTGCCATAGGACCTCTATGGGGTCCTTAATTAGACGCCATGTAATCGCCTGCACTGTTTTGCAGACGACGACAGGGAGTCGTTTATCCCGCAGCTGTGGGAGTGCACTGGCGGTTTCCGAGCTGCAAGCAGCTCGAGAACCGCCAGTGTAAACTTAGCCTAAGTGGGAACAAGCCCATTCAACTAAATGGAGGCGATCAGCTGAGATCGCCTAAGTGGCAAATTAGCGTTAGGCAGTTAGTGATATAACTATGTGCTATGTAAAGCTCTGCGTAATATGTTGGTGCTATCTGTAATAGAAATTATTAATAAGTAAACAATTTTGTAAAGCACTTCCAGGCTTAAAACACACACAGGAAAGGACATTTTATATAATAAAGTAATAAACAGACTTTGCAAACAACACAGAGCGAAATCTACTAGGAAACCACATAGAGAAACAATGTAAGAAAAGCCAGAACCAAGGGGTAGGTTTTTCCAAAAAGGAACAAATGTTATATGAATGACTCATAGGTCCACACTACACAAAAGTAATGATAAAGCTGGCCATACACCTTTAGATCTCTCTGTCAGATATCCTTTAGATCTACCAACAACTATGTAGTGACGTGTCTTCTGCGATTGAACACTGGTAGACTTGATGTCCCTCATATTACATGGTTTTGGTGAAACAAAATGGTAACCTCGTCCGTTACCCACAAAAACACCACGGTTTTCCGCATGCTACCCTTGTGTCTCCAATACAGTGCTGAAGTTTCAGTACTGGGGCTAGTGTGAAAGGTACATTAAAAAAACCTGTGTACCTTGCATTAAAGTTTCCCGCCAATTCTTTCCAAAAAAAAAAAAAATGCTTTGGCTGGGACTGGGCTTTAGCTACATGTGACTGTTGTGTTAATAGCTATTAGGCAAATACAAGAATGATTCAGTCATCGCAGCTCCAGATTGCCACACCTAAATGTGTGCTGGTGCCATGAAATAAATCATCTCTGGATGAGGATTCCTGCAATATCGGGTGATGATCACATAACGTACCTTGCACTCGTGGCAACAGGCTGATGCATTACCACCCCCCAAAGAAAAACGATTTCCCATAAAAGTCACACAATTTACTGCATAATTAGATTATTTACTGATACTTTTGTTGTGAATTAAATCTATTACAGTCACAGACCGTAGTAATATAAATACTGTATATTGAAATTGTTTGTCGTTAACTACTCCTACTATTACCCTTTAACCAATTAAATGAAAGCGTTTGTTTTTTTGTATCACATATCCTGGAATACATACTGGAGAAGAAGCTGCAGTTTTATTGGTACAGTTGCAGGGTGGCCATACAGAATTTGATTTTTCGGTTCGATTGTTCTAAAGAATGATGGCTTTAAGCCAAACCTTTTAAAATTGATTGCTTTTTAGGTGACTTGATCGACCAAAAGTGCTCTAAATTGAAAAAAATCGATCGAGCAGTGGTCGGACATGTTGGTAAATTTCAGTGGATCATACAAGTATCTGATGGGTTTTCTTGGTATTTCAATCAATTGGTATTTGATGGTACTATGGAGCATGCACACAGAACAAAGGAAAGAAATCGATCTGTTGTCAATCAATCACATTATGTTTTTCAAAATTTTCCTTTTAAAGTCAATTGAATGGACAATTGAGCCTTGCATGCCCAGCTTTAGACAAAGGCTCCACTGGGGCGGTTCTGCAGCGGCTCCCATTGTCACCAATTTGTCAGTCTCCACTAAGCAGAGGGGGATTAGGACGCCAATCCCCATAGAATAGTGTCCACATCTTACTTTAACAGCTTGTGCTGCTGCCGATTGGGCACCTGACCCACCATTGCTCATCTTGGTTGCATGGAGCTGGAGCAAGGCAGTGGTACAGATCTATAGCACACTACTTTCCCATGTCTATGCTTTCCCACCATTGCGATAGAACAGTGAGAAGAGCCATAGTATGCCAATTATGTCATTGTGGCCACCACTTGCCCTTGACTTACTTGATGTACCAAAACATTTCTGACCTGCAATGACAACTGTTTTGGAATATGAAGCAATAGCAGACATCACCAACATGTAATCTGACTGTACCCCCATGTGTAATTTTTGAACCCCCTGGACCAGCACCTATGGTGGTTGCCAGATTGCCCAACCCTTAAGCCTGCCTTACACATACCGATAATTTTTACGATCGATAAAACCCGACCAATGTTACTACTTGATCAGCAAAATCTGTGCAGGTCCACATGGTACGATAGATACATTTCAATTGAAATTGGTGAAATTTTCGATCAGAAAGTGATCGGACAAGTAGAATTTTTTTTTATTGCATTTATGATAGCACGGGGAGTCCGGACCCATAGGCAGATGATCGACCTTTAGGACACTGATACCTGAAACTACTAAGTAGCTGTAGACACAGCCGTGATTGTACTTCCCATACTTCTTGACTCTAAAACAGGTCTGGTCGTCGCCACTCTTGCTGCTAACCGCGCCGTTGGTTGGCCCCCCGTTCGCTGCTCATTGGGTGCCTCCGGTTGGGCCCTTCATGGCCTTTTCTTTCTCCTCAGCATTGGGCAATGTGTTTCTACTGACTGATGTTGTCGCATATTGTTGATCTAAACACAACAAGATCCTCCCCCTGAAGAAGTGACCAACACGAAACGCGCGTTGGGGTTTATGCTGGTGTATCCAGGAATGTGGACTTCAGCTGATCTTTTTTGATGTGCATGACCTATACTGTTTATTCTACTAATATGCCCAATATCTGTAACACTTGACCAGAAAGATACTTGTTGTCAATATCTACCGGTTTGGCAGATATCCTTGTTTTTAATCATTTGTGCTGTGTATAATAAATTGATACGCTTTGGCCGCTAAAGTCCCCCTGCCTTGGGGTTCACCCAAGGGAAACAAAAGGGAGAAGAGACAGTGGGTCTCACTCCTCTTGTTTTTTTCTATAAACATTTTTTATTGGTCTGGGAACATCGGGCAAGGGTTTTGTGGTTTCCCGATCGAATTCGTGCAGATGATGCTTATTAGCATATTGAAACTTCTGGTGCCAGCATGTTGCAGCTGGTGACTGGATGGATTGATCATAACAACCAAAGAGTGTTTGTGAAAATGATATATGAAATAACCAGTTGCAATTTTTTTAATTGCTGTTAACATTGTATTATAATAATTTAGTAATGGTTTACATTTTGTTAGTTTCTAAAATAAAGTTATTAACTACCGCTGGACATGATGCATTTTGGGGTGATTTTTAACCTTTAACCAATGACATGCATTGCCACCACCTATTTATACACTATCCTATCAGCTCCTTTCCATACCCCCCTAAATCACTTCCACATCGTCAAATAGAATTAACGATTATTTTCGATTACATTAACATCAAAACTGGAATAATTGATCCAAAATCAGTTTCCCTATGTGGTACCATTTTAGCTAAAAGTACGATCAATAAATGATTGCAACATCGGGATTCATCTATCTGTTTTTTTCGATCGTGAATATTATCGGTACGTGTATGGCAGGCCTTTGCACAGCAGCATTCATAGGAGTAGGCCTCTAGTCAGTGCTTTGGTGTTCACCTAAACATGAAAGATATAAAACAAAATGCAAGCCCTGACTAGATGGCATTCATTCTGCTAAAGCTTTGATTGCCATAAACAATTCTCAGTTTTTTTTTATATAAAATAGGTCAGTGGAGATTTTTGCTCCAGCCTCACCCCTAATTTCTAGTCCTGCCTACTTCACCACAAACTGATTTGTTTACCTTTGTAACCATTATAGCATCATCATAGCAACCCCTACTAACAACTAACTTAGCTTGGTGAAACGTTTTCATTAGTAAGTTCCTAAAACAAGTAAAAACAAGCATAACCTTAGGAAATAGTTTTATGTTACCGTGGTGCAAAGTGAAGGAAAGTCATTACAATATCTCTTTCAACATGGTCTCCTGGATTAGGTGATGTTGATGAACAAAATTTACAATAAGATCCATGGACAATAATAATGTGCCAGTACAGGAGTGCAAAAGAATGGGTTGCCAATCAGTAATAACCAATTCTTCCATTACACCAGTGGTTCCCAAACTTTCCTTGCAGGGCCCCCCTTTTCTAGGAACATTATCGAGCCCCCCCCCCTCCCTATTCAAACACAAGTTAAGAATGAGGGCCTGCACCCCATTGGAATACCTTTCCGCCCCCCAGTTTCGGAACCACTGCATTACACTGGTATGCATAGAAGAATCCACTGTAGTTTGAAGCTCTGTGAAATTTAAGAGCTACCGTATTTTTTGGACTTCTTTGGACGCACTCAGTTTTTAGGGCAGGAAACCCAGAATTTTTTTTTTATAAGGTTTCACATCAATTGGGTTAATGCAATGAATTCAATGAATGCAATATTCAATTCAGCCAGTAGATGCCACTAGCAGCAGTACACTCTCAGCACACGTCATTCTCCACACTGATTGGGAGGAGGAGGGGTGCTGGGCTGCAGTCTCCTACTCTCCTCTGCTCTCAGGCTGTCTGGCTGTTCTTGTGTCCGTGGTAGCTGCGAGTGATTGCAGTTTCCACGGACAGGAGAGAGGTATAGATGGCCGTTCATCTATGCCTCTCTTCATTACTTATGCCAGCAGGGCTCTGAGCTCTGCTGGCATAGGCAATTTTACAGTTCAGCTGGGAGAGCCGGACACCGGCTGGCATCTCTCAACTGACAGCTCCTCCAGCACCCTGGCTAATCTCCGTGCCGGGAGAGCTGGCGGGAAGCCAAGGCGCCAAGTCGCACATTCAGACGCAGGCAATTTTGGGGGTGAAAAAGTGTGTCTTATGGTCCGAAAAATATGATAGTTTATCTCTGGAGCATCTGAATGCCAATGTAAGAAGTGGCCAGGTTTACTGGTAGATCTACAAATACTGTGGTTGAATGGTTACATTACTGTGAAATCTGCTAAGAAGTTGTATCTTTTGTTTGGAGAGAAAAGCTGAAGGTTACATCAGAGAACCCAACACAAATTGACAAGGCCAGATTTGCAGGGCACCAGAAGTACAACCATGGCCCTCTTTTATGTGTAGTTGCACCAGCTAAAGATAACGTCCTAGCACAAAATCATCTAAACCGCGGCTCACACATTGATGACCCAAAGATCGCTGGATTGTGTCAGGGTTCCGATGCCATCTACTTCCACATACACAAATGAGTTGCAGCAATGTTGATCCCTATCATTGAACATGAAGTGGCCAACTCATAGGGGACCTAATCAGTCTGGGTACCATCAGTCACCAGCATCACCAAATACAGGTGAGCACATCAAGCAAATGAAGAGCTTGGCTAGATTGAGATAAAAAAAAAAAATGTGGAGTTTAACAGCATTTACACCAGGATGGACACTGTTGGTGTGTTTTGAAAGGAGGAATTAACTATATATTTTCCGCATTTTTAGAAAGACTAGCTGGTCATAGCATCCCTTCGGCTTGTCAGTGCTGTAAAACTGTAACTGTCACATGCGTCAATTGCTTGTGCAATTTAAAGATCAACTGTCAGTCTAACATCAATGGATTGTACCAACAGACAGTGTGATCGATTCAAAACGATCTCTTCCTTCCCAATGACCTTTGTACATGCTACCATTGGATACAAGTCCATCCAAATACCTAGAAAACCCATCAGATACTTGTACCATCAACTGAAATTGTGTGTCACTGTTTTATGTTTCATGTCCATCTTTTGGTCGATTGATTCGGGTAAATTCATTTTCAAACGATCGACTTAAATGACCTTTTTTTTTTAAAGGGGCAGAGAGGAGACTTCCCATTATGATGAAAGGGACAGTGTCCACTACATGTTATAACCAGGATCCCCCATCCAAAGTATCAAATGGGATGAATTTTGCAAAGTGGTGCACATCAATTTGCTGTTCCATCGACGAACGCTCAACCCTCATTTTAGCGTGACGTCACCATGCCCCACTCTAAAAGCAGCACTGGAACAGCATTGAGAGCGGCATTTTTATGTCAATGAATTGGTTGCCCTATCGGACTGTGCCCTAAGCTGCAGGGATACACGGCTCCATATTTGAGCTGTTCGTGAATTTTTCGGCGCTGTGCTGAGCTGCCCCAATATCGGCAGCCAGTAGGCAGCCCAGCCGATACTTTGGATGGGGAAATTTTAGGATATCGAACAGGGTTTTTCAACATGATCCCTATTCAGCCGAGCAAGATCTATTCATCAGAATACACGGGTCGATTTTTTGCAGATTTTAGCTCCATAAACGCGCACGGCGCTCGTCTGTGCTAAAATCTGTGAAAAAAACGACTCGGGTATTTCTAGCCGAAGTGGCTTGAAATCTGCCCACAAATCACCCACCTTGTGTCATGTCAGTTGACTCAGAGCTCCCAGGTTCCCAAAACCATAACGCGCTTTGAAATACTTCTTTATGATGGAAAACAGTTGGTGATAAGGTATAACTGATAAACGTTACATATATACCATACACACAATGATGTCATAACGTTTCATGTTTATTCAGAATGATAAATCCCCGCCAGAAATCACTGACAGAGAATGTCAGCCTGAGACGCAGCCTATCACCCCCCATGTGTACCCCGACCACTGTACATGTAGTGTACAATCCCATATCATAAAATACGCCTCCTCATGTTTATTTCTATCATTCAAATCTGACAGAACATGAATTCCCTGTGCGGGGTGGTCTATGAGAGTGAGGTCTCCGGGTGCCTGTATCGGCCCCATACGCCGTGGCAGTGTACACGGCGCCTGGTACCGGGAGGCTCATTACATGGAGGAAGGACAAGGCAGGTCACAGGGAGGGGAGCAGGAAACTGAGGAGGGGAGAGGTCAGCCTTCACGGCGGTTGGAAACCAAGGAAACACAATGCTATGGAGGAAGCGGGAGACTGAGACACAGCTTTGTTATAATCCAGTGACACTGCTGAGGTAAGTATGGCTCCGTCCTTCCTCCTACTCTGCCTCCACCGATCTCTGCTATACCATGTGCTCTGTGTGGTGTATACATTGGACTAGTATGCTAATGCTCAGCACATATATAACATTGTGTACTCTTCTATGCAATGTTACCCTTCTGTGTGTGCAAGTCAAAGGAAATATGGCATGCTGCTATCCTGGATGTACTAGTCTCTGGCTGTCATGCAGATCCTCAGCTATCAGACCAGCGCTCTGATCTTCTTACTTTTGTTGGTGACTCCAGAAGCACTGAATACAGAGGATCAGCATCACAACCAGGCAACTAGCATTTTCATCCTGTAACAAATGGCCCACCAATTCTCCTAAGGGTCTTGCGTGCACTGGTTTAGGCTGCATGCTTTTGGAAAAGTAGAGGCACTAGTCCCATCTCTTTGTATTAGGGCTGATGTTTTTTATTGGATTATTATTATTAATCCATATGTTCATTTATGCGGTATCAATAGTGTAGCTAATTGGTGCTTGTGGACCATGTCATCCTCGTTGGGGGAAAAAGACACAGGAGTAGCACTGGCCATTTGCTGTTGTTGTTATTTATATAGTGCCACCAACATATTACGCAGCGCATTACATAGTATATATATATAGTCATATCGCTAAAGCTGGCCATACACTTTTAGATCTCTCTGTCAGATATCCTTTAGATCTACCAACAACTATGTAGTCCCGGGTCCTCTGCAATTGAACACAGGTAGACTTGATTGTTTAGAAAGTCTCTCTTATTACATGGTTTTGGTAAAACAAAAGGAGATCTAACAGACAAATCTAAAGGTGTATGGGGGTACTAACTGTCTCTCAGAGGAGCTCACAATCTAATGTCCCTCCCACAGTCATGTATATTTTACTTATGCAGTAAGGGAAAACTAAACGTTTTCAGTGATCCTCCCTAGGGAGCAAGGGGACTTTTAAGGCAGTAATATCAGGAAATAGATTAGATTTATTTATTCACAGTGAAATCGTAAAGTCAAATACAAAAATGAGCAAATTATCAAATACAAAGCCAAGATACAGTGGTATACATATAATTCCAAGCATGGTTAAAATTTACATTTACAAAACATTGCACTAGCCACAATCAGATCTCACAGTCTATAATTATATGTATGTCCTGTTCTATGTATGTTGCATTTTGCTATCTAGTATAGCCTAGTGTTTGATATTGAAGATTTAGACTTCTTTTATATTTGTATGACATGGTGCACTTGATAAAAATACTTATTTTCTAAATATTAACTTTATCTTGGATGTGTTAATTAATTCTAAATTGTTTTTATAGGTGGAATATGAAAAAAGAAGTGGGTTGTGATGTGTTTTCCCATAGAAAAGGGTGTTATCACTGATAAGGAGTTTGCATGCTGTGGGTTTCAGGATGTTCTGGGGGAATTTTAGAAGCATGTCTTTATTATATTTTTATTAATTTGTATTTATATAGTGATGACATATTACACAGCATTTATATAGTGATATCACTAACTGTCTCTCAGAGGAGCTCACATTCTAATGTCCCTACCATAATTATGTATATGCAACTAACACAGTCATAGCCTAAAGGTAGGCATACATGTTGACATTCTCCGTCGATAGATGAGGGAAAGACTGCAGCGTGATGATGTCATCATGCTGCAGCCGATCCCTCAGAGGATCGGCAGGCACTCTGTGTGGCGGACATTACTTTGTGATCGGCTGGTAATTCACCAACGTGTTGGATTCCCATGAAATCCGGTATGGGGGAGATTTCTGGTCTGTCTCGTGAGGTGGGTGCACCCGAGTTGTGGCCAAGCAACTGCCGGGCGATTGGCAGGAACACACATGATGGTCAAATGGCCAACCTCCCCTTCTGTATAGTTGGCAGGGTGCTGGGATGTTTTCAGGAGGCTAGGTCACAGCACCTCCCATCTGCCATGATGTGAGCACATAGCACAGAGAAGCTCAGGAACCCAGTGATGATTGTATATAAAATAAGGTATGTGATGAAAGCATGAAAATTATGTTAGTTGCCAGCGCAGGAAAAAGTAGAAAGTAACAAAATAATGCGTTACTTTGCAAGTCACACAGAAAGTGTTCTAAATAACTCCTTCTTGTATTTACAGATGATTGATTCAGTCCGAATGCGCCGCCAAGGGGCTGTGGACTTCAAGTCTCACTATGAATATATGTGTGTTTTACAAGATTCTGTCCCCTTGCAAGCTGTGAAGGCCAATCTACGAAGAGGCGCCCTTAGCTTCAACGCAGACCGGATCAGACTAGCGGACTGGCCACCCATTCTAAATACCCTAAAAATTAATAAAAACTTGATTAACGTGTCTATAAAAAGTTGCCACCAGCCGGGACTTGGAGAATCAGGTTAGGAAGATGACTCATTTTTTGTGTGCGTATTATGAATTCATAAAGCATGATGATGGATTGTTTGATAATTGTAGATATAGTGTTTGAGAAAAACCCTCTAACAATGATAGGTACCCTAGCTGGTCCAAACCAGCCTATAGCATCTGTTTTATCCTAAAGAAGCCTTGATATTCTTTTCAGGTATTGGAGAACCCTGGCTAACACAAATTAACTGGGGTCCATGGTAAAATTGTCTTTTACATTGGATGTCCTTTTAAGATCTTGACTCCATTTGGTGTCTTAGACGCGCACCCAATGGAATGCTTGGGCCACATTTAGGGAGTGAAATCCGCCAATGCGATAATAATGCATCCATTTGGAGCAATGGCTGTGATACATAAAGAACCCCCATTATTTTTTTCGGGCGCATTGTGTGTTGACCATTTCTGCTCCATGCACTAGGCGTGATGAATGCGTAATGGTTACATATAGCCGAAATCATTAGGACACGCCCACTATGTTGATCAGCACATTGTAGCCCATAGGGAAGTATTAACAGCATCTTCAATGTGCAGTGAAGTCTAGGTCTTAAGCAGGGAACACACGGTATTGGAGATGTTCGAGTTTCCCTGTAGCAGCGTGATGACGTCATCACGCTGCTGCCTGATATCGGAGGAGCTGGAGACATACACTGCTGCGTCATCCAGACCAGCCGATGCTTTGCATGGAGACCCTGCGGTCTCCATGCAGAGCAGTGGACATCGACCGTGGTTTAGGGTCATGTCCGATATCCCTGTTTTCGAGCGGGATTGATTGGTCCCACTCAAAAACGGATGGCCAAATATGATATGGGCAAGATAGATGGCCGTGAGCGTGCACGGCGCTCGAATCGGCCATCGATCTGGCCCATATCTACACGTGTGTTCCCAGCTTTAAGCTCGATATTTGAGCCGTCTGATGTTTCCTGCAGCAGCGTGATGATGTCGTCACGCTGCTGTCACATATCGGTGGAGCTGGAGAGACTTTGCATGGAGACCTGCGGTTTTTATGCAAAGCAAGGGACATCGGCCGCATTTAACGGTCATGTCGGATATCCCAGTTTTCGAGCGGGATTGATTGGTCCTGCTCGAAAACTGGGATGGCCAACATATTAAATGGGCCAGATAGACGACTGTGAGCGCGCCTGGCGCTCGAAGCGACCATCGATCTTTCCCATATCTACATGTGTGTGCCCTGCTTGTACCATGTAATATGAGAGACTTTCTAAACAATCAACTCTACCTGTGTTCAATCACAGAGGACCCTATACTATATATTTGTTGGTAGATCTAAAGGATATCTGACGGAGAGGTCTAAGGTGTAATGACACCTTTTACAGATTATTAATGTCCTGTAGCCGGCTCTGGAGCCGTTTGGAGATATACATTTATCACTAGATGGGAGGAGATTCAGCCACAACTACTGGAGGAAGTCTAGGGTTCAATGGAACCTGCGCTCCTGACAAGTCAGGTAAGCTGTAACATCAGGTCAAGATATGTTTTCAGTCCACAGTTTGGAGGACAAGATGAAGCAAATCTAATAGAAATAAGACAAGAAAAGGCCAACCACACTCGTGTTATGTAATGAATGCTGGGTGAAAAAATTAAATAATGAATATGTAAATGAACGTTATCCTTGTACATAAACCAGAGTACTGTATAATACTAATGATATCATGATGATCATCATTTTTGATAGAATGTACTCAAGTGTTACCCGATCCAAATATAAGCCTAGGTAACAAATTTTTCTCAAAATGTCTAGAAAACAGAATGACTAAGGTATACGCCTAGGGTAGAAAATGCAGCAGCTAATGAACAGCCATAATATGTAATTAGTATGGTGTTGAAATTATAAGTAGCTAATTTGTGAGTTAATTTCCAAGCCCCTGAATATGATATGATAACCAACATTGCTGGAGATGTAGGGAAGGCTTGTATGAACATTTCAAATAAAGTATTGTAGTTTCATGTATTTTTTTTCCATAAATTTCATAAAACATTAACCTCCCTAGTGGTTAGCCCCAGTTAAAAACAGCATGGTACCGGCGATCTCAGCAGAGTACATAGTACCAATTTTCTGCCCTCCCCCCATTCCCCTTCATTAACATGGAGGTCTATGGCGTGGCCCCCTGGAAATGCTGCCGTGATATAGAGAATCTCAGCATCTTTTCACGGATATAAAGGGTTCTCCCAATCCCCGCTCCTGTAGTGGTTGGAGAAAACCGTGGACGAACTGGGTTTGTCTCAACCGCTTTGGAGGTTAACTTATTTTTGTAAAAATACATGTGTTAGAACAATACTTTTTTTTCAAATGGTCCCCCAACCTACATCTCCAGCAATGTTGGTGATAATACCATGTTCAGGGGTTTCGCAATTAACTCACAAAGTCTGCCTGGCAAATGATGCAATTGTCATCCATATACTGGAGTATAAGCTAAATTTAACTTATACTCCAGTATAAATAGTTAGTGTTTTGTTTACTGATTTTATTTCAGTATCATGTTTACAAGTTCAAAGCAATAATCTTCTATAACTTGAACAGATTCTGAAAAACATGGAGTCCACTTTCGAAGACGTATTCCACCTATTCGATCAAAGGACATGACTTTCCAGCTATGCCGAACACTTGCATCATGTTTGGGTGTGTCGGGCTCGTTGAAAGAGTTGGAGCTTCATGGATTACCGCTAAGGGAAAGAGACTTGAGAACGCTAGCTAAGGTTAGTATCTTGAATGCTAGATTACATCTGTCTCCTCATGCTGAGAAGGTTTGGTTTGATAAAACAGGTATTCCTATATGGTAACCAATTGTATTAAAATACAAAATATATTAATCAATAGGGATGGACCGAACTGTTCGCCGGAGAACAGTTCGGCCGCGAACTCGGCATGTTCGCCGTTCGCCTCGCCGGCGGACAGTACGGGTGTTCGACCCGTCCTGTTCGCCGGCCAGAAGAAGATCTAAATTCTTCCTCCGGCAGGATCAGAACCTGCGAGATCGTGCCGGAGGAAGAATGTCTTCACTACAAGACCGGGCATGAAGCCGGTCTTGTAGTGAAGATTCCGGCTCAGAGTAGGAAGTGACGTCAGTGACGTCACATCCGGCTCCCGCAACCAGGAACGATGCGTTCCAGGATGCGTTCCATGGACCGGATGTGACGTCACTGACGTCACATCCGGTTTTTCCGATTCAAATTCCCCGCCTAGAGGCGGGGAATTTGAATGTGTCCGCGAACAGGGCGGACGGCGGACATCTTTAAAAGTTCGACCCGCCCTGTTCGCGGACACTCCGGGCTGGTGTTCGCCCATCTCTATTAATCAACCAATCATTTTTCTAGCGAAGCAATGAATCTAGTCGGAGATTAAAAAATTTTGCTAGAGGAGCCCATTTAAGATGTTAAGTGGCAATTGATGAGGAATTTAAGGTAACAGAAAAAATGTCATTACTCCTTGTTTAAATCAATAGACCAGAATGCTGCAAATGATTACTGGTAGTGAAATTACTCAGAGACATCAAACGACTTTGGACTGAAATTGCTTTACAATAATATTGTAATTTCAGTATTTTATTGGTAAACTTTCTCAAGTATATGAGAACTTGATTGGCTGTTCTTTAACTACTAAATTCCTTCATACTCCTTACAATCTTACCATACAAGTTCTGTACAATTAACTTTTGTTCTACCAAAACCATGTATTATATCAGGGAGGCCATTATACTACAGAGTTGTTGGTAGATCTATTGGGAATTGTATGGAGTGATCTAAAGGTGTATGGGGGACTTAAGGAATATTATTTTTTTGTACGTTCATTTAGATGTAATAAGATATATATGGATAAATTCTAGGACAGATATGTTTGCATTGATTAAAGTTATATACTATATAACCCAGGGCTGTGGAGTCAGTCGATAAATTCTCAGACTCCTCAGTTTCTGATTCTTCCGACTCCTCTGTATTTAATATGCTAATGTATTGTATCCATCCATTGAAGGAAAGGAAGGCGACATACTTTAACCACAGAACTACTGGCCAGGAAACCAACACTGTAATGGCCAATGAAAGCAGAGAAAGGGAGTTAGGCAGAAGATGCTGCTGCTTTTTCCTTAAGCTAGGCACCACGCTGTCATTGATCGGGGATCAATTGAACGGACACATGGGCACATCACATCGATTACTGTTTAATTTTCTTAAAACACGCCTCTAAATCCGCATCCTATGCGGTTTGACCGCATCCAATGATTTCCTATGGGTGCGGTTGTGTGCGGATTTGGGACACGGATGCGGTTGGGATGCGGATTTAAACGCTGTAGGGTAGCGTTCAAAACCGTGCCCTAAACCGCTTCCGCATCCGTCCGTGCACGACCGCACCAGTGGAAACTATATTGAGGTTACCAATGGATGCGGTTCAGTGCGGATTCGGCGGTGCGGTTACCACCCCATGAAACCGCACCAGTGGAAACAAGCCCTCACACAGCTTCCGAGTGAGGAGTGCTGGCTCCGCCCCGTTTTTCCAACATGTTGGAACCCTGTTCAATCAAGTTCCTTCGTGCCGGCGCTATTAATCCCGCCCGAAGGAAAGCACACACAGGTAGGTTTGTAAACAGATTAGAGTACAATCAATCACCGTGAGCGCGCAAGTTAATTGATTGTACTCAAATCTTTTTACAGATCTACCCTAGCTTTAAACATGACTCATGATTTCCCTTGAATCCCAGAGTTAAGGCTGTCATACACGCACTGAGCGTCGGCCGATTTTGCCGCCGACTGATGGGCGCGCACGCTTGCCGATCGGGGGTCCCACAGCTTGGCCGGCCAGAGAACGGACATGTCCGATAATCTCTGGCCGATGCTGTTAGTTTCAATAAAGACCGGCGTCTCCATTGAAGCTAATTGCCGGCACACGAAGGGCAGAGTGATGATGTCATCACGCTGCAGTCTATAGCTCATCTGAGCTGGTCTGTCGGCTCCCACTCGGTACGTGTGGTGGGACCTTTAGGCTAGGGTCACAGTGGGTGCTGTAATGTTACGCACTGCATGCATTTATTCTTATAGCAGAGAAGTCGTTCATTACAACATTTGAAGTTAATTTAAACACATTTAAATTTAGTAGGAGTCGGAGTCGGTTCATTTTTTGCCGACTCCGACTCCAGGTACCCAAAAATGTCTCAGACTCCACAGCCCTGATTTAACCGCACAATAAGAAGGCGACCCTTCCATCTGGCTCTGTTTGTGTAGTCAGGAGTCTTGCTGATTACACAGTGAATACAGGGCCCTCTGTGTATGTGAGAGCTGGCAGCATTCAGTATGCAAACCAACATTGCTGAAGGGTGGGTTGGAAGAACTGCCCGCAGGCCGCTCTTCCATCTGCACTGTATGTAAGTTGGGCTCAAGCTTCCCAGCTCACATACAGAATCTCTGATAGTTGCGGCTGTGAGAGACAGCTTCCCCTCCTCCTATAACTCCTGCTCTTCCCGTCTGGGGACAGAGCTTTGGTCAGTAGAGTGGGAAAAACCTGACTGTTCACAGTAGCTGTACTTCAGTTACAGGTATAGTACTGCATTTCAGAGTGGCTAAGGTTCATGCAAGGTACGCAGGTTTACATAGGGGTTTCACATGCAATGGCACGCAGGACCCTCCTCCTATAGAATGGAGCATCTTATGGTCTGAAAAATATGGTACTTCGTTATTTTTCATTTCTTTCATGTGTTTCTTTGCACTTAGTGTATTGGACTGCACTGAACTTCCTGTGTTGCAGTAGCTACCTTAGTTATTCGGACTGTATGTAGCCACCACTTTGTGCACACCCATCGGTATTGTTACGTTAATGAAAATACGTTTTTTTGGCATATGTAGTCTAGGAAAGGTGTCCTTGAATAGCCTGGAGGGCACACAACAGGTTCCTTGGGACAGCATTGGTACAGGAAATCAGAGAACATAGAATATAGTGATAAAAGGGGTGATGAGCTTTTTTTTGGAAAAAAGAAATGTGCTTTATCTATTAGTTATTACTTATAGGCTGGATTCATTATTCTTTCCATGAGCGTTTAATAACCCTTAGATTTAACAGGTAACGTAGGTGGTGTATTGTACTGCATCAGGTTTAGTTTCATTTTGTATCCACAGTATATTATTATTGACTTAGTATTGTTAGTTATTTCCTAATCACCATTTAATATTATGTTTGTTCACATGAGTTTTACAAGGTGACAATGGGAACTCTTTTTTTTTTTTTTTTGTTCTTCTTAAAGGGTTTGGCTGCCTCAACGTCTTTGGAGAGTGTGTCATTGCCATACTGTTCATGTGGAGACGAAGGCTTAGAAAGTGAGTATTATTTATCATTCTGTTCTCAACAAGTGTAATGTGTGTAGCCATTGATATGCTCTTTTTCAAGTTAAAACATATTACTTATATTTACTCTGAAATAATTTGGTAGTGAATCAAAAAAACACAATTGCATTTTATTTTGCCATCTGTGTGCCTCTGCCCTGCACTTGCTGTTTGTAGACACAAATGTAGACTACAAATTAAAATAATTTCATGTCATTTTTCTTTTTTCTTTTTGTATTTACCATATTTTTCGCACTTCAAGACAGGTTTGTCAGTGAAGCCCTTCTGACATACACAATTAATTGCTCTGCAATCCCGCTCTGACTGCGTGTGAGAGCTGGATACACAGAGCCAGGGCAGTGTGTAATCAGACAGTCCGGCTGATTACACAGTGTATAAGAAAGAATTGTCTGTGTTGGATCCTTCCTATGGCTCTGTGTTACTTTCTGTGAGCTGGTTAGCTTGAGCCCAACTCGCACACAGTGACAGATGCTGATTGGAAAGCTGACGACGGGAAGCTGGATTCAAACTGCCTGGCTCACATACAGCTCTGCTGTCAGGGCTGCAGACAGGGACTGCTGCCCCACCTCCAGAATAGTTTTTCAGCCATTGGACATTCAGAAGTATAGGGTGCTTCCTATACACCGGAGCATCTTATGGTTTATGTTCAGAGTTGTGGTGAACACCCCCTGCTCACCAAAAAGAAATTGTAAATTGATTGACTTTACTTATGCCCCTCTACCTGGTCATATATGGCACATAAGGGGATTTTTCTCTACAGAGCATTGAGAAAAGTGGACACCTATGCCTCTCCTGAAATTAAAGAGGAATTTCTCTTAAATAAGCCCTCCATACACGCTTCAAATTTCTGTTGATCTGCCAGCAGATGTCATCACGTGCGGCTGGTCGAGGCAAGAATCGGCTGTGCAATTAAATTTACGGACAATTTTGCCGCAGATCAATCGCCGCAAGCGTGCATGGCAGTCGAGCTGTGGCAAAATTGTCCGCAAATCCAATCGTACTGAGAAAGACATTTTTGTTATAATAGATTACTTGTGTCCATCTAAAGGGCACAACCAAGATGTTCTCCATTTAACCTGCATATGGTGTTGGTGCATTCTGTATATGTCCTCTGGTATGTGATGTCTATCTTTGATGTCCCATTATCACTGGAGATGTATGCATGCCCCTTTATCTTGGTAACTAGATTAATCCCCACTAGCCACCTCCATATGGATCTCCACAGACACACACTACAAATTTTGCTGGAAAAAAAAATATCAAGGGAAACGTCTGGTGCATCTTTACTACATCACACCAGTATTCCATAGGTCCCACAAAAATTCTAACAGTGGACCTTTTTATGAAATATTGAGCTTGTAACTAGATGGTTAGTACTGATTGTGTACAGGGCCCCCTTCGAGCAGCACAAATGGTTATGTGATAGGACCATCTGCCTCTCTAAGCAGATCCCACTAATGTTATGCCTGCAATGTCATTCCCTTTTTTTTATTATGCAGGAAATTCTCTAACTTTAGGTTCAATGAGAATGACTAGACAATGAGATGTTTATGCATAAACTGTGTTACTTGTGTTATTTAAAAAGCCTGAGCTGTAGATGGAGATTGCACAAGCAGTGGACACAGTGAGTCATTCTCGGCAAGCATTTCCTCCAGTGACTTGCTGCTTTTATTTTGAGGAATTCATATCTGCAGTTTCCTGGTTTCCATGGAGATCAGAGGAGTATAAATTTAAAATTGTATTTTTGAATCTGCAACGCCTTGTACAATCAGCTGTTTGATGTGCTGCAGTATGTGAATTAATGAACTTTCAATGGAGCAATCACTCTGTAAAGAACAGCACAGTCTTCCATCTGTGAACTCTAATCCCATATCTTTCTAAAGCATTATCATCTGTCTATTTGTAGAACGCTTTAAGAAACTTTAATGTTTTTGATTCAAGCCCGTCAGTGGAATGCGGACCCATCTAAAATGGGTATCTCAATGTTGGGCAGATGGCAAGAGGCCCATTCACTCTTTAGTGAGGGACTTCAACATTGTGACCTATTTTCAGAGTTCCCAGTGATGTCTCCCTGTTACTTTACATGATAGTCTCATTTATCCTGCAGGATTTTAAATGTACTATATATTGTGATGGAGTGCCATATTTTGCAGACTAGAAGATGCTCCAGAGTATAATATCTTGGCTTTCTCCTCCTCTGCTAGCCAGAGCTCATGCACTGATTGGCAGAGTTGGAGTTAAAGAAGTGGAAAAGCTGTCTCTGATAGCTTCCCTGCCTCTAGCCCTGACTGGCAGAGCTGTTTGTGAGGTGGGCAGCTTGTGCCCAACTCCCATACAGTGTAGATGGAAGAGCGGCATCTCTTCCATCTGCACTGTGTGTGAGTTGAGCTAAAGCAGCCCAGCTCACAGTTAACACAGAGCTGAAAGAAAGATCCACAGCTCTCTTATTTGGCTGATAACACATTGCTTGGTTCTGTCTGTGTGAAAGCTGCGGTGTGAGTGCAGCTTTCACACAGGCAGAGATAGATGGGAGAGGTGCCGACTGGCAGCTCTTTCATCTGGTTCTGCTCTTTATTGTTTATTTTAGTGAAGATGCTGGCATGGAGCACCTTTCATTTATAAGATGCAGGCATTCGTACATTACCTTAAATTATTAAAACAATTTTAAAATGTTTTTGTTCTAAGGCATTTTTTCATTTTGAATATGTCAGGGACTTCCCTTTTACATCCTTTTGCATTAGACACAATGGGAAAGGAGAAGATAAGTTTACAAAATGGGAATGACTGTTTTCATTGAACAAGTGTCCCCCATAAAAGGCCTTTCTTTGTAGCCTGCTCTGGTGACATTGATCACTAAGAAAGAAATGTTCCAAATATGGTCAAAGACTAATAAAAACCTAGCATGGGTATCCAAAATGAGCAAACGTTAGATATGCTATAATAGCATGATGAAGACATCCACCATTCGTGTCTCCACTTGTACCATGCAAGGTAATTCATTTTTTGTTGATAACATTTGTTGTTTGACAAGTAGCTTCTTACCTTCTCTATTTAATGATGAATATGCTGTTGTCTTTTAGTTATCTGTCAAAGTGTGAAAAATTCACCGGCAATCAAAATGGTAAATTTTACTGGCTGTAACCTGACATGGCGCGGTGCTGAATACATTGCTAATATTATCAAGGTAATTGAAAGAATAATGGCCTGGATAACCAAAGCATGAGACATTTTTTGTGGTAGATCATTTGTAAATGAGCTATGATTTATACAAGCATGACACCTCTATGTAGCTTCAGAGACACTTTAACAAAAATGCTATTTTCCTCTTTGGCTGAATTCATGTATGCTTATACCAGTGGTTTCCAAACTGGGGGGGGGGGGGCAAGGTATGCCAGGGGGGCACTGGTCCTCATTCTGAACCTGTATTTGAATAGGGAGGGCTCAATAATGTTCCTTAATAGAAAAGGGGGGGGCCTGCAAGGAAAGTTTGGGAACCACTGGCTTATACTGACCTATTAAAACCATTATATTACCATACATTCTGAGTGCATAACTGCTTTTTCAAAATATTTTATAGTAGGTAGTTATTAAAGTGTGCTGTATTTCTATGCTTCTATAGAACTGCTTCATTGTAAATCATCTTTATGAAAACATAATGGAAGAAGCAATTGGACAAAGACCTGGAGATGACGCTATGCTCTTGTCCATGTTGCATTTATTATGATCATTATTAGGAAAGCTTATTGTGTAATAATACTGAACGTTTTTTCTTATTTCTGCCTTTCTGTCAGCACCAAGCAACAAGAAGGCACAGTGAGGCCTGGGCAGAGAGCCTGAGATATAGAAGACCTGACCTTGACTGTATGAGTGGATTGAGGCGAATCTCTCTCAACTGTAATACCCTTGTCGGTGACCAAGGAGCAAAGGCATTAGCAGAAGTACTTGGAGAGGATCTCTGGTTAAAAGGTGGGTAAGGACGAGTTAAAGCTGTTAAATATAATGCTGAAGCAGAATATCCTACTAACCAGTCCACAAGGGTTGTGGTGTATTAGGGCTTGTTCACACTAACCGTGCTGCAGCTACAGTGATCTTGCGTTCCAGTAATGCGCAATGCCGCTCAGTACCGAAGATTTTTTGGAGCATGCATATTTGCCTGGGCAGCGCAAGCATCCAAACACTTGTATAGACTTCATATGTATATCCAAGTTAGGGGAAGGCCCAGTAAATGTGGAGCTTGAAATGATTAAATCACAAAGAATAGAAATAATGGAACTGTTTTGTGTAATTTCTATCCACCAGTCGGAGTTAAAGTGAAAGCTGATTGCCAAAAAAATACCCTTGCAATAGGGCTAGTCCTATAAGCCTTCAATCATTCTATTGGTTTTGTCTAGTGCAGCAATGTCCCAATATTTTGCAAAGAAGGCCAAAGACCAATAGTGCTGCAGATATGGTTCTTGGGGGTTGGGATGGAAGATCTTTAGCCATGTATACAAAAAAACTCCACAAAAAATAGAATGTATAAAAAAAAAAAGAAAAACAACACTTGTGGAGAGGTTGGTGTAGCCCGCTCCAGTGCAGATCAAATTACATATATTTGATTTTATGACGGAGACATTGGGTCAGTGAAAACACAGACAGCAATTGGGCTCCGAGCCTCACGCTTTCATCATTCTCCAGTTCTCACCTACAATGGATGACCTAAAGTGGCAATAGCAGTTTTAGATATGGGCAGTTGCTCAGGGCATCATCACACTTGGGGGTGGCATCAGGGTATCAAAAAAATTTCACACCAGTGTGCCCACCTATAAAGCAAAAGCCCGTCCAGGGAGAGAGAAGCTTGTCTCCCTCCCTGGGCACTCTGGAGGATTGCTGGTCGCCCCTGGTTGCTGTCCAGCAGTCATGCGAGGTGCTCACCGGGGGTGGGGGCAACAGGGGAGAGAGATGCTCGTCTGGAGGAATCTCAAGTGGGTGCTCGTCCAGGTCACTGATCTGCCTAGGACTGCCCCTGTAATATGGTGTCCAATCTACTAAACAAAGCATCTTTGGAGAGGAGGCTATATGTGGCACCATGTCAACACAGAGATAACAAGGAAAATAATAACCCCTCACCAAAAACAAGTATTTACCCATTTTGAGGGTAGTCGCACTGCAGTAATTTCACATTTTGCCTGGAGGCTTTAAGGACTACAGTCCTCTCTCCATCCCTGGCCTACAGATTGGACAAAGAGGAGCAGCAGCAATGTGATAAAGTCTTAAATCTTTATTTCTCTTGCTATCAGTATGTTCTTTAAAGTATATGACATAAGTGGCTAAGGTGAGACCCAGTCCCCAGTTGTCAGAAGGCGTGCCCTAGCCAAATAATTTGTAATATCGAGAGGACCCTACAACCTAGGTCTTTAGAACTCTAGGAAGCAAAAAACTAAGCTGATGGCATTACAGGCACAAAGGATTAGTATTTGGAATTTGTATATAAAAAAGTCTTTATTAATATTGCACTTGGTAGAAAACAAAATAAATAAATGTATAAATTTAAAAACTTATTTAATCATGTTTATATTTTAACATATTGCAATAAACACTTCCAGTTCAAACCGTGGCCTCCATATAGGTGGCCCAACTGGAATTGCTTGTACATACATTTACATAATTAAATGTCTAAAAACAAACATTAAATGTGGACTTGATTTGTTGGGCGTTTGGATATATTCAATATAACTTCACCGATCTCCGACGCGTTTCGCCCTCTTACGCTTCCCCAGGGAGATGTGTATGCGGTAAGACAGTTATACAGCGTATCTAGGTGTACATATCAAGAAACCAAAGTTAGTCTTCCAGTTAAAATAAAATGAAATTTTGCAAGATAGTTCTGACAAAACTATCAACAAGGTGCCTATATATCATTCATATGAAGTTAACTTTCATTACTCACATAGAGATTGAAGTATACGTCACAAGTCTTATATACACAGTTTTTGTTGCGGGTGCATATGTTACTGACGGGACATGGACTGAGATCGTCAAAAGTGCCCAGCGATGACCTCCACGGGAGGGAGAACCCCCAGTCCCCCACAATTGTGGGCCCCAAGATGGATAGGGCACTTCCCGGATGGGAGGGGGAGAAAACAAGTAGCAGCTGGGAAGTAAAAGGAGGGTAAAAAGCGGACAGCCAGGGTTATCCCAACAAACCAGTGGCCATTTAAGATGAAACAACAGGGACCTACCCAGTCAAGCAGAGCAATACATATCCAGAAATGAATTCAGAGGGGTGATAAGTAGTTGCACCCAGAGTGATGAATTCACCTGGGATATTGGCAATGCTGGAAGAGAGGAGGCATAGATGAGAGAGGCTGGAGATGGAGCAGACCAGCATAGATAGAGTATGTGGAGGGCGCTTACCGCTGTGTAGATAGCCCAACAATAGCCTGTGGTAAATGAGTCCAACCTGTAGGTCGCCGCATCACCCCTCGCCTTCCCCCTCCTACTTATAATCCCCTCCATTAACAAAACACATGAGGTCATTGGCGGGGAATGGGAGGGGGCAGGTGACAGACCAAAAACCCCAGATGGATCACCACCCCAAGAGAACGCCCACCCCAGGTGGATCACTTAGTCTGGGGCGGGCACCCGGTTACCACGCCGGCGACAGTACATTTAACTTTAAGACCCAGCCTTAAAGTTGACAGGTATGCATCCTGTTCCTGAATTGAGCTAGAGATGGTCAATGAGATGTCGAAATTATGACAATAGCATACAAATTTTATGCAGACAGATCTGGTGATTTGCTTCTACATAAATTCTTTTGCAGCTCCCCAAGAGAGCTTTTCATCCTAGTCAATACATTTATTGCATAAGACTAGCAAACTGAATGAGTAGTCAAATATGGTGTGGTGATAAATACTGTTCTGCATATTTCGGCATAATACTAGAAATATTTGTTCCCTGTTTAGAGTAGTTCATTGGTTTGGTGAGTACAAATGTCATATGATACAAAAGTAGGCCTGCAGCTGTTCAAATAAAAGGAGTAAAGAGAATACAGACATGTGAAATATTCAAAGGAATAAAAGGGGGGTGAATGTGGGACAGTATAGAGAAGAGCCAAAAGGTTTCCAAATGACTAGATATACTTCAAAGACAAGATACCTGCTGATTCCCCTTTTAGCCGCAGTGTCCAGGCCCTAATTATTTTTAATGTGGGCGATTTAGGAATTTTTCCACACGGTCATGCTCATATGATGCTCTGTTAAAGACTGATAAAGACGGCATTAGCCGTGAAATAGAGAAATGCAGTGGGTCAGTGAATATGGAATAAAACTAGTTCTGGCTGCAATATGAGGAAATAGAGACAATTACATTATTTGTGTGCCCTTCAGTCTTCCAATACAGTTTTTCCTTTTTTTCTTTTCTGGAGTCACTTGTGAGTAAAATGTCTAATATTCCATAATAAAAAGTGATATTTATTGTCTGTTTAAATAATTATTCTTTTTTCTTTAAGCTTTGGATTTGCGACAATGTGGCATAACCAATGAAGGTGCAAAGGCTTTGCTCCATGCCTTACAATCAAACACTACTCTGATGGTTTTGGATGTAAGGAAAAATCCACTGATCGGTATGAAACCTCAAAGATTTATGCAAGGCATTTTGTTTGCAGAAGTATTTTTGAAATCTTAAACAAGCCAGCTTTGAAACCTAAGAAGTAGAACACTTTTCTTTTTTTTTGTGTATACCAAACTTTTGTTTGCTTTAATTGGTACCTTTTTGTAAAGCGTACCTGTAGCAGTGCCATTGCTGAACAAGTTCTAAGAAGTACAGATTGCCTGGTTGGTGTTCATGATCTTCTTTTTTTTTTAATCACTCAGAATAGGGACTCATGTACACAGGAGTTTTTTTTGACTGCCCAGTAAATGCCCAGTTATCAGCCGCTGATTGTCAATTATATTACATCCACAAATATAGACAGTATAATGTGTTAAGTAAAAAGATTTTGATTAATCTATCATGGATTCTTGGTTGGTGAATCAGAATGTAGAAACAGCAGGAGATCAAAACGCCAACCAGGCAAACAGTATTTCTAAAGCTGGCCATACACCTTTAGATCTACCAACAACTATGTAGTATAGGGTTCTCTGCGATTGAACACAGGTAGACTTGATTGTATAGAAACTTCCTCATATTATATGGTTTTGGTAAAACAAATGCGGATCTAAAGAAAATCTGACAGAGAAATCTAAAGGTGTATGGGGGCACTTAGAACCACATTGGCAACAGTAGCTTGCATAATATCAAGGATAGGTCTACTTTAAAGCCTCTCAATATTTAAACCAGCAGTAAAATTACTTTAAATTGACCAATCTATATATTTTCTGGGAAAAGCCCACTTGTAAGGTACAGGCATTAAATCCATATCTATATCTTACTGTAGGACCCTCTTTAACCTTCCTAGCGGTCAGGATGAGTCCAGCTCGTCCAGTGCTGACATGCCGAAAGTGCACTGGGCGAGCTGGACTCGTCCAGCACTGATCAGAGCCTCGCGGCGCTCACTTACTGATCCACGTGTCCGCGGCGGCTACGATCGCACAAATGACTCTTCCTGGAAGGAAGAAATCCCTCTGCCCCCCCGTTGGCGTGACGTGATGAAGTCACATCCCGCAGGGGCGGCGGCGGAAATGTTTGAATGAGAGAATTAGGAAGAAGACCTCTGAGCCGCCGACACCACAACACTCCGAGGCTTTAGGTGTAGATCGAAATGAAAACCAGTTTTTTCCTACTTTTCTCCATAGAAAAAAAACTGTTTTCAACCGGTGATCTACACCTACACCCCGGATCCCCGCAGTACTCACTTACGGTGTTGTGTGTCCGGCAGTCGGCGGCTCCCAATGCCCTCGTTCTGGAATGTCCTGCTGCTCGGTTATCCGCTCCGGCCCCACACCCCCACCCCGCGCCCCAGCAGAGGGAATGGAGAGATAAGCCTGAACATGAGAGATACCACGAACAGCAGGGATTCCATCAAGAAGCCTCCGAGCCGCTGACACAACAAAACACAGTAAGTGAGTGCTGCGGGGCTCCCGGGCTTAGGTGTAGATCGAAATGAAAAAACTGTTTTCAAGGCGATCTATACTAAAGCCCGCTCACTTACTGTGTGTTTTGCGGTGGGCGGCGGCTCCGAGGCTTCTTGCTGGAATCCTAGTGCTGGTGAATCCCTCTGCCCTCCGGTGTGTGATGGGAAATTTAAACAAAAATCGGTTAAATAAAGGTTTGGTCCCCCCTGATGCCCCCCCCCCCCTTTGCATTTAAACTCCCTCACTCTGGTGTGATGGACCTGTCATCCACACTGGGGGAGAGCCAAATTTAAAGGAGACTGTACTGGATACAGGGATAGCTGTATCCAATACAATTCTAAGTGAAATAAAACACAAAACATACTTTCCATTTAAATTAAACTTTTAATAAAAACAAACGCATTGTAACAGTTCAAAAATTAACCAGTTCGCCTGGATTTTACATAATTATGTGTTTCAAACATTATTATATTTAGGATGTCTACTAGACCCTTGTACGGACAGGTTTTGGTAAATTACAGGCCTACAACATAAAAAATAAATAAATATGCCTTTTAAAAAACAAAATTTCTGTCACAGCCTTATACTTGTTTCAGGTATGTTACACCATGTTACATATGTTACATATGTTACACCATGGCAGCTTACATAATCTCCCAGTGAAAAGCCCATATTAAATCGCTGATTCCTGTGTAGCTTCTGGTCTTTGAGGGGTTAATAGCTGTAGTATAACGTATATGGCCACCGGTGAGCAGCAGATACAATGGCTTTCAATGGGAGACAACAAAACGAATGACCCCCAAATTGAGAATGTCCTGACTGTCAACCTGTTTGTATGTGTACAGAGAGACTCAGGAAGGGAGATGTCATTGGTCTTGGGAGATATGTTTTCAGTATTAAAATATATTATCTAGTGCCATCTAGTGACAATTCACTGTACTGCAGGAAAACATGTTACAGGAAGATGTTCAACTCCAATACTTGCAAATGAAAACTGTCCAAGGCTTGCGGGCAAAGGAGGCAATTTTCAGTTTTTAAGATTTTGAAGTGAATTATTTTCTCTAAATAGCAACTTGAGCAGATGAGCTCTGTTAAAACTCACAGTAAGTAAAGGAAAAACAAGAAACTATAAATTATAGGTTATAATTTAAGTTTTATTATTATTTATTTTTGGATTTATTTCTGGATGGATTTGGGTCAGAAGCTCAAATATATCCTAATCCTTTTGGAGGATAGCTGCAATATGTCTTTATGTACATGTACATTGATAAATTATGAAGTGTTTGTGTGGGTACAGTCCACTCTGATAAGTTAGTAACATATGTACATAAATTATGTCCATCTCTGCTTTCTCTTTAGATCACGGACTTCTAAAGACAGTTATTGAACGAGTGTTGTTGAATTCACATGACACAAACTCAGAGGTATGCACCTAAAACAAGAAAATGTATTTCATCAAGATTCCATAAGCGCTGCAACCGCATACAAAATGCTGTGTCCATTGAAATCCGCTGTTGGGGGTGGTTTTTACTCCATTGAAATCAATGGAGTAAAAAAAGAAAAAAACGTGCGAGTAAACTGCACAGAAAACATATGCTGCCCCCCCCCCCATACAGATTTCTCTGTCATATTTCCTTTAGATCTCCTTTTGTTTTACCAAAACCATGTAATATGAGGGACTTTTTTAAACCATCAAGTCTACCTGTATTTAATCGCAGAGGACCCGGCACTACATAGTTGTTGGTAGATCTAAAGGATATCTGACAGAGAGATCTAGGTGTAAAAAAGTAAGCTTTACTTTTACTACTTGTCTCAAAGTGAATGTCTAGGCACCAACTAAATTTACTGCTCAAATAAGTATATATACCGGAGATACTACCGTGTTACCCTGAAAATAAAACAGTGTCTTATATGCCCAAAAATGCCCTACATCTTATTTTCGGGGGATGTCTAATTTTTCCATGAAGAAAAATACGGCACTGGGGTATCAGGGTGTGGGGGGGGGTCACTTAACCTTCTGGGTGTTAAGCCCAAGCCCGGGCTAAATAAAGTTGCTAAAATGGATCGGCCCGAACGGGTGCGTGATGACGTCATCGGGAGGGGGAGAGGTGCGAAGTTCAAAATGTAAAAAAAAATGTAATCTTTCATTCTGACATTGATTGGAGCGATTTTTTTTGCCTTCAATTCAGTTCAAAATGAAAAAAAAATTATGATATGAAGCTGCGGGATGCCGCCACATTGCCGCCAGAGACACCAAGACGCGGAGAAACAGCGCTCGTGCTGCATGCATGAATGCAGTATGGGCGCAGTTTTTCTGCATTTTGTCAATAGGTTGCACTCCTGCAACCTATTGATGTGGCAGGAGCAAGCCCTAAGCCACGGGCAAGCTGCAGGTAATCTGACAGCAAATGTGCCAGCGGGCGAAATTGTTCCCTGCGCTGAGCAGAGCAGATTTTTGTGTTTTCTATTAAATTTGATCATTAAATGGGATTTTTTAAAAATACTTAAGCGTTTGAAACTTTAAATATTCAGGATGTCTACTAGACCCATGTTTGGACATATATTGGTCAGTTACAGGCCTACAACATTTTTTTTTCAATGATAAACAGCGTAACGCTTTTGGTACAGAAATCTGGACCTCGGCGAAACGCTCAGGAGGTTAAAGTGACACAGGGGGGATCAGAGGGGGGAATCAAAATGGCACAGGAGACTCAGAGGGGGCAGTTACCATTTTAGAAACCCCTTCTGATCCTCCTGTGTCATTCTGATTGCCCCCTCTTATCCCCCCTGTCCAGAGTTACAGTACCATATCTTCAGGGGTGCCTTATTTTCAGGGGGATGCCTTATTTTCGGGGAAACGGTAATGGCCCCTTCACTCAAGGCAATACTTGTTCTATGCCAGACCCGTTATTAAGCCAGGGGCCCTAATGTCAACTTTTGTGGTGGTCTGTGGATAGGTAGCGCATTGGATAACCAGGGTAAGCATTTAACAAAGAAATCCCATTCCTCATTTATGGAACAAGAACAAAGGTCTTGGTTTCTAGAAATAATGTAACCATTACCTCCGGTAACCTCTTACATTCAGGATCTCGGGCAATGGGGCTGCACAAGGAGACATATTTATCAAGACCTGTTCTTTGCCTACTTGTTAGATGACAGGTTGTAGTTTTTTCCTCTAATGTTCTTTCTGGAAAGCAAAGCCCTTCTCTTGGCAGGGTTCCTGTTCTGTGATACATTTCTAATCATAGATGCACTTTAACACCAACTAATGGTAACAAAGCGTTACATGCAGATATATATATTTTTTTTCAATGTAGTTGTGTTTCTCACTGCAGTTTTTCTCACTGCATTGTTGTATATTTAGATTATGAAAATCTACACCGTTGTATTACGTCATTTGTTTGAATATTGTTGCTTATACAAATATGGCGAACAATTTCCGTGGAGTGTTCACATGACTCCACATTATTACTAAACAAATCAAGGTAATATGCAGAGGAAGTTAGCCTAGAGGACACACTTGGCAACATTACTTTTTTTCTTTAATTAAAGTTGTGTATACATAATCGGCCTAAAGGACTGTTTGTTATATTTTCAGGCTACAATTTGTTAATACACTTTATGCAGTCTGCTAGACTTATTTCAAGCTTCATTCTGTATTTCATGTCACCAGTGCATGACCTTGTAGTATGTGTCCTCCAACGTTTATGCATCCTCTAACTTATCTGCACCACTAAGCATTTTTCTATACTATGTACTGTTAACCGTTTAGAATGTTTAAAGTATATTATCATCTGTGTTGGTGTGCTGTATCAGTTCTATTAGATCTTAAAGTTAATTGTATACCTTTTATTTTTGTTTTCTAAAAGTACAAGTGGTTTACTTCTCCATCTTCAAAAGAAGGATCGAAACCTAGAAGACCCTCTAGTCTGCGCAATGGGCTAAAAGGAAAGAACACAATACGTATTGGTATGAACATGTTTCTTCAGTTGGATTAAACGCTTAATTGCCCCTTCTGCTGGTCTTTGCCTTTAATGGGGACAACATCACTCCATTGTTAACACTGCTGTGAAAGCAACATTTAATCAAATGCAAATAACAGTTTATTTCTACCACCCCCCAAAATCTTGACTCCTTTGGGAATATTTATTGGGGACATAATTCCTCTCTCTTCTACCAAGAGGTTTGATGTTTGTTCATTCAGAGATGTTCGTCTGTACAATTTGGTAGAAACATGATTTAATTAAAAATTTTGATTTGAGATGGCTTCCGTGTAGGTGCTCCCCCATTGTGAGGGTCCCACATAAAAAAGTGTTTTTTGAGGAGGAAAAAAGGGGGAGAACGAAGGATAAAAGAAGATATGGTTAGCAGGGGGAAAAGAACCGAGGTGTCAAGAGACTATATTCAGGAAGTCAGAAAGAGTCTTTGGTGGTGACTCAAACATTGTTAGAATAGTTGTCACTTACTCTGTGGCAGAGGTTCCCAAACTTTCCTTGCAGGGCCCCCCTTTTCTATTTAGGAACATTATCGACCCCCAATCCCTATTCAAACACAGGTTAAGAATGAGGGCCCCCCCCCGGAATATCTTCACGCCCCACAGTTTGGGAACCACTGCTCTATGGGTTGCTGATCGGCAGGTGCCCTGGTTACCAGACAGCTGTTCTGATCAGCAACCTGTTTGATGAATCGGCAAGTCCGATTTTGTGGATGCCTGGTCCAGGATACTCGGAATGGTATTTTTGATGGGTGAAGTGGTATCCACTTAAAAAAATGGGCTGGTTACTGGTGCCTTACTATTCTTTTAAACTGATTATTTTATCCCTGTTGTTAACAAGACATTTTTGCCCAGGAAACTCATACCTTAAAGATGGCAACGTGCAAATTCTAAAGGATTACCAGTGGCTGTAATATTCAGAGCAGCATATCTGCCACAAACAACTACAATTGCAGGTGTACCTGTAATGCGCTAGTAATGTGGTAGTGCTTTAAAAACCCTCCAGCGATGTGGCTTCAACACCATCAGTGATACCTCTTCCCTAGCTTTAGCTTTCTTAATTTGCAAGGTGGCTGCTTTAAAAAATATTTGTTAAGGTTCCCCTTTAATGTTTACTAAAACATATTGTTAGGTGTTTGCTGCCTCAGACTTGTTTTTATCCCCACTCTTAAGCCATACACCTTTAAATCACTCAATACAATTTCCATTAGATCAACCAACAACTATGTAGTGCCTGGTCCTCCCTGATATAATACATAGTGATTGGAAGGTTTAGAAAAGCCCTTATATTACATGGTTTTGGTAGAACAGAAGTTGATTGTACAGAAATTGTATGGTAAGATTGCAAGATGTATGGTGGCTATTAATGGGGGACATTTTAAAGTCTTATATGTAGCTCATACATAGCTACACCAGCCATAAAGTAAAGATCTTAGAAAAGTGATACGTATTAATGCAAGGGTTATTTATGTCAAAAAGGCCCTTTTTTATTCAAGTCTCATCTGGAAGTAACAATGTATGGTCACCATGCTGGTCAAGATGTAAGGCCTATTCTAGAGCTTTGTCTAGCGAGGATTGGAATATGTACCATAGGTAACATCTTGCCTTCTGACTAATCGTTAAGGGAGCACATCAGGCTTCAAAGAGCAAATGCATATTTATGGGGTGCTGGTGGAAAGAATTGGTGCTAAGTAGACTGTATAGGACTAGAGGGGACAGTTTGGGAAAGTCTGGGGGAGTTGTTTTCTATAGCTGGGTACAGAGTTGGTGGGAAGAGTGGTGCTGAATGGCAGCAGAGAGTTATGAAGGGGTGATGTTACAATGATTACACTGTATTTTTTATTTTAACTATTGGACGCTCCATTATATAGGAAGCACCCTATAAGGTGGAGCGTATGATGGGGCTTACCCACTCTGTTGGCCTAAGCTCCATGCTTCAAGTTAATGCAGAGGCAGATGGACAGATCTACGATCTGAATCCTCCTCTTCCCCGGCCAAGCTTTTGGATACCATTGGGCTGCAGGCACCTTTGCACTATAAGACAAATGCACCCCCACCACAGTGCGTCTTATGATGCGAAAAATACAGTACTTTACTAACTGATTGGGATGTCATTGATTGTGTAGCTAGAATACCAAGAGGGAACATGACAGTCTTTCTCATCATTGCATGTTGCAGTACAGGGATGTCTGAACAGTTGAAAAAAGGACTAAGCTACATAGGCATTTTTTTATTTCAAATTTATTAAGACCCCCTGAGAAATGTTTAGCATACTGTATATTATATTGTGTTACGATAAATTTTTACAAATATATGCATGGTACCTGTTTTGATTCACATTTGATTGTAGGATTCTCAAATAAGAAGCCTATTGTTTCTGGAAGAAAATCTACACCAAAGGAACTATATGCTCCAGAACCAAAACCTCCAGGAGTTAAAGGATTTCTTCCCTGGAGAACTGCAGAGAGGGCAAACAGACACAGGTAAAGTAATGTAATGCATTTGTAGGAACTGCCCACATATTTAATGTCCATTACCAGTGATTATGTAATGCTTTTAAAAAGGGTTAGAAAAACAAAAACGTGGAGCCTTAGTTATATCTCATTTATGCAAGATGTGGCTATACGTTATATTGGACATTAAAGTATATGTCATTACATTGCCTCTTCTATTTCCAAGGCATCCAAACCTTCATTCCCAGTGGTTAAAGATGGTGAATAAGATGCTAAAAAATTGGCATGCAAAGTGTATGCAGATTGAATCTGTGTCAATCAAGTACAACAAATGCTTTATTGGCCCCCATACACCTAGTGAGCCATGGCTGTCCGATGTGCATGCAGCAAAATCGTCCATGGATTGCGGGTGCCCACATAGGGTGACAAATCCCTGTTGCTCCAAAGCTTGCTTGGTCAGAGACCAAACATGTCTATAAATCTCTGGCCGATGCCATTAGTTTGAATGGGGATTGGTGCCCCCTGTCCAAAGTAACGGCCGGCACACAAAGGGTGCCCGCCAATACTCTGAGCGATGGAGTGCAGATTGATGACGACATCATGTTGCACTCCATCACTCGTCTATCGGCCCCGGCTCGTGTGGTGTATGGGGGCCTTTAGTTTCTTTTTTTGCATCTCATTGACCATTTGAATTAAGCATCAATCTTTTGGTTGAAACTGAATGTGCTTGCCAGCTGGGAGTTCTGGTCTATTTAGTTGAGGTTTAGTCACACATTTTATTACACAGAAAGCATGGTAGATTTCATGCATTTCATGTCCCCCAAAAGAAGAAATATGCATTGTGGGTACACTTGTGGGTAGCTCAGTAGACAGAATGTTTCTCAACAGACCAAAGGTAATTAAACAACAAGTAGTAAATGTTCATATCAAAGGGTTTTACGCGAATTTTAAGCAAATAAACATATATATCAAACATATTAGGCATCTCTCTCTCTCTCTCTCTCTCTCTCTCTCTCTCCTCTCCTCTCCTCTCCTCTCCTCTCCTCTCCTCTCTCTCTCTCTCTCTCTCTCTCTTCGCAGTCTGTTAAAAACAGGTAAAGATATAACTAACATATCATTTTTGTTTTAATTAGAGATATCTCCATGGACTGCACTTCTCCCTCACAGGTAAAAAAAAAAGACCTTATATACAGGCCAGACTTTTCAATAGTGGAACCATTTTTTTGTTAGGAACTGAACCTTTGTCAAGTTTGTAATATTGTTTTGTCTTAAATGGGTATATACATTGACAGAATAGATACCATTGTCACAGAATGCAATAATTGATGGGGCAAATCCACATTTAGAGCCTTGTACATTGTTATAATGGCAGTTAGGACAGCAAGGTTAACACAGCTCCTTTTAATCAAGTCTACCCTTATAAAAACAAACAGATTACCAACATGGTTCCGTATTCAAAGTATACACGAGCTGGCAGCTGGCTCCCGATTTTGGGGAAGCTGGGCAGTCGCGTGATCATCACCCTACTGCTGAGAGCTCTCTGTCGGCTCAAAAATTGAGCCGTGTATCCCAGCTTTTATTCCAACATGGATGAGATAAATTTTCCCTCAGAATTCTACATACAACACCCCATAATAACAACTTTAAAAAAGATTTACTTGAGGTTGTGGCAAATGTATTAGTTAATTGCTTAATACTTTGTTGATGCACCTTTGGCAGCAGTTACAGTGCTCTGGAGCAGGTTTTCATCCAGGATGTCTCTGCACATTGCTGCAGTCATCTTTCCCTTTTACCTGACTAGTCTCCCAGTTCCTGCCGCTGAAAAACATCCCCATAGCATAATGCTTCCACCACCATGCTTCACTGTAGGGAATATGACGCCTGGTATTCACATAGAATTTTGTTTCTCATGGTCTGAGAGTAATTCAGATGCCTTTTGGCAAACTTCAGGTGGGCTACCATGTGCCTTTTATGAAGGATTGCTTTCAGTCTGGCCACTCTACCATATATTCCTGAAGGATTACTTCAGGGATGGTTGTCCTTCTAGAAGGTTCTCCACTCCCAAGGCGACCTCTGGAGTTCTGATCTGGTCTTGGTCACCTCCTTGAGTAAAGCCCCAATCGCTCAGTTTAGATGGCCAGACAGCTCTAGGAAGATTCCTGGTTTCAATTTATTCCCCTTATAACAGATGATGGAGGCCACTGTACTCATGGGGGCAAAATTTTTCTGTAACCTTCCCCAGATTTGTGCCTCAAGACAATCCTGTATTAACAACAGGTGGGCTCAAATTAACATGCAGAAACATAATGAGGATGATCAGGGGAAACAGGATGCACCTGGGCTTCAAGGCAAAGGCTGTGAATCCTTATGTACATGTGATTTCTCTATTTTTTTAAAATAAATATGCCAAAACCTCTGTAGAATCCTGATAGTTTGTCTTGTTTCCACTAGAGGGCAGTACCATTTCAACAACAGAAATACAGTATAGAGACATCCCAATACCCATGACTCTTCTATCTAATGATTTGATTTGTATGACATGATTGTCTGGTATTAAAAATAAATATCTTAATAGTAAATATGAATGCCAGGGATTAATATGTAGATAATATTTTCATTAGTAGCAATTATTAATTAAGGCATTTTTTTATTCATAATTAAAATGTTTTCAAAGTTATGTATTCTTGGGATACATTCAATACAAAAATAAGACAACGTTTGTTACATGTGTATCCCTGGAATGATCATTGCAAAATCATTACTTTGCATCAGAAAAATTGGACACTCACTGCAAACTTCTCCCGGTGCCTTTGCAATGGACTGTGTGGGCACCTCTGCTTTACATAGTGTATCTCAACCCCCAGCCTGCATCTCACTGTTATCTCTTCCATATTAAATTCCAACAGTCATTGTTGCCAGTTTGTTAAAGGGGACATACCACCTCGGTAGCTGCTTCTGTGCCGATAATAGGGCAGATCCGAGGTAAAAAAAATAAAAAACTTCCCTGGTGAAATTAGTAAAAATGCGGTGGCGCCCCTCCTGTGACGGGCAGCCAGCACCAAGTGAATAATGGGAAAGTAGACGCCACTTCTGACGTCTGCCTCCCATAATCTCCGTGTGCCCGCCAGTTCTGAATCCAGTGATGCTGGAGGGGCGCAGCATCACTGGATTCAGATCTGGATTGGTTAAGAGAGTGAAACAGGAATGTAAGTATGAGATTTTCCTCTACAGGGATCGTTTTGCCTTGATCAAGACTCCATGTAGGTAAGTAAAAGTTTATTAGGTTTTTTTGGCACAGTTTAAAACCGCTTTAAGTGATCTGCTGTAGATGTAATGTGATTTAAGTATAAATTATTTTGATGTAAACATTCTTTTGTAGTGTGCCTTGTGCAGCCTTCATTACCATCTACTTTTATATTACATTTACATATGTCTTTCTGTTAACAGACAGGTAGTCCAGTGAAAGTGTCTGTGGAAAGTGAGAGCTCCTGTGACAGTGATGAATCTGAGGGATCAGAGGACCTGATCATTCACAGACCTGGGCCACCTGAAACCCCAGAGAAGAGACATGCTAGAAACTACAAGCGATTGCAGGTAGTATATCTATAAGTTAATTTATTAAATTGAAGCATCTATTCTAGACAGCATGACATGGTCAGGACCAATTGGGGTTCCTTTATTTTAATACAGTAGTACCATTTTGAACAACTTCTAGATATGATATGTCATAGACTTCTGTATTGAAGGGGCATGCCAAAATGAAGAGCTCTAATATTAATGTAGGAAGTAGTATGACAAAAGGAATTGTACATTGAGAAATGGTGACAGATCACATTTTTTCTGGTGACAGTTTTTCACACTGATGCTTTGTATCTACTTAGCCTTGTTGATCTCGATCTCCTGTTAGTCTCTCATCAAAACTTTTTTTAACCTTTATTAAATGTAAAAAAATATTTCACTGATAGAGGAAACTTTTAATAATGATCTGATTTCTCTAAAATGCCCTTCTACTAGTCTTACAGCTGTATATGTTTAGTGCATTCCAAACACAAGCCATTTTCTTGTATGTGTACTAGTGATGGACTACACCAGACCCTTTCCTCACAGTGACTTATCTTTTTTATTTTTGTATTGATTTGTGTTAAGCTAGGCATACATGGCTAATTTTTTTAGTAGATTTGAGCACAATCGAGCACCGTGCAAGTTCACGGTCCAGTGCCGCGCCTCCATATCGAGGAAGCTCCAGCGCAGCGACATGATGTCATCGTGCTGCACTCAACGGCTCCTCTGTTGCTCAGGAATCTACCCGTGTATGCCCAGCACTACTCTGTATATTCCTGAAGACTTTTAGATCTGTATATCTCTTGTTTAAAGGTTGCATTGCAAGAATGCCAGTTAAGACTAGACGAAGAAAGAAAAGTGAGATTAAGAGCCGATGACAGGATAATGGAGGTAACAACTAAGTATTAAATATTATTATTTTTAAGCCCCCCATACATGTTTAAAAGTCAGGTAAAAAATCGTCCGGGCACCCTATGTGTGCCAGCATGTCTCCACCGAGAACACAGTGGAGACATGCTAGAGCCCATACATATCTGCTGAGCCGGAGATTGACGTACTGCACAAGCTTCCGGCAGGCACAGAGGAGACAAGCCACTGCTGCAGACAGGTATGTGGATCCGCTCCGCCAAGAACACAGAGGAGACTTTGGACAGGGCTGCTGGTCCCCATCCAAAGAAATCACATCAATCTAAGAAATTACGGACATGTCTAGTTTTGGCGTCCGATTTCGGGCCTGAATAACACTTTAAAGCCCAGATGCCCAACCTGCTGGCCGGGTGCCTTATGTGGCACTTTGGGTGGTCTTTGGCAGCCCCCCTCAGTCCTCCACTTGTGACCCCTGAAACCTAACTGTTAATGCATAGGGCATAGAAACTCACCTGTCCGCCAATGCCCCGCTGACAGGTCCTCGTCCAAGAGACATCCGTGGGATGGAGAGGCGATAAACCTACGTGATGGGCGTATGTAACAACCAATCAGCGATACAGATGGAGCCTGAGCAAGGTCCTCTCCTCTCCTCCTCTTGCGTTGGTGGGGGATCAGCAGACAGGTGCATGCCTAGGCTATTTTAGCTATACCTGCTGTAATTTTTTCATAAAAAAATGCTTATACAAGTCAGTATGGATTGAAAATGTAATATATGAACCCAGTTGGCCACCAGCACAGTCGGGTGGAAATCTTACCGTGTATGGGGGGCTTAAGTCTTAGAAATTAATTGGCAATACCCATGATGCCCAAAAAATAAAAGTATCCCTTTTTGTTTAATAAATACAATTGCCCTAATTGTTTTAATGATCTTTGTAAAAATTCATTACAAGCACAGCAGTTTGTATTAACAGCAGAAACTGTTCAGAGTGACTAGAGATAACGTCACGGAGGGCAAAGAATATAGTTTCCTCTGAATGTGAGTTTCTCCCCTACATGGACATCTGGCTCCCTATAAAGCTTAGGATTATAGAAAATGACCATATTCTCTGAAAAGAAAAAACAACAATATTAGTGACTCAAAGTACGGTTTGTGCTTTTTGTGCTGAGTATGGAATAGAAATGTAAAGCATACTATGCTGATTGATTAACTTTCTTCTAATGAGTAAGGATAGAACTTCTAAGGGTAAGGCACCTGCAAAAAATTCTAATAAATGCTTATGCTCCCCTAATCTAGGTGAGTCTAAAGTTTTTGTAATAAAGGTCAAGTTAAGTAATGACCATTCAGGCTATCCTTTCTGAACCAATAACATTAAATGCAAATGAACAATCTCATGGGACGCACACATATTTGGCATAATTATTTTAAAGCATTTACTGCCATAACACTGATAAAGGCTGCCACTAGGCTTACTGGGATCTGTAGTCCTCCCAACTGATCAGCCACATGATTCCCTAACACTTCTCACCTTAAAGCGGACCTACCACCAGGAATCTATGTTTTCATGAATGGCACTAGAAGTGACGA
>CM070032.1:96199063-96210201 GCA_036250615.1 Ptychadena robeensis | reverse complement strand
GGCACTTCTAGTGCCATTCATGAAAACATAGATTTCTGGTGGTAGGTCCGCTTTAATGCTGTTGAAGCAGCCAGCACACAGATGCACAACACATGACTGCAGTCTCTGTGTGACAGCAAAGTCTTCAGACTGTACCATTCGCAGGAGAGGGGGACAAAGATACACACTTACATTGCAGCTGTGGTCCATAAGGGTGACAGGCATGGTCCTGCTTGCTGAAGCACTTCCTTTAGCCATGTATACACTAAAGTTTGTTGTCACCCTTTGTGGCACCCCAGTGCAGACCACCTCTACATATTGTTGTTGTAATGATTGTAGTTGGTGGCCAAGGGAAGATTGGACATGGTCATAAGTTACACCCCTTAGGCCTGACCTTACCCTTCACACCTACATAAACAACAGGGCTGGGGATGCTCTTGGCTGTACTGCTTTCCTTTGTGAAGTCGGGCACCCATATACTATTCGGATCTGTGGGAGCAGCACTGAAAGGCAATCTAAGATGCTCAGCCATTTTTGCTTAAATTTTGCATATATAACGCTGTTTTCCCCCTAGTCCTATTCTTACTTGCTAATGGAAACTAAGACCTACTGACACATAACAGCAATTAAAGAAGGATCTGTTACTAGAATTATTGCTGGTATGTCAGAGATAATGATTAGAAGGTATTATGCTAAATTGTACAGAATAAAGACGACATAAAGGTGAAAGGGTCAAAGAAATAAAATAATTGTATTGATTTTTATTTGCTGTGTATCTATTCAGAATCTAACACAGAGTGTCTGGCATAGTCATTAGTTAGCATTCTCAAAAAAAGTTGGATCCCTGGCACATATGGTATATGACCTGTAACATCTGATGACAAACAGTTTTGCTTTTAACCTTTTATGTTTGCTGCGACTCTTTCAGCTGGAAGTTGAGAACACTCGATTAAGGCAAATTAATCGGACTCTTTCAGAAGCACTTGAATCTCGAACAGTAACATCTGTGCTATTGGAGGACGAAGGCGTTCTTGACAGTATTGAAAAATCCTTCAGTAAATTCCATTCTTTTTTGGACCTTTTGAAAGACGCAGGGTAATTGTATTATCCACTTTATTACATGAATATCAGTTTGACCTCTGATTTGCATCTTATAATTTCACTCTACAAAGTTGCTGCACTAGATTCTACATGCAAGAGTAGAGGTGCCTGTATGTGTGAAATTTACCTCTACAGAAGGCTACTTGGATACTACTAACCTAAAGTAAAAGCGGTTCTATAATAAAAAAAAAAAACACATATACAATACATTGACATAATACTCATCTTTCAGCAGTTTACATCTGGAAAAACAAAAAAAAAGTACTTGCCTTCCTCACTTCCTCATTCCTGGCGCCAGCATGTTCAGTACTGGCAAGCAGAAGCTGGTTCTGACCATTCTTCAGGAAGACTTCATTTTGACGATGTAGCTGTTATTTACCAAAATGGCCCCGCTAGATGATAGAGTTTTTATACATTACATCCCGCAGACGTGACTCAAAATCCCACAGGACTGGGCACTTGTGACTTTTCTGTCCCGAGTTTCCTTGTGGTGAGTATTTACTAAACACTGCCGCGGCCAGACGTCACACAATGGGAGGGACGAACCCGCCGAAGGGGCGAACACCTTGTTAGTGTTAAATGGTTTGTCTCATTCCTCTTACTTGTCTGTTAAGAAGGAAGAAAAATACTTAAATGGCAGGGACAGCAGGTAATACAGATATACACATATAAATAAATACTGTGTTAATGCTACAGACAGACTGGATCATATGGGATTTTGAAAAAAGTTTGCCCATTTTACTATTCACTAACACTATGTATTGCAGCCATATGTTAAGCCCCATACACCCTTAAGATAATAGTTGGCAGAAGTGATCTACCTTGATTGTCTCAGTAGAATATCTTGCACATGTACAGTTGTCAGGGAAGGTGGTTCACTGATCTATCAGGACTGTACTGCCTAAAATCCATTGTCTTCTATGGGGAAGAATGCAGCGGGATGCTGCTTGCTTGTCCTACCCTCTCATTAGAACAGTTCTATATGCAGGGGTGCACATAAGTGGTACTCTGGTACTCAAAAGGGACCATAAACTAGCTATGCGTACCTGCATTATTGTTACAAAGCTCATATGCGTACTAACAACTTGGAGACACCCCGTGTCTGGGTGGCCGCAGCTAAATGTTGAATTTATACAATGTATATATATACATATATAATACATGTCACTTGGATAACTGCAGGGAAAGATGCGTAACTATGATAGGTCACAGTTAGGGGTGTGAAATTGGGAATGTAAATGAATCATCCCAAAAAAAATTGGACTAAGGTTGTTAGGGATCTGGGGAGATCTGGGGAATGAAAGTCAGAGTAGGCATATGTAAGGGTAAAATCTGACAAGAGAAAAGCACTGGAATATGACTATGAAAGGTTGACATTTGGACTGCAGGTAGCCTTGGGTTACTTACTTGGGCACTACTGAGGTATGAGACCATCCACAGGCCACCCAAGCTAGCTGTTGACCTGTGGATGGAGACAGCTGATTGGAGGCTCAATCAGGAACAGAATCTGCAGCTGATGCAGTGGACAGTGAGGGAGACAGTGAGGAAGAGCACCATACATATGGGGTGAGTACCAAATACTATCTCCTGGTACTCATCGGAGAAGCTCACAAAAAAAGTTATGTGCACCCTGACCATGTACAGCACTCATTCATTCCCTGGTCCTTGGGAATTATCTAAAAGAAACATTCCAAAGTGTGACCTGGAGTAACTGATACAATTCTAAAGCCCACATTGTTGTATCCATTGCACAAAAATCACATTTTATCATCTTAGCTACATCTTTTTTATTGATCTCTATTTTGAATGAACCTGTGTCTGTCAGCCTGTATATATCTTTGGATCTTGCCGGACCAATTTCAAGAGACTGCAGATCTAGTTTCTGGTTGCTGTTGTCATGATTTATTGAGGTGGCTAAAGGATTAGTCATATAATATAGAGTAACAATTAATATATACATTAATCCCCTTCCGTTCCTGACGGTCCCAGCTTGAAATCTACATTATTTGATATTGTGAGTTATTCAACATGTTATTATATCCAGGATGTCTACCAGACTCCTGTATGGACATACTTTGGGAAGTTACAGGCCTACAATGTAAAAATCTTTATTCCCATTTAAGTCAATGGTGCGATTTTGGTACAGAAATCTGGACCTCAGCAGTGCGCTAGGGAAGTTAAAACATTTGGTATGCTGTGGTACAAGTTTAAATTGCTGGATTGCCTTTAATATGGTATTGAGTGAGAGGTCACAATTTTATTTATGATCATACTGAAGACTATAGAAGACACTGAAATATATATACTAGTGGACTTTGTATTATGTCTGATAGGTAGCTCTCCTCCAGGTAGTGCTTGGCTGCAGTAACCTCATGTGAAATTACCCTGTCTGATGTCACTTTATTATTTCTGACTGCACCTCATTATGCTACTCATTAACTCTGCTTGATAACCGTGCTTTAGCCATCTAACAGTGCATATCAGGTCTTCTGTGTAATCTGTTTAAATGAATTTTTGATGCCTGTAGTGGAAAGCGTTACTAATACAAGATGTGCTCTGCACACTTTTAGCCAATCTGTCTAATGTGTCAGTCCTATCCATTTATTCTCGCAGAACAATCAGAAAACAAACCA
Organism: Ptychadena robeensis; assembly: GCA_036250615.1. Classification (NCBI taxonomy): domain Eukaryota; kingdom Metazoa; phylum Chordata; class Amphibia; order Anura; family Ptychadenidae; genus Ptychadena; species Ptychadena robeensis. The sequence goes on along the minus strand of CM070032.1, from coordinate 96,206,488 downwards.
AAACTCTATCCCTAAGCAATTCTTAATATTTAAACAGTCTCATATAGTTAACCATTACAAAGTACATCAGCTGGAAAAAAAAATCAGTGGTTCTCTACATTTCCCCATGTTGTATCTTAAAGAATCATGAAAGTACAAAAATATAACTTTTCTTCTTATTTCTTGTTGTTGGCTGATGACAATTGGAATTTTGCAGAGGGGCATTATTCTCCTGCCTAAGTTCTCACCCCACTTGTACAGATAATGTGCAGGGTGGGAAGTTAGGATGGAGAGTAATGCCCACTTCCTCCTAAGTTAGTCAGCTAATAAGAGGGACAGGAGGTTAAACCTCCCCATACCGGAAGTGACATCCTGCATTTTTCCCTTATTAGGTTATACAAAAACTTGACAGGTTTGGTCTTGAGTCTCTTCTCTGCATAACCACAACTAGAGATGCTTAAAAAGATGACAACTTACGGCATTAGCATGCTAATTATATTCACACTGAAGTTGAGCTCTGCAGCTGCTGTGCTTGACTGGCTTGATTGTAGTCTATTATAAGTCCATCATAACTATCTTATTTAGGTTACTTGGGATAATACACATTTAGGAAGATTTTTTTCTTATAATTAATCATAATACTTTTGTGTCCATCACCCAACATTTCTTTCTTTTCTAGTTACTGCTTCCTAAAGAATTGCCTACATTTTACAGTTCGGAGGTTGCCCTGCATCCCCTTCTGTGCACTGTGTGACCTTCTGCCAACTCATATGTCACTACAGTACAAAGTGCAGCAGAGATAAGAATGTATTAACATTGACCTGACACTTTAGTATTTTCTCTTTAAGGATAAGTTCATACAGTTGGGAGCTTTGTGGTCACCCCTCCCTACAACAGCCACAGGTTATACACAACTTGTGGACTTTCCTCTTTATCAGTTGCTACCCATGAGGTCACTAGTTGAGGAGGCTCAACAACTGCATATTCTAAGGCTTAATTCACCTGGTCAGTTAGGAAATGGTCATTTATGGCTTTTGACCTTTTTTTGGTACAACATGGGGAGGGTGTTGGCGGGTCATGGACAGTAGAACGCCTACAGAAATTCATCGGTATTCACTCTGCTGGCACTATAGGCTTTACCTTGCATTGCAGCACTTTCACCCTGTTTCTGTCAAACAGTAAATTGCACAATAGATTTTACAGCACTTAAGTACCTTTACTTAGAAATGATGATTTATATTTACTCTTTCCCTAAATTGTACAAATCATCAACTTTGGGACTGGGGCATGAAATCGTTTCTGACAATTCTTCTATGTCCTATTTGACTTGTCTATATAAAAGCATTTTCTTGTTATTTGAAGCTGCTATTTGGTATGTATTTTTTACATTAAAATAATGAATGTATATAATGCAGTATTTCTCCATGTTTTATATATTTTTAGCTTGGGCCAGCTTGTCAGTATGGCAGGAATTGAGCATTCTGACTTTGCCTTGCCAGGAGATCCGCAAATGTCTTCTACAATTGGAAAAGCACAACCATCATCCTCTGCGATCTACAGTGACCTGCAGAAAACCTTCCTAGTTAATCAGGTAGTCGGAAATGGGAATATTTACATGATAATAGATTTTTTTACTTTTTCCCTTATTGCTGTCGTTATGAACAAATCATAAAACAATATATGCTTTAAATATTGAAGCTGTACTCGTACTCATAATGCAACTAAAATGGTAACACGTTATACTTATTTTATACAGCCCAAAGATGACCATATTCTAGTTTATGGGCATTACTTCCAATATTAATGTTGAATCTGAATACAGATCTTTTGTATAGTTTATGTGCAACATATCATGTATATGTGGAAGAATGATTAAAAATATGATAAATATGATAAGAGTAGCTATATGCCATACCTAAGCATTTTATACCAAAAAAGAATAATTGCAGTTCCATAGTTTCTTCTATAGTGCTTCTGTACAGTCTACCAGTATAACATACATACATTAAATTACCAATACCAACATGAACCAGTACTACTTGCTCTTTCGTCGGACAGCTGTCAGCTTGTACTGTCTTCTGAAGGAGGCTGGAGGAATGAGATAGGCTTGGTCAGGTCTGTGTGATGTCATCAGGAAAAAGGGGGCTGTCTCAGATCTGAGGGTGGAGGAGGGAAAGATGGGGGCAGTTTTATTGGTGTTGCATCTTACAGCTTTGCACTACACTGATCTGATTTACATACACATTTAGCTAAAGAACAAACCTACAGTCCCTATCTTGTATGTTGCCCAGGTACTGCCTGTGTAAGAATTTGTTTCGGGGAATTCCTATTTCTCCATATACATATAACATTTGCAGCATTTAAAGCATCATCGATTTTAGCATAGAAATTGTTATTAATTTTACAGCAGAAAACAAAATGTACATACTTTGGAATTGGGCTCCAGCACTTGAGCAGCAAATAAACAGATTTGAGAGTTCCAGAGAGTGGGAGCAGCTCTAGAGAAGTCTTGAAGCTTGTAATGATGTTATGAGGGGTGTCATTAGTAGGTCACTGGAGGGGCGGTTAGGGGTATATTCATGTACAAGGTTGGAGATGTAAGGAGGACAGTAGGTGTGGGAGGAGTAAATGAGTCTAGCAGCACTAATTATGATAGGCTGAAGAGTTGATAGTCTAGTTAGAAGGAGATCAGAGAGGATGATGTTGTCCAGCTGAGAAATTATGAGAGTGTGTACTAGGCTAAATGTCAGTACAGTGCAAAGATGTGTGATGTAACACAAATTAAACTGCCCCATCTCTCCCTCCTCCAGCCTCAGATCTGAGACAGCCCCCTTCTTCCTGGCGACATCACACAGACCTGGCTCAGCCCCTCTCTCCCTCCTCCGGCCTCCTTCAGAATTATCCATACACAACTTAACTTTTCCAGTAATGGAAGTGTCAAAAATCGTATAGGTTTCATATAAATGTTTTTTTTTCATTACAGTTATAGGTTTATGTGGTATGGTTAGCTTTGCACTGTTGATCTTTAAGTAGATTTCTATGTTGCTCATGCTTTTTTTTTATTTGTCTCAGAGAAGGGATAAGAAAGAAGTCCCTCCAAATCTTTCTGTAGCATCCTGTGCCATGGCTTCAGCAGCCTTCCCTCCTCCTGGTGAATCTGATGAAATTAATGCCAGCAGCTTGAAGAGCAAAGAGTTTGATCTTCCTATAAAGGATTTAGAGTTGCACAAGAACAGCACGATGGCTTCTGAACAGCAGAATACAGATGGCTTAAAAAGAGCCTACCTGCCTGAAAAGAAAGGAGCCGGTAACGAGTGCTCGGCATCAGATTCCAGCAAAAGCAGAAAAAGTAGTGCAAGTAAGAAGTCCAAAGAATCGTCTAGTGGAAAGGATAAAAAGCAGTCTTCAAAAAGAAATTCCTCTGTGGGCTCATTCAAGGTTTGTTCTGAGGAAGCCGGGCATCAAAACGGTCAGAAAAGTTCACCCTTTTCTGATGTCAGTGGTTTCGAATCAGAAATCTCAGAAAACCTTCACTCCACCAGCAACAGCCACGGCGGATTAGACTGAGCAGTGATCCTTGACTTACTTTTATAGAGTTAAACTTTTCTTTTCCTTGGACATGTTTAACTAGCAATGACAGAGCCCTTCTGAAATGGTGACGCCATCTGTAAACTTTCTTTTTGCCCGTTTTCTATATACATGTTTTGTAAGCATATCTGATCTAGGTACAACTGATATTTTTTATTTTGTAATATTTATTACAGTGTTTATTTAATAAAATAACTATTTATGTAAATGATTGCCTGTGCTGTCATTTTATTTTTAAATATAAGCAATGTTTGGCTTATCTTATTCGTTTAGCAGTGTTAGGGCTCTTTTACACTATATGTGGTTTTTTAAGGCATGTGTTTTTTGAACGCATGCGTTTCTTCATATGCAAAAACACATGCAATTGGCACATACACATGTGCATTTGCGTTTTTGAACAGGAAACGCATATTACAGCTTGTTTTCACAAGAAACAGCCTTCCAATGATGTACAAATTAGCTGAAACCAGTGTGCAGAATTAGCTCAACGAGTGGGCCGTTTGCCTTCATAGTGTGTGAAATATTCAGTGTGCAGCTTTTGGTCGTACTGTGCACAATTTGCACACACTGTCTGGCATTGGTGAACAATTTGCACTCAGTGTGCAGAATTAGCTTACAGTGTGTGAAATTTGCTCACAGTATGCGGCATTTATACTCAAAGTGAAGAATTTGGTAGCCGTGTGCACTATTTGCACTCAGGGTGAAGAATTTGCACTCAGTGTGCTGCTCCTTGCCACCCAGTGCTTGGTGTGAGGCTGCTTTGGCTGTGGTTATGACAATGAGTGCAAAAGTCAACAGGTAAATGTGGTTGATATAATGAGTAGCCGTGGCTCCACTTCGTTCTGGCAAAATCACGTCTAAGGGCCTTACCTTCCTCAAAGAGACATGCACACATCGAGGGTACAGTCCATATACAATAAATAGGATGCCTATAAACCAACCACTATAATTTGCCACATTTTTACAGCACGTACTTACTTACTCACAGTATATACGCCACCATGAAAATCTGTGTTTATTCCATCATGAACGCGCCATGCAAACATGTCCATGATGACACAATCGGAGACAATAATACTTATTAGAAAAAAAATATTTTTTTATAGCAAAGAACATCAAAAATGCATGCAGCAGGGCATTTTAATAAACACATGTGGAAATGCTGTGTTTTTAAAAACGCAACGCATGCATTGTGAATGGTAACATTGTTTGTCTATGAGAAAACACAGTACTGTAAAACCGTGCTTGTTTTTAGCAATGCATATAGTGTGAAAGGAGCCCTATAGACCACAGGCTTCCCTTATGAAACATCCATGTACCTCCAGATTTTCGATGTTTTGCCATCATACAAAAATGTTTTACAAAACTGTCTGCTTCTCCGTTTTTGACAAGTTTGATAAAGACCATTTGTATATTCCACCATGACTATGTTCTATATTAAGTCCAGCTCATCCAGGGCTGACTTGCTCAAAGTGCACTGGATGAGCTGGACTCGTCCGAAGCTGATCGCTGCCCTGCTGTGCACCTTTCCATTTGCCCGCAGTGGCTCAGGTCGCCTGACTGATGCCTCCTGGATGGAAACAGATCCCTCTGCTTAGACAGCTGTATTTAATAAAGGGGACCCAATGTCCCCTTTTGAAACTGATACTCCTTTTTCCGGGGTGATAGACCTGGTGACATCACATTGTTGACGGGAGCACCAAATTTAAAAGGGCATTGTACTGGATACAGTGATAACTGTATGCAATACAATTCAAATACAAAAACAACCCACAGAACACATTTCTTTTCCAACTGAATTAAAATTTTATTATAAACAAAAAACAAATATGAATACATACGGTTTTGAAATCTATCATACAAAAGAAGTATTTTAGAGATTTTATTATTTAAATGATAATTGTTTGTTTCAAACATTATCATGTTCAGGATGCCTACTAGACCCTTAAACGGACATATTTTGGGAAGTTACAGGTCTACAACTTAACAAAAAAGTCTATGTTGTGGTTTTGGTACAGAAATCTGGACCTCAGCAGTGCGCTAGGGAGGTGAAACTTATTCCAGTTGTTCATATGATATTTTTGAACTTTTTGGCTTTTGGCTGGCATCCAGCTCTGTCATTTCCTAAATAGCTATTTAGTGAATGGGTTAGCTGTGCTTTATGTTTTCTGATGAGTCTGCAAATCTATGCTGTGCATACAGGTCATGTTTAAACATTAACCGAAAGTACAATTAATTGCTCAGTAGTTAGTGTTCAGAGAAAAAGAAAGCCACGTGGAGTTCACGAATTTCGTGTCTGTGCACATTCCCCGCACATGGTTCTTTATTGCCTAAACATGAGATAAAGATGACGCGTATAGAGAATTTCCCCACTCTCACCACTATCTAGTCCTATCTGCCCTTGGTGCAAACCACAATTTTCAAATATCACACAATAAATGTCTTGCTCAAATAGCATTCAATAGTTATAAGAGAGATTTCTAGAAAGACAAGTTATTTAAGAATCAAGAGTCTGCTACTGTGTTTCCCCAAAAAGAAGACACCGTCTTATATAAATTTTTGCTCCCAAAGATGCCCTACGCCTTATTTTTCCATGAAGAAGAAAAAAAACACTCGGGTATCAGAGGGGGGAATCAAAATGGCACAGGAGACTCAGAGGGGGAGATTACCATTTTAGTAACCCCTTCTGATCCTCTTCTGTCATTTTGCCCCCTCTGATCCCCCATGTCCAGAGTTACAGTACCATATCTTCTTATTTTCAGAGGGATGCCTTATTTTCTGGGAAACAGGGTAATTCTAAAAAGTGCCAGAAGTCATACAGACTGACTACAGCTAGCCATACACGTGTCAGGGGGCTCAGAATTGGATCCGACAGAGAACCAACATGTTGGTTCTCTGTCGGATTCCAATTCTGAGCCCCCGATCAATTGGACGCGATCACTCGGACAAGGTGGTATGCAGCGATCGGATCCTCTTAAGTGGCTGATTGATTGCAGCTCCCATTCCCGCTGAGATCGCCGGAATCAATTGGGTGAGTGATCAATTGGCCATGGAATCCGACACGTGTATGGCTAGCTTACAGCATTAGTCTACATCAGCACCGCTGTAATATACACCTATGTTCTTCAGTGCAGTCATAATAACTTGAGTACAATTTGTACAAAGTACAAATAAAGTCCCTGGTTTGGTCATCTCTTTATTATTTACCTGTTAAATGCTGCATTCACAAGCGCTTTATGGGCTTTGTAGACAGTTGGCAGCAGCCTGAAAAAAAATGCCCTGTCTGTTTTTGGGCACCTACACTTCTGAGTTACAGTCTCTGGCTTCATCGCTTTTCAGGCATCTGGGCGCTGGAAACAGTGTTTGTGTCCATGATGATTTTCAATCCTATCAATGGGGCCAAGCCCATTGTAAGTAGTGTAGGAGATTGGCAGGCAATTCTGCAGGCAAATAACCTCCCTAGCGCACTGCTGAGATCCAGATTTCTGTACCAAAAGCGCACCATAGACTTCAATGGTAAATTTTTCTTTATGTTGTAGGCCTGTAACTTCCCAAAATCTGTCTGTACAAGGGTCTAATAGACATCCTGAATATAATAATGTTTGAAAAAAACAATTATGTAAAAGAATAAATATTTTTTTTTAAATAAAATTAATGAGAAAGCACAAAAATCAGGGCACAAAGCTTTGCTGCTATGTACTAAACATCGCCCAAATAAAGTCTCTGGTGCCCCAGATGTGCCCATTTGCAGTTAACCCTCTCTAACCTGTGTGGGGGATTAGCGGTAGAGCGGCAAGTTGCGGTACTCTGGATGGGTCCCCAGCAGGCAAAAGAGGCACAGCAAACAGGTTTGCAGGT
>CM070032.1:96183273-96195124 GCA_036250615.1 Ptychadena robeensis | reverse complement strand
TAGTAGTGCCACCCCCCATGCCCGTGTTTGCATGGGTAGTAGTGCCCCCACCCATGCCCGTGTTTGCATGGGTAGTAGTGCTCCCACCCATGCCCGTGTTTGCATGGGTAGTAGTGCTCCCATCCATGCCCGTGTTTGCATGGGTAGTAGTGCCCCCATCCATGCCCGTGTGTTCAGGCAGGCTCAGCCCCCCATGCCTATGTTTACTGGGGCAGTAGTGCCCCAAACATGTCCGTGGTTGAAGAAGTATTGCTTCTTCTATGTCCGTGTTCCCCTTATCTATGCCTATCCCCTCATCATCTGTGCTCAGCCCACCCATCCCGTATTTCCAGGGGTATCAGCGCCCCATCCATCTCCCTGAGCTCAGACTGGCCCCGCCCCCTCCACATGGCGCTGTGTTGCTGGATGGTGCAATCTCTTTGCTGCCTTGCATTGCAGAGAAGCGATCACGCGCCGAGCTCGTGGACAGTCAGCCAACCACAGTGCGCCCTGCAGGAGCTCCTCCAACCACAGCGCGGGGCTGTAAAGCGCCATGTGAAAGCCACCAATGAGAAGAGGCGCAGCTGGTGGATATTTAGGCAGAGATGGAACGCTGGGATGTTAGAGCAGACCTGTGATCACACAGCAGACGTGTACCTCAGACATGGACATCATCACACAAGTCCTCAATTTCGGTGCTGGACCAGCCAAGCTGCCTCCCTCGGTGAGTGCACACTGATCATGTCATCTGTGGGCTCCCTCTATCAGTGCCTGGTGCTCATACTGCACAGCAATCCATCATCCACCAATCAGAGTCCTTACAATACTGCAGCCACAACTTGTCTTTGTATTATGTTATATTTGTGTAGATGCATGACAAATAGTAATGATTACCGTAGTTATGTGCTGTGACCCAGTATGATCAGTGATGAGACTTTATAGACATGGGAGATTTGTGTGCAGGACTCTCTGTATAGATTAGAATTATTTATAAGAGATGAGAAAAGTGATCTTGGCTTGCACATGTCAGCGGCTGCAGAGATTTAAAGATGTGATATCTCATGTTGCATCTCTACCTGTTATGTGTATGGATCCATGTATGCCACCAATAGATGAATATTTCTTACACCATGCTATATACTACCCCGTTTCCCCAAAAATAAGGTACCCTCCGAAATTAAGGCCCTGGACAATTTATGCCCCCCCCCCCCTGAAAATAAGGTAGAAGATAGGGTACTGTAACTCTGGACAGGGGGGGGGGGGGCAATCAAAATGACACAGGAGGATCAGAAGGGGTTACTAAAATGGTAATCCCCCCCCCCCCCCCCTCTGAGTCTCCTCTGCCATTTTGATAACCACCTCTGATCATCCCTGTGTCATTTTAAGTGATCCCCCACCCTGATGCTGTATTCTTCTTCATGGAAATGTAAGACATCCCCCAGAAATATGATGCAGGGCAAAATTATTATAAAAATTCATGTAAAACACGGTAGAAAAAATCATGCTCATGGAATCCCCTGAGCATAGCAGTGGTTGCGTCACTTGTCTCCTGGTTATGACTTTTTGGGAGACAATTCATATTTCAGGATTTCTGTGTACCATTCGCTCTGCATTGCATTTGTGTTCCCATAGCATCTCTATACTGTTCATCAGCAAGCTGCAATTTATCCGGAGAATTCTAAGATTCAATATGTGAGACCCCATAGCGCCTCTGATCTCCAGGAATGCATCATGTATTGTAGGAGAGACATGGACCACACATTTGGGTTTGATGCGGAGGAGACTCGGTGCAGACAGAAATTGCATCAGCTGTCACTGTCTGACCAATCACAGGAGGAGCATTCATGAGGGGGCGTGGTTATGTTGGCAGTGAAATAGCCCCAGTAACAATGCGCTTGCACTGTCAGCTTTTATTACAAAGATGTGATCACTGGCCAAATAAGTTTGAATTCCTAATCCTGTTACACAACGAATGCCTGATGAAGCATATTGCAATTACAAGGGAAAATACTGAGCCAATGTGCTTTGCAGGGGCTGCTTCACTCCATTACTGATACTAGAAGATTGTTTGTATTATTGCAATTTATATTTATAAACAACACACTGTATTTTGTATGTGACATAAGAAACGCCACACACAAGCAATAGCTCCGCTACATTCACCATTAATCCTGTCTGGTGTTTAACCAAATATTGTGATGACAGATTTGTGAAACATGGATCTGATTTTAAGACTTCGAAATGATGTTGCCCTATTACTCTTCTAATGAAGTAGTGCCACCACACCTGTACATAGTCTTAACGCTGACCATACTGGATGCATCATTCGACGCATTTCCCCAGACCGCTCGGCTTTATCAAGAAAAACATGTAATCGTTTTGTTAAATAATCTACAACATGATGGAGATTTACATTAAAACCCATAATTTGTTGTTGGCCCTTTTCATTGCATTTCATGATGAAGCAAACACACTTGCCATACCTGTAATGGGTAAAGATGGTCATAGACGGTTAGATTTGGGGTTGATTTTATTGCAGATCTTGGCCGCAAATCTAATGCTTCCACCTTAAATTGGGCTGACAAATTACAGAGATGTCCATAATTTTTTGATCGATCTCATTACTTTGGATTGAAACCATCGTCCGCAGTAAAAGTAGATGCTGCACATGGGAGATCTGCAGCGAAAGCTACTGAAAAACAAGACGTCTATACCCTACAGTGATATAAGTACAGGAACACCTGGATGTGCCTAAAGCTGGGCATAGACGGTCCAATTCCTGCACGATCTGATCTAATGCTGTGCGCGCTCCCGCATCCCTTAAGGATCGGGTTGTGCAGGAATTGAATGCAACAACCAATGAGGATTGGGCTAAAATTAGCCGTCCTGTCGGATCGCACAGTTATCCGACCGGACAGTAAATTTTAGCCCGATCCCATTAGTTCGGCTGGGAAGGCTGCCCCCAGCCGAAGTTATGAGCTGCACATAAAGAGTGCCGTGCGATTCTGGGCGCTAGCGGGCGGGCGTGATGACATCCTCACGCTGCTCGTAGTGCAGAGAATCGGATAAGGAAATGAGATAAGAAAATCGCACTGTCTATTCCCAGCACCCTACACTTATATATCAGTGTAGGGTACACAGGTATGGCAAGTATGTAGATTCAGCCAAGCTCAATCAATCTTGCTTGCCATGTGCACAACTTGTTTTCATGAAATTGTCTTTGATCTCTTTTAACTTTAACTAGTTATGTGAGCCTATGCTGAAAAGGCTTGAGTTTATCATCATCTCATTGTCTTAGGGACCAGACCGTAACATTGATAATTACTTCCTCCTTGTCCGTTGTCTTAGTTAGGGCTTGTTTAAACATGTGGTTGGTAAACGCCTTATAAATGAGCAATTCCAGCAACTGTTTGGGGAATACAACATGAGGCGTTGCCCTGGGTGGTTATTAGTCGGTTGCTCCATAGGATTAACTGACAGCAGCCCAGAAAATGAACATCCAAATGTACACTCAAAGTGGACCTATCACCCGAAATCAGTTTTTTCATGAATGGCACTAGAAGTGACGATAATAGGAAGGATTGCAAAAAAAAACAAAAAAAACCTACCTGTAATGAGCAATTTAAGAAGATAATCCTACAGCTCTCCCTCACTTCCAGGTTCTGGTCTCTGCAAGGCAAGGCAACACGTCATAGGTGCGCTTTGTTTTCTGCGTAAACTTGTGATTCACGTAATTATATTGAGACAAATCCCCATAGAAGACCATCTGCGATATTGCACCCCCAGTTCAATCATCAATGATCTCCTATGGGAATTTGCCTCAATATAATTACGTAAATTACAAGTTTACCCAGAAAACAAAGCGCTCCTGTGACATCTTGCCTTGCAGAGACTAGAGCCAGGAAGTGAAGGATTATCATCTTTGCTCATTACAGGTAAGTTGTATTATGTAATTTTTTTGCAATCCTCCTTATTACCTGCACTTCTACTGCCATTCATGAAAACATAGATTTCTGGTGGTAGGCCCGCTTTAAAGAGATTCTGCTTGCTTCCAGTCCCAGAGACAACATGGGAAGTAACACTTATATTAAAAGTTAAACCTGTCTTGACCTTGTTTTAATTTTTTTTCCAGGTTTTGCTGGAAGCCCAGAAAGAATTGGTTGACTACAAGGGCCTTGGCATCAGCATTCTTGGTATGTTTTTTGTGTATTTATCTAAAACCAGGTCGTGCTGCACTGCTATACCCAAGATGGACATCTTATTTGTATTTCTTTTCCAGAAATGAGCCACAGATCCTCAGATTTCACCAAGATATTGAACACCACGGAGATGTTCTTACGAGAGCTGTTGTAAGTCTGCTTATTCCTGAGTGTGCAAGCATTGTGTTTCTACAACAAAGCAGCAGTCATACAGTTCATCTGTAATCTTTTATTTTAACAGGAACATTCCAGAAAATTACAAAGTGCTTTTCCTCCAAGGAGGTGGAAGTGGGCAGTTCAGTGCCGTTCCCCTTAATCTCATTGGTTTAAAAGAATCCAAATGTGCTGACTATATAGTTACTGGCGCGTGGTCCGCCAAAGCCGCCAAGGAGGCAGAGAAATATGGAAAAGTCAATATCGTGCATCCAAAACTTGCAAGCTATACAGGTAAATCTGGAAAAAAAAATATTTCCTCTACACCTGTAAGATGTAACGTTTTGCTGAAAAAATGAAGAGTCTAATCTTCATAGCAAGCAAGTTTATTTGATAGTGTAGCCCCACACTCTGAATGCATACAGCAAAATGTATTACTTTAGTATTTTCATATTGATTTGTCAACCTTCTCCTCTCTAAGCTAACTGTATGACGCTCCTGAAAAATTCATAAACTTAAAGCTAAACTCAAAATAAAAAACACATACATTACATAGATATATTATTTACCAAACTCCCCCACAATCCATAAAACCACATACTTACATTGATCTGTCTCACTATTGGCACCAGCCTCTTTAGTAGGGGTGAAATATCTCTGGTTTTATTCCAGTTGCTGGAGCTGCAATTTCTAACTTGGCCACCAGATGGAGCTGAATATATGATATGAATATATTATGTCACCATAGCAACCAGTCCTCCCGAGGAGAAAGAACTTGCTTGGAATGTTTGTTATGGTGACGTCACAATCCCGTGGGATGGGACATGCACCATTTCATACAGCCTCAAGAGCTGTGTAAGGAAGAAAAAAGGCAGATACCAGTCTACACGGTATGTCCGCAGTCTGCCTGCGCTGCTGCAGATCATAACATAGCTGTCAATATCACTGGCCAGTAAGACGGGACATAACTTCAGGGGTATCGAGAGATTAAAGTCCCCTCCCTCCTATTCAGTTCCTGCATACTTGGGAAGGGGGCGTTACTCAACCTGCACATCACCTGCACAAGCGGGGTGGGAACTTAGGAGGTAGATTTACGCCCCCTACCTCTGCCTGATTTCAAAATCCGGGATTTTGTGCAATCAGGATACCTGTCAACCCTCCCATTTTGGCTAGGAAAGTCATGACAAAACAAGAGGGTAGATGGGTATGGATCATGACAAGTAACCTACCAGATGGTTAAATAGGTAAATTTTTACTGTCCTAGACCATGAATCTGTTGTGAACTTCTGGGCATTGCGCATGTGGCACGTTTTTGAATTTTTGAATTTATTTTTATTTTTTTATAACCGTGCCATGGGCAATTGCGGCGGAGCACAATTGTTCTAAACATAAATCTGGTTTCACTGGAGACGCCAGACTTGTGCTGAAACATGGAGGTCTATGGAAAGCTTCAGTATATTAAAATAAATGCTAACGTTTTGGGACTGTCTTATGCAGTTGTGGTTAAAGTCGTGGGAAATATGGCCACGAATCTGACACTACGTGGACACATGCCCTAAGACTGTTGGCCTAACCCCCCCAAATAGATTTTTATATTTTCTTTCATTATACAGGTTTTGTTACTTTAGAGCAGACTTATTGCTGCATATTTTAAACCGAGTTGTATTCTACATACAAAGTAGAATAGCACACCTGAACTAACAAGCTGGCTTATCCAGTGGGGGAAAAAATCTAATGTGTCACAAATTTTCAGGTTTATGTCAACTCTTCACTTTTATTTATTTTGCTTTTAAATGTACTGTATAAGTAAACATAGGTCATATTCTGAGAACCGTGTAACCCATCCACTCCTAGAGTAGGTCTTTGCAACTTCTAATGGACCTTGGAATTCCAACTGGCTGCCATATAATCATAATTCTTTTGCTGTTCACGCATCCATCATTTCAAGTGTTCCCTGCCATATGAAACACATAAAATGTACATGCACAAGATATCATAAAGTTGATCTTATCAGCAAAAGCTATTGCGTAGTTTTACTATTAACAGGAACATAATCAAAATCTATGTAACCTATAAGATGAACTTGTCCTTAGATAAATGACTTATTCTGAATATGCAGTAAAAGGACTCCTCACAGTACCTGTACTTGTGATTTTTAAAGTGTATGTGTATTAATTAAAACATGGATATGCTTTTAGATATTCCGGATCCAAGCACATGGAATCTTAACCCAGACGCTTCATATGTATACTATTGTGCCAATGAAACTGTTCATGGAGTGGAGTTCCAGTATATTCCAGATGTCAAAGGAGCTGTACTTGTCTGTGATATGTCCTCCAACTTCCTATCAAGACCATTTGATGTTTCAAAGGTATGTCTGTCTGTCTGACTGTCTATGTACCATGGCACCATGATGTGTAGCTGATCATATTTTTGGTACTGTAAGATGCAACGGAACATAAGATGCAGCCCATAGTTAAGAAGAAGATTTGAAAACAGAGGCACAGCCATTCAGATATCAAGTTAATATACAGATTGTTCCAGCAAACCAGGCAGGAATGGACCATGCAGTATTCACTCTATCCCCCCCATCCAGGCCAAATGGCTAGTTTCGGGGGACCAGGCTTTGTCCTACTCCCCTCTGGCCAAGCTACAAGGCCAGTGCCAGGAGGCAGGCCTTTGAACACACTGACCAACTTATGAAGTGACTCATTTTACAATCTGGCACTTAATAACCCATGAGCAGCTATTTACATATGGGTGGAGAGAAGAGTGACACAACAGAAAGTTAATGCACAACTCATGCTATCTAAGTAGCCTTAATTCACATAACTGTTGCATAGCTATTTACATACGGGAGGAGTCATATTATATACACTGGATATAAAAGGTTCCTGTGCTATACACAAATGAGACCAAGATAAATCATTCCAGAAATGTTTCCACCTTTAATGTGACTTATAAACGGTACCACTCAATTGAAAAACAAAGTAAAATCTTGTGGTTGCATAAGAGTGCACACCCTTATACTAATACTTTGTTGAAGCACCTTTTGATTTTATTACAGCACTCAGCAGTCTTTTTGGGTATGAGTCTATCAGCATGGCACATTGACTTGGCAAGATTTGCTCACTTTTTTCTTTGCAGAAACTCTTTAAATCTGTTAGTGAGGGCATCTCCTGTGCAGAGCCCTCTTCAGATCACCCCGCAGATTTTCAATTGGTTTCAGGTCTGGATGTTGGCTGGGCCATTCCAAAACTTTATTCTTCTTCTGGTGAAGCCATTCCTTTTGTTGATTTGGATGCAGCTCCAGCTGAAGAAAAACACCCCCAATGCTACCACCACCATGCTTCACTGTGGGTATGGTGTTCGTTTGGTGATGTGTAGTATTGTTTTCGCGCCAAACATATCTTTTGGAATTATGGCCAAAAATTTCAACATTGGGTTCATCAGACCATAACACCTTATTTCACATGCTTTTGGGAGACTTCAGATGTTTTTTTGTAAATGTTGCCTGGCTTGGAAGTTCCCTATGCAGCAGCAGCTCTGTTCTAACTCTCTCCAGCAACATGTGAAATGGCGTCTCTCCTTGCAATGCTATAGAGGGGGGGGGGTGGTCCGTGAGGTGGGGGGTGCTGATTGGCTGGATTAAATCTGCTGACTGACTCACAGGGTCAAAGTTTGACCAATGCAAAAAGATAGGGGGCGGGTCAAACATGCGATGTTCGTCGCGAATAGTTCGCCGGCGAACAGTTCGGGCCATCACTACCTCTTGGTAGCCTCCCTGACCAGTTTTCTTCTCGTTTTTTCATGAATTTGAGGGCTGTCCAGCTCTTGGTAATATCACTGTTGTGCCATATTTTCTCCACTTGATGATGACAGTCTTCACTGTGTTCCATGGTATATCTAATACCTTGGAAATTCTTTTGGATCCTTCTCCTGACTGATGTCTTTTTTACTATGAGATCCCTCTAATGCTTTGGAAGCTCTCTGTGGACCATGGCTTTTGCTGTGGAATGCGACTAAAAACATTTCAGGAAAGGCCAACTAATCTTTGTGAAAAGGGGTTACATGGCTTTGTTCAAAATATCAGTGTAGGTTACAAAAGAATCCATCCTAAATAGTTACTTCTAGTTGCTTCCTTTTCACTATGGTGTTTTTTTTTTTTTTAAATACATGTACATCTATAACTTAATTTAACATGCTAAAATAATGGATGTATCCTAATTTAGTAGCCTTCATGGATTCAGCAAGTGTTTTGTTCAGTGACCCAGAATAACCAGAATCCACTTTTTATTTTTATTTTAATTTTTTTTATATATAAGACACCCTATAGTTTCTGTAGCCTGGTATACACCAGTGACAGTTGGTCATTCAAGCCTATGACCTATATCTTGACTGTTTTTCCTCTTTAGTTTGGACTTATTTTTGCTGGTGCTCAGAAGAATGTGGGATGCGCTGGAGTCACAGTTGCCATTGTGCGGGAAGACTTGTTGGGTTTTGCACTGAAAGAGTGTCCTACGGTTCTTGATTACAAAATCCAGGCAGGAAACAGCTCCTTGTATAACACTCCTCCGTGTTTCAGGTAAACTGAAAATAAAGGTTTGCACATAACACACACTTGTTTACTATAAACTATTGACACTTGGTGTTTTTTTATAATCAGTCTGTTAATTTTCCATGTGATTTTTTTTTTTTTTTTTTTTCTCATTCTGAAAAAACACTTATCTAATTTCATCACATGTTGGCACGTGGTAATTCAGAATTCAGAGTTAAACAGAATAGTGAGGGTATGCAGGTTTTGTTATTTGTGTATTGTGCTGTATGCTTTAGTGATTCTAATTAAAAAGGTTTGCCATAGTGGGATGTTGTGTGTGGGTTTTTTTTTGCTCCTGAATGCAATTGTACTTAACTTATCTTCAAGATTTAAGACACATCCTTGCATGAATGCAAATATGCATAGTTACATACATACTGTACGTCTGTGCTGTTCTTAAAAGAAAGTTTCCTTTGAACTGATCCAGGATTCCATTGCAACTGCAGTGCAAATGCTATCATGCAAGTAGTCAAGGGTTGGCTGCAGTTCCCTGTTTTAGATAAGACGTCACTTATTTGCCATAATCCTAAAGACAAAAACACCCCCCCACCCCCCATTACCAATTGACTGAGCCTGATAAAACCTTGTTCTTCCTTAACCTGGAGTTAGTTAATTTTGTAGGATAGTTTAGGTTTAGGTAGTCCAATGTAATTTTCACTATAATTTGCTATCCATAATAAATGTAAACTTGCTGCCTTTAAACCCCCTCAACCAGTGCATATTTTGTTGAATCTCAAAGATTGTTGATCTATGATGAGATTCTTTTATGGTTCCCTGCAAAATAAGTTCCATAAATGGTGTACAAAATAAGTTTAGATAAAATTGTGCTAGACTTTTCATATGATTATTCTCAATCTGAGCAGTCATTCTCCTCTGAAAAGCAGGAGGTGACCTAGTTCAGTTTCCTAATCTTGTCATAATGACTTTCATGTCTGGAGCTTGATCTCTCGTTCCATTATGTGAGCCCTGTGTTTTCTATTATTGGCTTTGATGGCTGTTGGAGGTTTACTTTTTATGTGCTTCGGCTTTCAAAAAACTCCATTCTGAGCATTTCATTTACTTTTGAATTAGAATTTAATTCAATTATAAATCTAGATGTAAACCCGGTATGAATAATTGCTATTTTTATATACTATGTTGCACAGAATTGGGAGTGCAGACTGTATCTTGGTGCTGCTGATTTCCTGCAACCACTTACTGTTTGCTTGCGTTTACTAGCTGCATGCAGTTTTACAGAGATTTAGATTGTAATTTCCATCAAAAGCATTGTGACAGGTAATAATGGTTAACACTGTCACCCACAACCTTCACTGTAGAATAATCAGCTATTATGTGAATGAAGGCTGCAGAAAGTGAAATTATTACAAATGGCTCTTAAAATTGTCTTAACATCTTAAGGTTTACAGGATGTTTTAGTGATTTGGGTTTACATCTACAGTTGGAGTCCCTATACATCTTTAGATTTATCTGTCAGATATCCTTTAGAGCTACCAACAACTATGTAGTATAGGGTCCTCTGTGACTGAACACAGGTAGACTTGATGGTTTAGAAAATCCCTCATATTACATGATTTTGGTAAAACAAAAGGAGATCTAAAGGAAATCTGACAGAGAAGGTGTATGGGGGCCCTTAGTCCTAGCCCTAGTTGTTTTAAATTCTCAATTGTTACAGCAATAAGATTTCCAAAATGGGACATGTTGTCCTAAGAAGCACACCTATTTATACAGTTTTCTTCATTTATTTTCCAGCATCTATATAATGGGACTGGTATTGGAATGGATTAAGAATAATGGAGGAGCAGCATGTATGGAGAAACTAAGCATCCTCAAATCAGAGATGATTTATAATGTGATTGATGAATCCAATGGATTGTTTGTGTAAGTTTTTTTTTTTAATTAATTTCTTTTTCCATTGCAGTGTTATTTGTGCAAGATGAGAGTACTGAAATGTGTTATTTAAAGTTTGTTCGATCTTGTAACCTACATGGATTTACATTTACTTAAAAATGAAACCTGAGTGATGAGAACAAGGAATTCTTTGTGTGAAGCTTGAAAAAGCTATTTTAGATTAGGAGAACACTGGCGGTTTTAGATATGGGCACTTGCCCAGTGCAGCATCACACTGGGGTGGGGCGTTGGTATCCAGGGGGGTAGAGACGCTTGTCTCTGGAGGACTGCTGGCCCACAGCAAAGGCCCCCCCGGTCTTTTTGTATTTAAAGGCCAATTTATTTAGTTGGCTATTCCAAATGGACATTACAACACCTGCAATGAAATATACAAATGTATACTTTTTTTGTTTATTTGAAACATTTGCATCTAATTTCAGATGTCCAGTTGAAAAGAAGAGCAGGAGCAGAATGAATGTTCCTTTCCGCATTGGAGATATCAAAGGTGATAGCAAACTAGAAAGGGAATTTCTGGACAAAGCATCAGCACTTGGCATGTTGTCTCTGAAAGGGCACAGGTAAATGATAGTTCTCCTCTTCCTGATTTTTATAAAAGCTTTAAGTGGAATGTATTTGCTCTTACAGTATATTTTAATTGAGCATAGATACTCATAGCTACACAAATGTTGCTGCAGCATACCAAAACATTTAGGCATTTTATATACACTGGTATGGAAGCATAGCATGTAAAGTTTCGTGCCCAACAATTACAGTTATATTTGTGGAATCATTGTGCTGAGTGAGATCTGCCTGTGGCTACTTTGTACTTTTCAAGGACTTCAGCTTTAAAGTGGACCTACCACCAGAAATCTATGTTTTTATGAATGGCACTAGAAGTGCCAATAATAGGGAGGAATGCAGTAAAAAAACTCAAACGTACCTGTAATGACAATTTTTTTAACAAGATTACCACACCGCTCCCCTCACTTCCTGGTTTGCTGAAGGCAACACATGAAACTGGGGGTGCAATATTGCG
>CM070032.1:96152244-96175383 GCA_036250615.1 Ptychadena robeensis | reverse complement strand
AGCAGCAGCTATCTCTACTAACTCTCTCCTTCTCCAGCAACATGTGAAATGGCATCTCTCTTGTGCTGTGCTATAGGAGCGTGCAGAGTCTGAAACTCTCAGCACTGGGCTGCCAGAGCTGAGAGCTAATGTACACCTGCTGGTGAAGAAGACCAGCCCAGGTCCACAGCAGGTGTATAATTACTGCCTGACGACGAGAAGACAGCTCTAAGGAGAGCTGTCTGTGTGAGTGTGTTGAGGGGAAACTCTGCTGCTTGACATCAGACTGCCAAGAGCTGAAACACTATGCTGCGGGGACCCCAACAGTGAGGCAGAGGACTCAGGCAAGGATCTGCAAGAGAGGTGAGGAGTCCCCACCAGCATTGGAGGACTACAATGCCCAGCAGATAAAGCATTCTATTTCATGTAAGTCCTACCTGATTTTTTGGTCATCGTCAAAAAATACTTTTTGTGCAGCATTGATCATGAATCAAGGTTCAGTGTCTCGTTCAATTTAACACCCTGCCACCCAAATATTTTCATCTTCTTACATTTCTAACCCAAGAGTTAGGTGAACTATTTTACTCATAAATACTTTGACTTTTAGATAAAGCTAACAAGACTGTTTTTCAGCTCTAGCTGTGCAGTGACTGTATCTCTAGAAATAGACATTCAGTCTTCACTCATGCTGAATAAAGTAAGCAAAGGAAGACCAACTCTTTAAAACTTGTTTAAAGTAAAATAGAAATAACACAACTTCAGAAAAACAAACACAAATACCTCCCTGTAGTTTTCTAGATTTCCTTTTTGATGTTTCTCTGATTTGCATTTTTGGTATACTGAGGAAGGTTCCTAAGCAGGAATGGCTCAGAATGTTAAGTGGAGAAGGATCCATCCAGTTAAGCCCTATATTAACATAACGTAATGTGGCATATTGGGGACTATGACGTACCTGTCTGTTCAGACACATTATAGCTCATTGCATTGAATAGACCGCATCTGAACTGCATCTTTTAACATAGAAATACTTAGGCCTTGTGTCCACTGTGTTAAAATACCTGTGTTTGATACACTTTAAAAGCAGGTATCCCTAATGCATCCAATGCAATTAAATGGACACATACTAAATTAAAGAAAACAGACTAGTCAAGCCCAACATAAGTTGATGACTCTCCTCTCTCTGTATGTGCACTTGTTTACACAATGCAGTCTCTGCCTCTGGGTTATGCTGACACACATTCATTGACTTAATCACTAATTATAGTCACTTAATAGAAAGCAAATTTAAACACAAGGCTAAAGCAATTGAAAGAGAGACAATAAGTGACAGACACATCACAAGTATGGAAATACTATACTCTAGATCACACAAACCACACAGTAACCTGTACAATCTGCACATTTGTGTTGAAGTACAATAAAAGTACTACCAAAATGCATGGCCATCTTAAATAGAATTTGCATGCTAACATGCATGGTTGATGCTTGCACGGTCCTGCGTCGTCAATTCCAGAGCAGATTGAGTAGCTTTACAGTTATATTTATTTTAAAATGACAATGTGCTCTTTTGTAAACCAAAAAATTCACACAGCAAATTGTGCTGTATGAAAATCAATGAAGCCATAGAACACTTTAACTTGACCATTGACATTGCATTAAACTCATCAAAAGCTCACAAAAACTAAATTTGGGGGGATCAATGGGAATCAATGGGTACCAGCAATGCCCCTTTGTTTATTAATACATTAATGCTAGCATGTCCTTACTGTGAAAGGGACACAAGATCTTAGTCTTATATCAGCTCCATCTAATAACCCATAGACACTGCATTTGTAACTGATTGCATATCATACCGTACATAAAACATAAAGTTTGCACCCTAAATCCCTGGGTCCAGACTCCAGGATAGTTGGAGGTTGGCCCAGGGTGGACTTTAAGGTGGACTTGAAAGGTAAGTTCAAAGGTAAAAATGTGAAATAAAGTTCAATGAGTCAAATTTAGGTCAATTCAGTATATTCAACGTATGATGAGAAATCCAATAATTTTTTTTGAAGAATAAAACACTATGTTTCTTTTTAAACAAGGATTTCATTAAACTTTTATTGATTTATTACTGTTTTGCTATTTTGACCATGCTTTGACTGTCACTTATCAAACCAATTATGATTATTTAAAATCCCCACATGGGGTAATGTATGTAAAGTAGGGTGGCCTCGAGAAAGTCCCCTTGTCCTTGCCTCGGTAAGGAAAAAACTTTGATGGGCGGATAGACTGGGACCTCTAGTCTCTCCATCCATTAACCTTCCTGTCTAAATGTACAATTTTCACATGGCGGGGTTGAATGAAATACAAATGTTTTCTCAATATTTGTTCAAACTATCTAATCTTTTTTAATCAAGTCGTAAACATAAATATTGAAACGTGTAAGGGGGCTTTAGTTTAGTTCTTGTGAGATATTCTGAGAAAAGTTCAGAGTTCAAACACCAGGGGATTCAAAGAAGGGAGGGGGAGGCTGTGGGGTATGATGGGTGAGGGACAAACATCCCAATCCACCAATCTCACACAGTTATCCACCTCACAAATTTTTCCCTATACAGTAGGGACCTGGGGACTTTAAAGGCCAAAAGTGTATCCTACAAAATGCATCAATCTGTCCTAATTATTGACATATAGGATCCCTGTAATACACATCAATAATCCATTAATGTTATAAACAATATCATTCAGCAAATGAAAATACAAAAATGAATGAACGAATAAATGTCCATTCTAATGCATTGAAAAGGTAAAAAAAAACATATCCAGTTGGTTTATTAATGTCCATATAAAACGCGGAGTAAATGATGCATCTTGAGTTGTCACTATTATCCTGTTTGGTTGGCCTACGTCTGCGATTGCGATTGAAGTGTTCAGGAACGCTTTCTATTTGTTCAAACACCAGAGGGTCATAAGCTAATGCTTAGACATGTACTTGCTCTGGCATTGTTACCCCTACCATGTTTCCATGTGTTCCTATACTGTATAAAAAAATTTCCATTTAAAAAAAGGTTATGACGAGTCAACAATTCTTCCATTTCTTTAATATGAAATGGTTCAAAAAAGGAAGCATTTTTATTGTAGTGGGTGCAGTGGCACTTTAATACATAGTGTGAAAAATAGATGTTGAGGCATACCCAAAATATCTACCATATTTCATATATTTAAATAATTTTACTGTATTTGAAGTTAGTTGTAAATTCTCAGTCTTCCTGTTTTTGTCTAGTATAGACAATCTCAGATTTGATAGAGGCCATACACTGCATTATGCTTTCAAAATATTCAACATTTGATTAGATAAAAACATTAAATCTAAAGTGAATATGTGGCTGTAAGGTACTTGCCTGGCCAGCGATCCATGCATTGGTGACCCCAGGGATTACAATGGCATTCTTAAGAAATGGAAGAATTGTTGACACCGGTCATGCACCATTTTTCAATTTTATTATAAGGCAGTGGTTCCCAAACTTTCCTTGCAGGGCCCCCTTTTCAATTTAGGAACATTATCAACCCCTCTCCCTATTTAAAGACAGGTTAAGAATTAGGGCCTGAATACCTTTGCCCCCCCCCCCGAGGGGGGCCCGACCCCAGTTTGGGAACCACTGTTGTAAGGAAAGTTAAAGGCCTTACTAAGGCAGCCACTCCACATCAAGGAAGGGCCCAGAGCAATGGAAGAATTAGATATGCAGAGGGCCCTCATGACAGGGGTTAAAAACAAACCTTGCCCGTAAAGGGTGTGAGATAATTGTCTGTGTTGGTTGGATGATGTTATTTTGAGTATTGTTCAACTGATTGGTATGGGGTTCTTGGTGGGTGGAGTGAGGATAGTGTTGTGGGCTGCTGGAGTGTTAAGTTACTCAGTTGGAGGACAGCTAATATTAGGCTTATTCCCACCAACCCTTCCCTCAACATTTTTTCTTTTTTTATGTAATTTTTAGATGTCATCATAAGTAGTCACATGTAAGGAACTACCATTGGTTTGGATACCGTTAAGTTAATCTGTGGGTTTTTGTCTGGAATTTGTCCCTGAATTGATGTGGTGCTGCTGGTGGCCATACATTAGAGGCACTCTCAGTATTGTGGTTGGTATAATAGCCTTCATGGACAACATAGAATCTTTTATTTGTGTTGATTTTACAGTTAATATAAGACCATTATGCCCATGTAGATTCATAATTGATATTTAGTGTCAGTGTTTGTGTAATTGACAGGTTTGGGTCAGCTTGGTGGGGATAGAACATCTTTTATACCATTGTCATGTATTATTCAAATTCATAATTGTAATTTTATTGACTAATAGCTGAGAATAAAATAATTTCTTTTGTGTTCACTCTGAAATCAAATCAAGCCTTTGATAATTTTACCGTAATTTTGCATTACAAACAATGGCTATCACCTTAAGCTCAGTTATCTGTCTATTGG
Source organism: Ptychadena robeensis (assembly GCA_036250615.1). Taxonomy (NCBI): domain Eukaryota; kingdom Metazoa; phylum Chordata; class Amphibia; order Anura; family Ptychadenidae; genus Ptychadena; species Ptychadena robeensis. The sequence continues at coordinate 96,170,946 of CM070032.1, read as the reverse complement.
CAGCTTTCATCTTCAAAAACATACAAGTTATTTGAAGGGAATAACTGAGGTGCATTCAGATACTGAGGAGATCCCAATGTTAAGGTCAGATAGCACTCTGAAGGGTCTAGTGTTCCAAGCTTAGATACCAGTGCAATATTAACAAGCTGTGAATGGTATTGAATAGTGCTGAGTTGGAGAGATAGCCTATTGACTTTTAACAATCTCTTAAACAATTCAGTGTCCTTCTATCTTAACCAACAAAGCCTTGTACATGTTAAGACACTTCATGCAAATGGTTTGCTGTACTGGTACAATTTCTGAAAATATGCAGCACAAGGGGAAACCAGGGCTACGTTCTTACTGTGTGCATTTCCTGCTTATTTTACAAAATTGTGCTTTCATTTTCTACATTCCTTCAACTGCATGTAAGTACAACTGACTGTAAGCTGTTTGTTTTGGGTTCAATGGCAACTCATTTACATGTGTTAATTGCAGCTAATTGGCACTAATTAGATGAACAGGAAACCCTCTGGGAGCACTCATACCTTTAATTTGTAGTAAATATCATTAATTAACATATGCTAATTAAAGCCAATTAACATTGATTAAGGGTTGCCAGCTACTTGGAAAGTACAAATATGCATATTGTATTAAGTCAGCAGCATATGTAATGCATCCTTTATATGTTACAAAAATGCTGTTGTAATCTCATGCATTGGATAAACACTCGCTAGAAGCACGTCTTTTTGATAATAGCCCTGGATAACATGTTGCATTTAATGGCATATCAAGGGATTGACAGGAACATTATATGCATTAGTACTTTTGAAAACAATTAAATCTCAATTTATAAAACTATGTTTTGGTCATTATATGACAGGTGGTAACAATGTACATGTGTCTAGTCCAAATTCAATGGCATGAAAATAATTAGAAAAATATGTTATTTTTACGTTTTGACAGATGACACTATGAGACTGATTTACTAAAGAAAAAGCTTAAAGCTGGACTGGACCTTATCTTCAGTTGTAGTTCAGTTCTTTAGTTGTACGGGCTTAACCTCTGCTAGGTTTTATAGCAGAGACAAACATATCATCAGACAGGGCAATTTTAAGTAAAATGAAGTCCAATGGCAAAAACATGATGCTTCGGAACATGTTTGCTATGGATGTCTGTACTTTTATTTGCTATATGTCTTCCATACCATGTCAAATGCATTACAATAAGCATGGGATTTGTACATTCATAAATTATCTGTACCATTACACACCAACTGTATTCACAACACTGCTCTGTTTGTAATTATGTATTTCACTACAACACAACTTGCTCCCTACAGAGTTGGCTTCCTTGCATGGCAAAATATATTCCCATGGGTGATTGGGTAATGAGGTTAGCTTGGTGCTGCTGTATGTTTGAATTATTTCTTGCAGTGTTCTTGCTCAAACTGAAAAGCCTTCTCTATAGGTCAGAATAGAATTAACCTTACTTTGATCCCTCTACTTTTCATTGTAAGAGTTGGCCACCTATGCCCCTCTCCAGTCTGATTTCACTTTCTGCTTAGCTGTTTCCTACCAGTTCTTGCTAAATAAATCATGCACAGGCTTTAAAAGCCTGTAAATGTTGACAACTGCTTGCTTGGATGCTGATTATTGCCCAAAGTTGGTGCACTGTAACATGTTGGTGTCCTTTACTAAACTGTGTTGGGGGCCTTTTACAACATGTCTGTCTATGGAAACGGTTCATAGATGACAATATGATCATCTGGACGGGATCCGAGGATGATTTAGCACAATTCTTTGACGCACTCCAAATCAACTCTTGGAATCTCAGGTTTACTAAGTCTCAATCTCGTGAACAAATAGCTTTTTTGGACGTGTGGATACAGGTGGGGCTGGAGGGGGTGTTGTCCACCACGCTCTATCGTAAGGAGACGGCGGGCAACACCATCCTCCATGCCCACAGTTCACATCCCCAGCCACTCATCAAATCTATCCCATATGGACAATATATCCGGCTACGCCGAAATTGTTCCAGCGATGATCAGTTTGAAATTAAAGCCAAAGAATTAAGAGACAGACTCCTGGTTAGGGGTTACAGGGGTTAGGGGTTACAGTAAAAAATTATTAAAACAAGCTTACCATAAATCCAAGTCTAAAACAAGGGATGAACTTCTGTATAGAGGTTCCAGGAAACCACAGACAACCACAACACGCCTAATACTTACTTACTCAGCTGAGTACAACAAAATTACAGAGGTCCTGAGGAAGTATTGGTACATACTAACGTCGGACTCCACGGTGGCCAAATACATTGATGACCACCCGGGAGTAACGTACAGACGCCCAAGATCAATTAGAGACAATTTGGTGCATAGTAGAGATGGTCGAATTTTTCGACTTGCTAACTTTGTGAGCTGATTGCAAAGCCCCTGAAAACAGTATCATCACCAAAATTGCTGGGGATGTAGGGAAAGGTTGGGGGAATATTTGAAAGAAAAAAGTATGGCTCTAGCACATGTCGTTTTTGCATAAATTAAGTTCAAAGTTAAAGTCGAAATTCCAATTTTCTAAATTTTTACTTGACTTTGAACTTCATTTGTGAAAAGTCTATTTGTGTTAGAGACATACTTTCTTCTTTGGAGTATACCCCCAACCCTTCTGTACATCTTCAGCAAGTTTGGTGATGATACCATGCTCAGGGGCTTTGCAATTAAGTCAAAACCGTCAAAATGGTCAAATTTTTGAAAAATAATTCGACCATCTCTAGTGCATAGCCACTTCTCAGAGAAACTCTCCACACCCCGGATTGGAGTCACCAAATGCCAAAACTGTCCCCAATGCCCATGGATAAGGGAAGGCACGTGGATTCCCTTACCCAATGGCCAGAGACATAGAATCAAACAAGCTATTGACTGCGGCACTACCCATGTTGTATATATAGTGTTATGTTGCTGTGGTAGTTTCTACATAGGAAAAACCCGAAGGGAGTTCCGCATTAGAGTGCGTGAACACCTGCACTCCATTGAGGGTGGCAACATTAAGACTTCCATTGGTCATCACGTAGGCCTTCAACACAATTATGATGCTGACAGCATCAGATTTTCAGTGTTAGCCCATGTCCAACCCACTATCAGAGGGGGTGACAATGACAAATTGCTGTTACAATGTGTGGATCCACAAATTACAAGCCACCAAATTTCCAGGCCTCAATGACGCCTTTTCTTTCAAACCGTTCCTATAAAATAGTTGTGTTTTGTCTGAGGACATTTGATATGTGTCTTAATTTATGTTTTCTATGTACAGGCAGAGTAGGTTGTGTTTTTTGTTGTTGTTTCTTGTTCTTGGTTTCCCGTCCCTGTTTGTGGTATATGTTGGCTCTTTTGATTTCTTTTTGGTTTTGTCTTGTCCTGCTATCGTGCTGTCCGTGCCCGGTGGGTGTTTTTTTGGGGGGGCCGGGGGGTGGGCTGGTGTCTTTGGACGTGGGGGTTAGCACCCCTGGATCACGGTACTCGTATGACACCGGGCAGTCCCATCACCCGTTCTCAACTGTCGGGTCTATCATCACGGGGGGGAGTAATGTACGTCACGCCATTTCCCTCGATCGGGCAGACCGAATTTGATGGAATGGCATCACGACATCTCCGTCCCTGTTTAACAAATGGGACATTAAGGTCCTTAACATTGCCGTTATCAAACATTATCACTAAAAACTGTCTTGCTACTTTCAATACTTTGATGTTTTTATGCCTTTCTTTCTTCATTATGTCATGTATACTATGGTATGTAATGTCAATGTGAATTCATTTTCATGGCCAATATGTCTTATTAGACCAACATGTTTATGCTTGCACTAAGATTGAGCTGCATCCCGACCGCCTTAACAGCCTGCCTGACCGCGCATTGTAGATGGGGGTATGAAGATTGATAGGGGCTCCTGTTTTGCCTTGGGGGTGGCGGGTCGGGACCCTCGCCTCGGGGGTTAGTGGGTTTCCGATTCCTGTGACGCCTCTCCCCCCCCCGGGGGGGGGAAGTATCTGGGGTGTCCCGCTGATACCCGCGGTCGCTCCGCCATGGTGTGGGCATCTTATCTCCCCTACCATCGTGGAACCTGGTGACGTTTCCTGGGGTCGTGGGTGGCAATTCCCCTTTGAACTGCCGTTGGTGAGCATCAGGGGAATCCACTCCCCCCGCCCCTTGGCGATAACCGGAGTCTGCGTCTCTGCTGGGGTCGGGCTGACCCGCCTCTCCATTTCGGTCCTCCGGATGATGGCCTGATGGCGCCAGTGCGTGATGACGCGCGCCATTATTATCGCATGGGGATAGGGTTCATTGTACCAAACCTCCCATACCCGGCTGGTTGATGACGCAGGCCGCCCACAACATGGGACCGCGGCACCGCTGACGGCTTTGGCGCGCTCCTAACAGGGGGCCTTTTCTCCTCCGGCTGCTGCCGATTCCCCAATTAGAGTGGCTTTTCAAAAGCACCACTCTCCTTCCACTCGTCACTGACTGACGCAGTTCAAGGAGATACGTATCCCCACGCTCCTGTCCCCTAGTAAGCAGCCCCTGCTATATAGTCCGTTTGCTCATGTACGGACTACAGCCTGTGAAGGTTTGGACTTCATCATTTACTTTAGGCTAGATGTGCTGAACAGGGCATTTATCCCGGCCTGTGACCCCTACTAATCCCCAAATTGGAGCCTATGCCTGCCTTCCAGCTTGTGAGGGGTTAGTTTGCCCTTCCCATATTTTAATATACCTTCCTGTCCACAGATACTTTTTTTCACTTATAGAGTTGCCCGTTTGACCCTCGACATGACGTGCGAACAGTGGTGTTCCGAGGGGACATTCTCCCTGGTGCTACCCCGGGGTGGGCTTTGGGGTGCGCGGTCGTTTTGCCTGCTGAATGGGGCTGACCTTTTATCCTCCCCCCTAGGTGGGGTTCCTCTGGGCACTTCCATTGGGCGTCAGAGCTTAGCGCTTTGGGTTGGTGTCCCTTCAGAGGACCCAGCAGGTAGTGTTTTTTTCCATCCCGCGTATGTCAACGCGTGGGGTGCAAGTATTGAGTGTTTAACTGATATATATATATGTTTCGTTAGCATATTGTTTGTCGTTGTCCCTGATGATGCCTGCACATGCGAAACGCGTTGAACGCACCAATCAACGCATGGTTTGGTGTTTAATCATTCTCATTCTGACTTTCACCTGAGTCATTTTGTGTAATTTATGCGATGGATTTTTTTTTTTCCCTTGTATTTAATAAAGATTCTGACCCACCATCGCATTGGTCCAATATGGCCCAATAATATAGTGTGCCTTGTAAAGCCCATTGGCCCTAAGTTGTTATTTATCTTGAATTGTCACGTTTTCGGTTCCCTTTACAATGGGATTATGTACACAATCAATACTGATAGCACAACAGAATATAGGTAGATCACAGATGCCCTATCCCAGGTCTACCATCTTATCATAATTCGGTGCAAGACATGGCTGGGGGGAAAAAAAAAGGTGGAATGAGTCTTCTTTTTTTAGTTTTACTGTAATTTTATATTTATTCTCAATAAAGATCTACACTACAAGAAGTACATTTAGACATTTTATCCTTTGCCAATCTGTTCTATAAAGCAACATTACGATGACATAAAATATTGGGGGGTTTCACATCAAGGTGGAGGGAAAGGAGCGGGTCTTTGTAATCTGATGCTTAGCCATAACGCCTTACCATAGACTTTCTGACAATCAACTTTCTCTACCAAAACCATGTAATATGAGAACCTTTCTAATCCTATCCATCACTATGTCTTCTATCGTTAGGCCCGCAGCACTACATAGTTTTGTTTGTAGATCCAAAAGGAAGTTTTATATGGAGTGTATCAAAAGGTGTATTAAAAATATTTTAATTAAAAGGAATGCATTGCTAAAATTGCTACACACACATGAAACTTTTTTTCTACATTATTTATATAAGTTCTAAATGTACCATTTCCTTCCCTTTAAAAAAACCAAAGTATCTGAGACAAAGACAAAAATATAAAAGCAATATGAAACAGACATTTTATTTGTGAATTTGTGCATAAAAAATGCAGTACAATAAATGTCTCAAGACAATACAATACGTTTGACCTCTATTTTACAGACACAAAATGGCCAGTATTATACAAAGGAATGTTCTGACCAAAGAAGCACATTTTACAAAATATATTGTTAAGACAACGAAACTACAAGCAACAATGGTGTGGGGTAAAGTAACGATTCACCCACATTCCCTCCCCAAGGACTGTATCGATATGAACTGTAATTTACAGAAAGAACAGGGTAACAACTTCTACCACTAATATGGCAAAATCTGCGTCATCCTGTGACTCCGCAGAACATATCTCAGTAACTGGTTAAACATTACCAACTGTGTCTACAAATTCACTGCTTAAGGACATTATAGAGCAAATTTGTGGCTTGGAATTGCTTTGTATTTTACAATAAAGGTAAATATATTACCTAGTGGTTTCAATGGAACCGCCCCTCCCTGGAAGCGCCCCCCCCGCCCCCCCCCGCCCCCACCAAAACCCCCCCCGGAACAACACAAAACACCCTGCAGGTCAAAAGGCTACTCACACTCATCTGTAGTTTCCGAGAATGATTGAGCAGCTACCATTCTGCCCTTCGAGCATGAAAAGTCAAATCTTGCCCGGGGTCTAAAGATTTTGACCCGTTGGGTAGATCTGGCAATCTGAAAACCTACCTTTTCCACAGCCCCTATGCCTCTATACACCCTCTTACTCCCATTAGAGAGTGAAAACTAAAAGTCCCAAGCTGCTCAACAATAAACTCTAAGCGACATCACAGTAATCACTATTCCCCGAAGTTGTGAGAAAAAAGCTAAGCAAGTATAGCATACATGTGGACTTTGGAGATGCAGAATTAGCTGTCAACTATACCAATGGTGAAAGATTAGTGGCAAGTGCACAAACAAACACTGAACTGCGCCTGTGGTGACGTCTCCAGTGCTCAGCAGGTCGTTGGCCCTTGACTTTGTCAAAACAACCCGTGGGCCCAAAAATTAAATCCTTCTGGACACACCGCCCAAGTGTTAGAAAATGACCATGGTACATATAGACTATGAACAAGGCAGGTTACTACTCCTAACTGTTAGCAAAGTCCTGTGTTGACAGATTTAATTTTTAAGTGTAGCTTGGCACAGACCTGGCATAAGTATGGACTAACAATAAAACCAGCAATATACTGACGAAGTCCAGCATTCATTCACTTATACATGTCATTTCAATTCAAACCAAAAATAAAACCAAACTAAATGCAGCTCACTTTTCCCCCGTTATCAGATATTTTACAGTATGGGGTCACATAATCGCTCGCATATCATACAAGACAAAAAAAATAAATGTGTGTACCAATGACTACCACAGTCAACATGAACGCCATAGAGATATCACAACACCTCTTAAAAAGAGTTAAAGCAAACTAAATTGCTGTACTAAGATAACCAACGAAAGAACGAGTTGACAACGATTTATAACAATATGAAAAATAGCTTATCCTATTTAATGGCGATATTCTGTACATAGTGATATGAGAGAGAAAAATGTGTGGATCTGTTCTTCACTGGTGAGTCTCCTTGAAATGTCTCCTGAATTCTGCAAGCTTCTCCACATCTATCCACGTTTAACTGCATGATAATAGCGTAAAGCGCGAAATTCCTCCCACAGAAAATCTAGATAACACAGATACTTTTAGTAAAAACAACAAAATAAAAAAAACTAACCTTAGCGAACAAAAATGATCAGGTTTTTGACAACAGTATCCGATTGGATCATCAAGATATGGATGGCATTTTAACTCTTTCTAAAATGGAAGACCCAATGCACCCTGTTCTTTCATATAGCCCAAAAGTATGCAAAGCATAAGAGTTGAGTGCATGTCTAACAATATAAATAACAAAGCTACTGTTGTGTATGATGGAAACGAATTACACCCCAAATTGGATATATCCTCACCAATTAATCTTAAGTCTCTGTACTATAACTTCCCTCACCAAGGGGTTGATCGTAAAGCGACTACCACCAGAATCTCGTTTTCAGAATTGCACTAGAGTGCCATAATAGGGGAGAATGCAGTGAAGAAGAATCACAAAAAAAAATTACTTGTACTGAAAACCAATTTTAAATTAACCTCCCCTAGCGGTTGGACGAGCCATAGCTCTATCCGAGCTTTAGGCGTCGCCTCAACCCGCGCGCCGGGAATCTGCCGATGGGGAGACTTTATGCCTCCCCGAAAGCGCGGCATTGTTTTCAATCGCCAACTCCTTTCCGGGTTGGCGGCTCCTCCCGATCGTGCGTCCACGGTGAACGCGGAAGGGGTGCGGGGCTGGGTGGCCGGCGCCCAGACCTCCAATGTTAATGGAGGAGCGCCGGCTTCTCTCCCGCGCAGCTGTTGTCCGTAATTACAACAAGCTGCGCGTAGAGCTCCGGCTGGATTCGGCCGGAACCGGCGGGCAGTGTACATTTAACTGCCTTGATCGCCCCACCAAATAAAAAAAAATCGTGCCGTTGTAACGGCACATACGGGCGATACGCTAGGGAGTTTACTAAGATTATGCCCCAGCTCCTCACTATCCTGGTTCTTGTAGGCTAATATGCGAACATGTCAAAGGACGCAATTACACCGCAATATTGCACCCCCAGTTTCATGTGTTGCTTCAGCAAACCATGAAGTGGAGGGGCGCGGTTTGGTAATCTTGTTAAAAACCTTGTCATTACAAGGTAACGTTTGAGTTTTTAAATTCCTGCATTCACCACTCCCTATTATTGGCACTTAAAACTAGTGCCATTCATTAAACCTAGATTTCTGGTGGTAATGTCCACTTTAAAGCTGAAGGCGCTTGAAAGTACAATAGTATCCCGGCCAAGCATCTCACTCAGCACATGCTTCCACAAATATAAAACTGTAATTGTTGGGTCACGAAACTTTACATGCTATGCTTCCATACCAGTTTATAAAATGCATAAAGTTTTGGTATGCTGCATCAACATTTGTGTATCTATGATTATCTATGCCAATTAAAATATACGTAAGAGCAAATACATTCCACTTAAAGCTTTTATAAAATCAGGAATAGTAAGAACTATCATTTAACCGTTGCCTTCAGAGACAAACCTTCCAGTGCTGATGCTTTGTCCATAATTCCCTTCTAGTTGCTATCCCTTGCATTATCTCCATGCGGAAAGGAACATCTTCAGTCTTCCTGCTCCTGCGCTTCTTTTTCACTGGACACCTGAAATTAGATGCAAATGTTTCAAATAAACAAAAAAAGGTATACTTTGTATATTCATTGCAGTTGTTTGTTACTGTCCATTTGTAATAGCCACTAAATACATTGGCCTTTAAATACAAAAAACCGGGGGGGGCCTGCTGTGGGCCAGCATCCTCCGAGACAATCGTCTCACCCCCCTGGATACCAACGCCCCCACCCCGGTGTGGATGCTGCACTGGGCAAGTGCCCATATCTAAAACCAGCCCGTAGTTCTCCTAAGTCTAAAATAGCTTTTTCAAGCTTCACACAAGAATTCTTGTTCTCATCACTCAGGTTTTCATTTTTTAAGTAATGTAATCCATGTATTTGGTTGAGCAAGATCGAACAACTTTAAATAACACATTTTCAAGTACTCGCATCTTGCCACAAAAATAACACTGCAATGAAAAAGAAACTTATTAAAAAAAAAAAAACTTACACAAACATCAGTGGCTTCACAATCACAGTTATAAACTAATCATCTCTGAAGTGAGGATGCTTAGATTTTCTCCATACATGCGGCTCCCCTAAACCATTATTCTTAATAGCCATTCCACATACAGTCCCCCATATATAAAAAAGACACTGCGGAAAATAAATGAAAGAAAACATGTATAACAAATAGAGATGTGCTTCTTATATGACACCACACTGTAACCATTTCTATGGCAATCTTCTGCGACAAAAAAAAAAAAAAACAAAACATTGAGAATTTAAACACCTCAGGGCTAGGACTCCATGGCCCGCCATAAACCACCATTACTCTGATCCAGATTTCCCTTAATCTACCTTTTGTTTCTTACCCAAATCATGTATAATGAGTGGGGAGTTCTAAACCCGCAAGTCATACCTGTGTTCAGTCACAAGAGGACCCTATACACCATAGTTTTTGTTCTGGTAGCTCTACAGGATCCACTCTGACAGATCAATCCTACAAGATGTAATCAGGACTCCAACATAGATCGATCCGTAAACCCCAAATCACTATAACATCCTGTAAACCATTCTGTGTGCTGTGGTTGACAAACCAAATAATTTAAGCAAAGCACCATTTGTAATAATTTTCACATTTCCTGGCAAGCCAATATTACATTCACAGAATAGCTGCGAAAATAATATTCTAACAGTTACAGGTTGTGGGTGAACAGTCTGCTTTAAACCATTATACATGTCAATCAAACATCAGACCTTTCTGATGCGCAAAATTACAACCTAATCTTCTCGTAAACTGCACTGCAGCTCAGTAAACAGCAAGCAAACAGGTAAGTGGACTTGCAGGAAATCAAACCAACCCGATTTAAACGCTGCACATACGCCATTCTGTGCAACATAGTATATCACAATATAAAGACAATATTGACATACCGTGTTACCAATCAAATAGACACCTTAATTCTAAATTATATTAAATATCTAACTTCACAAAGATAACAATGAATGCCTCAGATGGAGTCTTATCTGAAAGACCCCGAAGCACATAAAAAGATAAACCATAAAACCATCCACACAGCCTAAACGCGCAACAATAATACGTCACCACCCCAGGGCCTCCCACATAATGGCACGAAGAAACAAATCAAAGCTCCAGACCATGAACAGTCATTTATAGACAAGATTAGAACTGAACTAGGTCACTCCACCATGCTATCTTCAGAGGAGACTGACTCGGCTCATAATATTAATAAATCATAATGACAAGTCTAGCAACCATTTTTATCTAACTTATTTGTACACCATTTATGGACAATATCTTTGCACAGAGAACCATAAAAGAATCTCATACATAGCTCAACAATTTTGAGATTCACAAAAAATATGCCTGGTTAGAGGGGGTTTAAACAGGCCGACACGTTTACATTATTATGGATAGCCAAATTAATAAATTGAACATATACAAAAACTTGCGAACTAACCAATAAAACCTAAACCCTCATCCCTAACAAAAATGAACTCCACTCAGGTTAAAGACATAAACAAAGGATTTTGTAGTAATTCCGACGCTCACGTAACAAATTGGTAACTAGAGGAGGTGGGGACGCGGTGTTATTTTTGTCTTTTAGATCTGTTATCGAGCAACATAAGTGACGTCATTATCTAAACCAAAAGGAACTGCAAAGACCCAACCACTTGACCTACTTGATAGATAACGGCATTAATATTGCATTGCCAATATATAGCATGGAATCCTGGTCATTCAGTTCTCAAATGTGAAAACCCGTTATCTTTTAAGCCACAGCACAGACGTCAACCAGTAGGATATGTAACCATATGCTATTCTGGCATTCAAATAGCAAAGATTTTCTTAATCAATGAAACGGAGAAAGTATAACTGCTACACATGCCAATTCAGCGAGCAAAAAAATAACCCACACACAACACACCTCCCACATATGGACAAAAAACCTTTTTAATTAGACAATACAACTTCCACAAGGGCATACAGACCACCATACACACACCATAACAAAACCATGCAATACCCTCAAACATATATTCTAGTTTACTCTGAATTCTGAATAATTAACCATGTCCAAACAATGTGAGGAATTAGATAATGTTTATTCCAGAATGGAAAAAAAAAAAAAAAAAATCACAATGAAAATTACAGCACATGATTACTCAAAAACACCAAGTGTCATTTTCAACATAGTAAACAAGATGTGTGTCTAATGAAATGCAAAAAACACAATATTAAATTTTTTCATTATATAAACATAACCTGAAACACGGAGGATATTTATACAAGAGCTGATATTCACAAATGCCCATAGAAAGAAATTCTTGAAATCAAGACACCAACGTAACGACAACTCTAACTTACAGTCGCCCCCAAACACCCAACAGTCCGTCCCCGCACAATTGCACAACTTTGTGCCCTCACGCGCAAATAACCCACATTACTTCTGAGCACCATCACAAAATAATTCAACCTAAAGGGAAAAAACAGTCCAAGAATTAGGTTCATCAAGGACAATACATGATGACATCAAACTGTACAACGCGCAGTGTAAACCAAGCTACAGAAACTATAGGAGTGTCTTATATACTACAAAAAAGTTAAATCAAAAATAAAAAGATGATTCGGGGCTTATATCTGAGGACTCACTGAACAAAAAACACATTAGCTGTAAAATACCTGATGGTGCTACTAAATTGGAATACAAGAACTCCATTATACTTAGTGCATGTATAAAATTAGTTAATAGATGTACAGTACTTTAAAAAAAAAACACAAACCCCACATCAGTGAAACAAGGAAGCAAACTAGCCAAAGTAACTATTAGGCATGTTGTTCGTATTCTCTGTAACCCTCAACACCTGCATACTTTTGAACAAAGCCAGATAAAACCCACTTTTCACCAAACAGATACTAGTTTGCCTTCTCACTTAAATGTTATTAATTAGTACGCCATTCCACCTCACAACGCCACTGGTCACAACAGAAGACAAGCTTCCACCATCATTAGCAAAGGTGATCTACATCCTTAAAAACAGCACATTCACAACAGTCCGAGCACAGAAGGATCCAAAAGAATTACCATCCCAAGTAGTATTAAAGATAAACCACATGGAACACCGGAATACTGTCCATCATCAAATCTCGGAGAAAATGAGTGGCACAAAACAGAATAGTATATTACACAAGACCAAAAGAAGCTAGACATCCCTCCAATTCATCAAAGAAAACCACAACGAGCACAAAAGAAAACTAGAGTCAGACGAGCTACCAAGATGTAGTGAACCCATGGCCCAGAACAATGTTCTCAAAAAGACGGCGAACATATTACTCCTAAAACAACCAACAAACAAGAGACGAACACCCGCACTGAATCATTGATGACCACCCCCACCATAATCTTTTTGGCCATTGGTCAAACCTTATGACAAACCTGTGAGTACCAGTCAAGCCGATATTTATCCAGCCAAATCACCTCACCCCACAATCAACTCACGGACCACACCCACCCCCCATCTAACTAGCATTAGCACAGAAGTATAGACGCCATAATTCACATGTTCTAGCTAAGGCTGATAGAGTTACGAACAGATTCTGCATGCCTGCAAAAAATAGAAGGACACATTCCACGCCCATACCCACACATTTCAACAAAACAAACATCCTGAGTCTCACCAAACACAAGCAATATTTAAACCCATCATGTGCTTCATTCGATACTGATGAACCCAGATATCCTACCAAACTATATTTATGGCACATACATTTCCCAAAAGATATTTGGCAGGCGAAACCACATACCAATAACACAAAGCATCCCCAAACGAACCATACCCCAGTGACGGCATGGTGGTAGGTACATTGAAGGGTGGTTATTTATCTACTCAGCCGAGCCTGGCATCCAAACTCAACAACAAACAAGGAAATGGCTATAACACCACAAAAGAACAATAAAAGTTTTTTGAACTGGACCCAGCCACCTACATTCAACCAGACACTAGAAAAACAACCAATATGACAGCTTACGAAGGATGAGCTTATTCTGACATGCAGGGCTCAATAATCTTCACCAGCGCAAAAAAATGCCCAATCACTAAACAGATTTTACAAGAGTTTCTGCAAAGACAAAAAAAGTGCGCACATCTTGCCAAGAAATCATGTTCCATGCACTGATATAGAACTCATACCACCAAACAGACTGCCTGAGTGCTGTCAACATAAATCAAACAAGAATTCTTCACAAATATAGTATAAGGGTAGATGTACACTCTCTACTGTACACCTACAAAGATTTTACTCTTTGTTCTTTCAAATTGAAGTAGAGATACCAAAAAAAACAAAAAAGACTAATTATAACGTCACATTAGAAGCGTAGGCAAACATTTCTGGAATGATTTAATCTTGGTCTCATTTGTGCTAACGCCAGAGAACCATTAAACTATCCAGTTTATATAATATACTCCTCCAACCCCGTATGTAAACCTAGCTAATGTCAACAGGAATATGATAAACTTAAGCGCCTACTATCAATATGACGAAAAGTAATGAATGCCCACTAATAACTTTCTAGTTGTTCACATCCACTTCATCCAAAAATCCACCCCACTATGTAAAACTAGACTGCTCAGGGTTATTGTGCCAAGATATGTAAAAATGAGCTCCTTCATTAAGTTAGGTCAGTGTTTAGCTATCAAAAACAAAGTGCGCTCCCTCCATGTCACTCAGGCCTCTGGTCAGCTTGTGGCCAAGAGAGGGAAGTAGGAACAAATCCTAGGTCCCCCGACACATAGCCAAAATTTTGTCCCTGGATGGGCGGAAATAAGAAAGTGAATCACTAGCATGGTACATTTCCTGACCCTGGTTATGCCTGAGAAAACACCATCATATTTATATCAACATTGATAATCTGAATCGGCTGATGCACTCATGTTTTCAATAATCTTCTTCTATAACTCGGGACTCGCAATCATATTATGTTCTCGTACTTGCCCTCTTCCCCAGTACACAAAATATCGATCATCTACAACATCATGGTAGCCAACTGTGGCCATAATAGACAGTCCAGCAGCAACAGACATAACACTTTGAAACATACAAATGAGTAACAATATAGAACATAATAGGACTTAGGAGTACATAATCACAGAACACTACAAGCTCACTTTGACATCTGAAGCCAAATAAATCCCTCGGAGCTCCACTCCATGAAACAGGTATTAATCATTGTGCACAAATAGTATCAACCTTGAGCGCTCCGTAAGGGTAAGATTCCATGTAAGCTTGAGACTCCAGACATTAATCTAAAAGCCTATACCAATAAGATCCCTTTAATTAAAATCCACTACACTTTACAACAAATCCACGTACGAGAGATAACCTGTACGGAAGTCCTTTTACTGCAATATTCGAATCAGTCACTTTATCAATAATGACCCCACAAGTATCACTCTTTAAAGGTTAACCTAGATTTTGCTTAGTTACTCGTTTAATAGTAAAACAATACGCAATCGCATAATTTAGCTGCAATACAGAAATCAACCTTTTAATGATAGACAATTGTGCATGTCCATAATTTCTGATGATATTTACACATTAACTGGCAAGCGGCTCAACACTTAGACACTTGAACATCGAATCGAAGCAGATGAAACAGCAACAAGAATAGATGCGATATAATGGCAGCACACGATTAGGCATTCCAAGTACCCAAACCTAATAACAAACTCTATAAAAGTTAATGCAAAAGAACCCCTACGTCTAGCGATGGAATGCGTGGTTCACAACGGTTCCATAATATGACCATATGTTTACTTACTACCAAGTACCCTTTTAAAGCAAATAAATAAAAGTGACGACTTATACACACTACACTGAAATTCCGTCGACAACCATAGATTTTTTTTACCAAATCCCCCACTGAGATAACCGCCAGCATTGTATAGTTTCATAAAGAATTTGCTTTCTAACACTTTGTTGTAGAATACAACCTCAGGTTTAAAAATATGCAGAACAATAAGTTTCTTCTCCACACGTACAACAACCTTCTATAAAATGAAAAACACATATAACAAATCTATCGTGGGGAGGGAGGTTAGGAAACCAACAGTCTTAGGCGTGCATTGTTCCACATGTAAGTGGATCAGATTCGTGAGCCATAATTTCCCACGACTTTAACCCCACACAACTGCATAACGACAGTACCAACAAACCGTTAGCATTTCATTTTAATAATACTGAAGCTTTTCCATATACCCACCTCCATGTTTACAGCACAAGTCTTCGACCGTCTCAGTGAACCAATTTCAATGATTTAGAAAGCCAAAATATAACAAAAAAATCTTCCGCACCAGCACCATTTGCCATAAGGTCACCGGTTAATAACACAAATAAAAATAAAATATCCAAACACTTACAAAAACAGACTGCCACATATCTACAATAGCCCAGAAATTTCATAAATCACCACACCCTACATAGGTCTAAGACACAAAGTAAAACATATTACCCATATTATTAAAACACATCCTGGGAGGAGTTCTTAGTCCATTATCCACTACCCCATCTAACCCTCATTGTTTTGGTGCATGACTTTCCTAGCCAAAATGGGGGGGTTGACGGTATCCTTTGCACAAAATCCGAATCTTCCTTGAAAAGCAGGCACAGAGGTAACAATAAGGGGGCGAATAAATCTAACCAAAACTCCTAAGTTCCCCACCAAAAAACAAAAAAAAAACCGCTTTGAGGTGACAGGTGATGTTAAGTGCAGGCTGAGTAACCGCCAACCCGCACACAAGTATGCCGGAAAACTTGAATACGAGACGGGAGGGGACTTTAAATCATCCTCGATACAAACTTAAGTATATGTCCCTCTAATACTGGCAGATGGATGAACAGCAATATGTTATGATCTGCAGCAGCGCAGAAAGCAAGACACTGCGTAACATACCGTGTAGACTGGATATCATTCGCGACTTTTATTCTAAAATCTCTCTCCTACACCACAGTCGCTGAAGGCTGTATAGAATGGTGCTGTCCATCACCAACGGGAATTGCGATGACGTCCCCACTAAACAACATGCCGCAGTTCTTATCTTCATCCTCCGGGAGAGACTGTGTATGCTATGGTGACATCATCATACTACAATATCCAAAAGAAAAAACAAAAAAAATATCATAATCAGCTCCCAATACTGGTGGCACAAAGTAGAAATTGCAAACTCCCCCTCCAGCACAACAACTGAAAATAAAACCACGAGCACTATTTCACACCACATAACAGAGCTGGTAGCCACATAAGATGGAGACAGACTCAAAATGTAAGTAAATGCTGGATTATTTAATATGGCATTGATCCGGGGGAGATATATGACGTGTCACACAAATAATATATCCTATGTACTGTATGTTTATTTATTATAATTTGAGATTTAGCTCTTCCGTTATATTATGAAGTTTTCAGGAGCGCATACACATTAAGCTTCGAGAGGAGAAGGTTGAACAAATCCATAGGAAATAACTAAGTACCATCACTTATTAGCTGTATGCAATCAATAAGCGCTGGTGGGCTAACCCTATCAATAAACAATTGCTTGCTATGAAGACACTTAGACTCTCTACATTTTTAATCCGGCCCAAACACAAATTACATCTTACAGGTGAGAGAGGACAAAATATCATATTTAAATTTTCCAGATTTACCCTTATAAACTATGCACCGTTCTTGGATGCCGATACTATGCACTTTTACAACTATGTGCAATCTGCTCCTTGGCGAGCTTTGGCGGACCACGCGCCAGATAATATATAGTCCAGTCCACATTATGGATTCTTTTACACACACCACAAATTTAGATTAAGGGTACCGGCACTAGGAACCGTAGCACACACTTCACACCACAACCCAACCTTGAGAGCAAAAGCACTTTGATGAATTAATCTAAATTAATCTGGAATTGATTCCTGTTAAAATAAGTTTACAGATACACTGTTCTGACTGGCCTAACGCGTAATTGTATGACATAGAAACACAATGCGTCGCAACCTCCGGAATAAGCCAGACTTACCAACAGCAGCTCGTAAGAACCACTCTCACGTGCGATGAATTCACATATACTTGGTGAAAATCTTAGGATCTGTGGCTCATTATCTGGCAAAAGAAATACACAATAATACATGAATCATCTTCGGGTATAGCCGTGACAAAAAGCACGACCTGGTTTTAAGCAAAAATACACCCAAAAAACATACCAAGCAATGCTGAATCGCCAAGGCACACTGTAAAGTGCCTACTTCCTCTATCTCATTAACAATGAATGTAGGCTTCCAGCAACAACAAAACCTTGGAACAAAAATTGACAACCAGGTATCAAGACAGGTCATCTCAAAAAACCAAACAAAACAACTACACCTTTTAAAATCTACAGTCGTTACTCCACACACTCCCATTTTTCTCTGGGACTAGGGAAGCACAAGCATAATCCCAATTTCAAAAAGCAGTGCCTAAAACCACACCAAGAACATCCTATTTTTTCAACATGAATGGCGTACGAAGATTCAAGAGTACACATCACAGGAGAGATTGCAAAACAACATTACATAAATCCACACTAATACACCTGTACAATGAAAGCAACCAGATGATATCCTTCGACTTCCTGGCATCAATAAGTCATCTGCAAGGCAGATAGTCACAGGAAAGACCGGACTCTTAAGATTTAACATCTACAGCATGAGGTAAAACTTTCATAGATTTCATACAGGTATTATATTGAGGCAAATTCCCCATCAAAGGAAATATCATTGATGAATTGAAACATAGGGGGTGCAAAAAATAACTCGCCGAATAGCAGAGTCTCTACTGTCAGGGAGACTATTGTCAATACCAATATAAAATTAACAAACGATGAATCACAAAATTTAACCACCAACAAGCAGAAAACAAAAGAGCACCAAATAAG
>CM070032.1:96141762-96152219 GCA_036250615.1 Ptychadena robeensis | reverse complement strand
CCCCCGTGATGATAGACCCGACAGTTGAGAACGGGTGATGGGACTGCCCGGTGTCATACGGGTACCGTGGTCCAGGGGTGCTAACCCCCACGTCCAAAGACACCAGCCCACCCCCCGGCCCCCCAAAAAAACCACCCACCGGGCACGGACAGCACGATACAGGACAAGACAACACCAAGAAAAAATCAGGGGAGCCAACATATACCACAAACAGGGACGGGAAACCAAGAACAAGAAACAACAACAAAAAGCAAAAAACACAACCTACTCTGCCTATACATAGAAAACATAAATTGAGACACATATAAAATGTCCTCAGACAAAACACAACTATTTTATAGGAAAGGTTTGAAAGAAAAGGCATCATTGAGGCCTGGAAATTTGGTGGCTTGTAATTTGTGGATCCACCGGGCCTCTAATTGTAACAGCAATTTGTCATTGTCACCCCCTCTGATAGTGGGTTCGACATGGGCTAACACTGAAAATCTGATGCTGTCAGCATCATAATTGTGTTGAAGGCCTACGTCATGACCAATGGAAGTCTTAATGTTGCCACCCTCAATGGAATGCAGGTGTTCCCGCACTCTAATGCGGAACTCCCTTCGGGTTTTTTCTATGTAGAAACTACCACAGCAACATAACACTATGTATACAACATGGGTAGTGCCGCAGTCAATGGCTTGTTTGATTCTGTGTCTCTGGCCATTGGGTAAGGGAATCCAGGTGCCTTCCCTTATCCATGGGCATTGGGGACAGTTTTGGCATTTAGTGACTCCAATCAGGGGTGTGGAGAGTTTCTCTGAGAAGTGGCTGTGCACCAAATTGTCTCTAATTGATCTTGGGCGTCACTCCCGGGTGGTCATCAATGTATTTGGCCACCGTGGAGTCCGACGTTAGTATGTACCAATACTTCCTCAGGACCTCTGTAATTTTGTTGTACTCAGCTGAGTAAGTAAGTATTAGGCGTGTTGTGGTTGTCTGTGGTTTCCTGGAACCTCTATACAGAAGTTCATCCCTTGTTTTAGACTTGGATTTATGGTAAGCTTGTTTTAATAATTTTTTACTGTAGCCCCTAACCAGGAGTCTGTCAAACTCATCATCGCTGGAACAATTTCGTTTGCCCTCCCCTGTACTAGTGCATGCAAAAGTTAAGGGAAAATAAGTTTAAAAATATTAGGAGAGGGTAGTTCTACTGTCACCACCTAGAAAAGCATTTCCTGTTTATGGGGTGCCTTTCTGTTTCCCCACCTGGGCAGTTGTTGCCTCATTTGTTATATAGCAGGTGATACAGACTGAAACAAATATTCTTGGCCCACGGCAGATCTCCTAGATCCGACTTTGTCTATGTTTTTAATTTGGCCCACTGTGTGCTTGAGTATGGAACCCCTTGTCTACTAAGGAATACATTGTTAGGTGTGTACATTTACTTCTGGTTTGCCTACTTAACATGAAACCTGCAAGTTTGATCATGTCTGTGTCATCCTGGTTGTATTGTTTATCTAAAATGTCTTGACTATGTTTTCATGCTTAAGTATTAAATAATAACTTCAACATTTAATGTTAAGCTACCATAGCCCAATCTTACATATTTTGGAGTAGTTTTTAAGAGGAGTAGGTCAGTCACACACTGTTAAATATCAGTTGTTAACTTTGCATCATTGTAGCTTGACAACCAAACATGTACCTGTATCAGACAAACATCAAAGGGAACTGAATCCGAGACCAGACACTATAAACTCTCATGGACTACGGTTTCCATAAAGTGTGTACTTTAGTGCCCACTACCAAAGGCCCCCATACACTTTACAATCTTTCCATACAATTTCTGTACAATCCACTGTTCTACAAAAACCATGTAATATGAGGACCTTTCTAACCCTTCCAATCACTATGTATTCTATCAGGGAGGACCCGGCACTACATAGTTGTTGGTAGACCTATGGAATGGAAATTATATTGCGCAATCTTAAAGTGTATGGGGGGCTTTAGTAGCTGCCCAAATTATCATCAAACCCCAAATAAATATGAACTACATGCCATCACCATAAGAGAAAAACCAACCCATCATTTTACATTTAAATAAAGACATTGACACACATATTATTATTATCATTTATTTATATAGCGCCAACATATTACGCAGCGCTGTACAATACATTAGAGTGGAGATACAACACACAATAACACACAGGTACAGGTAGGACATAGGAGGAGTAGAGGACCCTGCCCGGACAGGCTTACAATCTAATAACCAGCAGCAGCATTTATACTAAACATGGGCCACATTAACTTTGAACCAATAAGAGGCATTTACCATGTGAAATTAGAAAATGTGCACAGAACGTTTGGCTCTACATTAACAGAGTGTGAAACCTGTGCAAAATGCTAGAATAGATTATGAAAAGGGATCCCTGTCTTCTGCATAGTCTTGTAAAAGTATAGGTTTACCTTTAACTGGCTGAAAAATTACATAGTAAGCCTAAACATAACTGTTAACAATAGCTACTAGTTTGCATACTTGCCTGTACTTTGGATTGCCAGGACTTTTACAACTAATAATCAGGTGGATTATATAGCTTCAGAAAACCCAAATAAAATTACAAAACTCTGACACAGCATTTTATATTATGCGTTGTAATTGTACTATGGAGCAGCATTCAGTCAAAGTGAACTTTCGTTATATAAGTAGCACTGATTAAGACCTTGGCTGTGATATAAATGTTTGTATATGTCACGGAATTATATAAGTCAATCCACGTGTTTCTTATCTGTATCATGGTCCATGAGACCAGAGTCTAACTTGTTCATGTAACTTTTGCAAACCAAACAGAGTAATGTAAGTATAGGGTGATCTTTGAAGTGGTAGGTAATCCCATTATACAATAATGATTATTTTCAAGTGGTGATAACATGGTGATATATGGAAAATAAAATGAATTTCTTTACATGATGCATGCACAGCATTGTGCTATTGGTTTGCACCAAAATAGTAGACATATAACACTTTAATGTTATAGTGTGATAGTAGTTATACCACATTACAATGACAACATGTTAGGGAGAAAATATTGGTGCAGGTATACTTAATTCATTTGTGAGCCACTATCCTAGTACAAACATCCACACACATGTGTTTGGTGATCTTCAGAGGTCCCAATTTATATCCCATAAACGAGGTAATAATTTGTCCATTAACTTCTATTTGGATCTTACAATACATGCATCCTTTAAAATAATTAAATATTTGAAAGGGACTAGGTGGGGATCTGAATGATTTTGTTTGCTTTTGCCACCTTATGCGTGTGGAGGCAGAGCTAATGATCCCTTGTGCTTTGGGGGCTTATCATGTGGGGCTGAGACCATTGGTTTATCCAAACAGAAGGACTTTGTGCCATCTCTCCAGACCAGGAACGTCTCTTGCGCTATGCAAACTATGCATCCTCATAGGGTCCCTTGGACCACTAGGGGACCCCAAACTCTGCCCCTTACTCCCTCCCTTCCATAGCTGTTCACCTTCAGGTTTTGATGATACTCAGTTCATGGGAGATTGTCCGCAGCTGCTGCGCTAGAGAGAGAGAGGAGAAGAGAACTACAGCGTATTGGCTCTCTGAGCTTTCTTTCTACTTCTGCAGAATGTAAACTGTGCCCATACCCTCCCGCAGCACTACCAGCCAATTGGAAGGCTGATGGAGGGATATACAAGAAGCAGGACTAAGAGGAACATGGAAGAAGTTTTAGATAGTAAGAAGACTGTATTGAATTATTTTGTGTGCGTATAAAAGGCAGAATGTGTGTAAGGCATGTAAGGCAGCAGAGCATGCTGGGCAGTGTAGTTCTTCAACTGGCAGAAGGGAATGCTTGCAGTTGAAGGTTCTAAGCGCAGCAAGTTGGGACTTTGCTATTTATGCTAGCAGAATGCCATGTGACACGAATAGAAATCTATATGCATGCTGGAATCTGTAGTCCATCGGCAGCCTAGGATTTACATGAAGCCTGTATCTGCCATAATCCCCCATGAACAACAACTGAACCCATGGTCAATATATAATATATATTATAATATTTATATTATACAAACAAAATGAACATTCACCAATCTGTTAAGGCATGCATACCATATTGGTTATCAGGGCCCTAGTGCAGTAGCTGCAAAGATATGGAGCCTGATTAGGCCAGACTAGGTCCAAATATTTACTAACCTGAGTTCACAATTCTATTTGTCTATAGATTTTTTTGTGGGTATTGCCTTAGCTAGCTGTCCTATCTCATGTCAATGACATGTAACTGGAAATCGTTTTTATTGCATAATAATGGAAACTGCATAGATATACTGTAATGCTAAGAACCCAAAGATCATAAATACGGTGCAATAAAATGAAAACCAAGGACCTGTGAACAGGAATTCTCCTTACGGCATATGATAAATATCAGGGCAAAGTGTACCATAAAAAATGAACTTTCAAGCCACAAGCTATTAAAGCAATTAAAACGTGTCAGGTCGTAACATGTTTGCACCATATACATTTACACATGTTAGTACAGGGCAAAGAAATGATTAACCGAGCCAAGGCTAATGTACACACTGTGAATTCCAGCATAGAGAAAAAGCATAAAGAGGAAATTTAGTGTTATGCAAATGTTTATATAACAGGGTATAGTGGTAGCTCCTGCTGAGCTTTTAAATATTGGTCTGCTTATGCTACATGAAACCAGTGTGTATAATCAGCTTAAGAGTATCTAAATAATGGGACTACGGACTAAGGATTGAAGAGAACCTGTCCCTTAAACCTTTATTGTCCCTCTGTGCTTTTCAAAATATTGCCATCCTTCCAGATGTTTTGTTGAATATGAAAGTGTAAAAAGTATCTATATAATAGATAGTGTATGCTTACTTTCTAAATATTTAAAAAAGCAAAAAACAAATGTGCATTACAATTACAATACAATACAATAAATTAAAAATTTTTCCATCTAATTCAGGGTTTTCAAACTTAAGTGCTAAAGGGTCAGATCTAGAATTTCACTAATAGTAAGGGAATAGTAACAAAAATGGATCCAGGGTAGTTGCTACGTGGCAGCCACTTTGGTAACACAACTGAACTGCTGTAGTGAGTGAGGACAATTGTTGGTCTAGAGCAGGGGTAGGCAAAGTGTGGCCCAGCAGCCATATGTGGCTCTTTAGCTCCTTCAGCTAGGCTCAGTGGCGTAGGGACCTGTTCTTCCGGGCTACCTGTTCTTTATTTTTTCTTTCATTCATGTTCATGTCATGTATTTATAATTTATTGAAAAGATTACAACTTACTGTGACAATGACCCACAACCACTAATGTGAACAATGGCATTGCATCTCCTGGGAAAGTTTGGGTAAGTCAGGTTTTTGCTGTTGGGGGGTTGCCCAAACATGAATGAAAGAAAAAATAAAAGACAGGTAGCCTGGAAGAACAGGTCACTACGCAACTGAGCCAGGCTGAAGGGGCTAAAGAGCAACACTTTGCCTACCCCTGGTCTAGGGGAATGAATTGGGCGACAGCTGTCATTATGCAGCTCCCAAACATGAACCAGGCCTACATGAAGTGATATGTTGTTGAGCATCCGCGGATCAGGTAATGTGTATGTGCTCCGTCGGGACCCCCACCAAGCACTGTGCTAAACGTAGGGGTCTCGACGGATCACACTATGTTCTTCATCCAGGCAAGGTGGAGCTGGGAAACATTTCCACCTCCTATGAGACATTTACTAGCACAAAGGCTAATTTATGTATATATATATATAAAACTATGTTACATACCTGTCAACTATCCTGTTTTGGCACTTTTTATATGGCTTTCCCAGCCAAATCAGGGTAATTTAGGAGAGAGGGGGCGCTACTCTCTCTCTTAAGTTCCCACCCCGCTGGTGCTGATAATGTGCAGGGTGGGAGAGTAACGCCCTCTCCCTCCCAAATCCGTCCACAACTAAATGTTGGCCTCCCGACATCAATAATGTCACTTCCTGCATTTGGAATGCGAAAGGACCACAATCCAAATACCAAACGCGATGTCACGGAGGTAATTTTTTATATTTGTCCCTTATTCTGCCACAATGATGTTGACAGGTATGCTATGTTAGGTAAATTAGAGTGTGAGCTTCTCTGAGAGACAGTTAGTGATATTACTTGTGTAATATATCCTTGCTATTTATGATAAATGCGAGATGATAAGCAGGGCCGCAAACAACATTTATTCTGTGCCACATCTTTCTAGGGATTCCTTGACTTTGTAAGCAGCACTCTATCATGGAAAATTGTCATACCCCACTCATGTTCCAACTGCCAGGAGCTGCTGACATGTATAAAATGTAAAACTGGTTTAGACTAGGACAACAGTTTACTGGGCACATAGAAGAGTCAACAATTTTGGGACATGGAGAAGTAGTGGCCACAGAGAATGTCACAAAAAGGGCCTGTCCATTTTTGAAAATAGAGCAATCCAGCAGGATCACTGCCTCAATGTCAGCTGGCTCATCCCAGCTGTCAACCATTCCATTTTGGCCAAGAAAGTCATGTTTTTTTATCCGACTTTCCAGACCAAATCCCAAATTTAATTAAATCCAGGATTTTTCCCGGGATTTTGAAATCTGGGTAATTTGGGAAGTAGGGGGTGTTACTCTCCCCCTTGTGCAGATGATGTGAGGGGTGGAAGGTTAGTAGGGAGTGTAACACTCCCTCCTTACTAAGTTAGCTGGCTACTAATAGGGGGGGAGGAGAGGTAAGTCTCCTGATACAGGAAGTGACATCCATGACATGACGGAATGTGGAAGTCCAGCGCTTTTTCGCTCCGAATACTGGACATGACGTCAGTGATATCACTTCCTGTCAGTTTTCTCTTATTCAGAAAGGGAAAACTTGACAGGTATGGTTTGCTCATGGGTGTGTATCTGTACTATTGGGGGGCAAACTAATTTAAACAACGGTGGAAGCTTGCTTTATCACTATTTAAAAAATTATCACTTTAAAAATTTGATAACCAAAATTACCGGTAGGTACATAGGATAAGCATGGTTGGATTAGCTCTTAACACAGTTTTCATTTACTTTATTTATTATAATAGTGTTGCATTAAATTCATTTTTAGGGCGAATAGAGGTTGTCACTATTAGAGCAACTTATACACTGTACACTTAACCGCTCTAAAGATTCACCTGTGTGCAGTGCTGCTCCATTCAAGATAATTGATGTTCTGATAATTGGTAAGAGACTCAATGTGCTGCGGAGCTGCAGTGTGGCTGTCCTAAAGTTAGTCCAAATGTGTTTTAAATTAAGAATGTGGAATAATAAAAATTACTGTTGGGTTATTGTTTCTGTCCATAACCCCAAAACTTAACATATAACAAAATCCTTAACGATCAGTATCAGTTGGGTTTCAAACTGCTTTCCTGGAAAAAATGTGAATCCCATAAAAGAAGAATTTAGTTACGTAAGAGGGAGCAAGAAGCCCTGAAAATTTTGTGGAATGGCTCTCCTCCATCACAAACGGTTATAAGGATTGCCAGATTATGGACCCTAGAGTAAATTACATCAATGTCTGTATGAAAAAGTCAAGCACCGAATACGTACGCGACCCTCCTTCCCTCATTGGTTTTTACTTTTGTCTGCAGTATATCAACTTTCAAGTAACTTCAATTTTTATAGATACATCCATGAAGTCTTTGAAGATTTTTTTACCTAAACCAGCTTGTAAATGTCTCAATATTCAATGACCCTTTATGGCTCAAAGTGTTCTTGCTAATGAGATAAGCTGAGTGTCCTGCAACAACCCAACTGTTTGTGAAAGAGTGACGGCTTCGTTATACAGATGAAAGAGGTGACAGCAAAGCCACAAGCCATTGAAGAATAAGGCTGTTTTCTGCCTGTGACATTTGTGTCTCATCTAGAAATTTTGTTTTATAGTGCGGGAAGATTAAATCAATAGAAATTTAAGTACCCTGAATAATTTACAACCAATTTACAGAGACAAAGGCATTTGTTAATTGAATCGTTTAAACAGCAAAATGCTGTTTTGATCTTTATAAGGTCAGAAAAACACACTAAAAGAGCAGCTTGGAGAAGCTGATTGGAAAGTCATTTGGTTCACAGGCTATAAAGTTTATTTATGAAACTGTATGAGTCATTAGGCAGAACTGGCAAAGCCTGCAATCACTAAAACTCAGCTTTTACTAAAATAAATAAATAAGTACTTCTGATTTAATGAGCATGTCTTTAATATTGGTGTGCACAACACAGAGATGTAGCATCATTACTATATGAATGACATATACCGTATCAATAAATCTCTTTTCATGCTTTACAACTGATTATTCAGCAGTGATTTCAATATTTTCTTGCATGTTTCCTGAAATGGAATCACTTGTTTCATGATGTCAGTCAACCACGCCCGATACTGTCAGAAAACCAAGCATTTTGCACTGCGCTTGCATTTCCCATACAAGTGCATATGAGACTCTTGCGCTGTGGTTGCATAAATGCATGCTCTAGGGCAAGAAACCTGTGTACCTTGCAATAACGCTAGACGCCTACCTCATACTGTTCAATGGACGTTAAGCATGACACCTCATGGCAAGGAACTCTCTAAAAAATAACTGTTGCTCTACATAAGATTATTATAAACACCATGAAACTGAGCTGCTTCATGGTGCCAAGAACATATGGTGTAAAAAGACAGGTACCACTCAGAACAGGACTCACCATGCTCAACCAAAGGAAGTTGAGTGTAGTTGCTCAGAATCATATTCAGAGTTTGTCTGACGTATGAGTTCTGCCTGCATTGCTGCAGAGATTGAAGGGGTGGAGGATCAGCCAGGGGTGGTCAGTGCTCAGACCATACACCATTCACTGCATCAAACTTGTCTGCATGGCTGTTGTCCCAGAAGGAAGCTTATTTTCAAGATGATATACATGAAAGCTTGCAGCCAGTTTGCTGAAGACAAGCAGACTAAGGACATGGATTTCTGAAACCATACCCTGTGGTTTGATGAGACAAAGATAAGCTTTTTGGTTCAGATGGTTTCAAGTGTGTGTAGCCTCAACCAGTTTAAGGAGTACTAAGACAAGTGTGTCATGTCTACAGTGGAGCATGGTGGTGGGAGTGTCATGGTTTAGGGCTTGCCAACAGGTACATTGACATACTGAAGCAGATCAGGATCTCCTCCATTCAAAAACTGAACTGCAGGACAGAATTGCATGGTAACAACCCAAAACACACCTCCAAGATGACCATTGCTAAAGGAACTGAGGGTAAAGGTCCTTGACAGGCCAAGCATGTGTCCATACCTAAACCCTATTGAGCATCTGAGAGGCATCATCAAACAGAAATTGGAAGAGTGCAAGGTTTCTAAAATCCACCAGCTCTGCAGGAATGGAACAATATTTTTGGACCATTAGACATTCCCCTGTATAGGACACAACCTTTACAGCAGAGCATCTCATACCTGAAAAATACCAGGAACTGCCGCTCTGCCATTTGGAGCTACATGCTACAATAGGCAGTTGAAAGATGCTGGGAAGTTGTTAGAGACTGTAATAACTTCCCAACCTCCTAGTCCCATTCTGCTGTGTATGTGAGTAGGCAGCTTTAGCCTGGCTCACATACAGAGGCACAATTTTCCCGTTTGTCAGGTCTTCCTTTCTGCTCTGTGGCAGCTTGATGCAAGCTCACATATACACTGGAGTACCATTCCTCTGCTCTGTGTATGTAAAACTCACGGACAGATCTTCCCTCTGACAGCAAAGGCATTAGCAATATAATACGTGCACATCTCCCCCCAAAGTGCTTCTCACAGTGTGTATAGTGTAAAATACAGTACGTTTTTTGTTCTTTTTTAATTAAACAAAATGTTATTTAATATACATAAATAGAGATTTAACATGTACATATAATTTCATATATATTTAAATATAATATTCATATATTTAACATCTTTAAAATATAATAGTGTATGATCCTAACATTGAGATCTGTGTTCATGAACATTATACTATGATGGCAGCAGTCTTCATGTTGTCACCTAGTTGACACATATACCCTTGATTGAGACTACAGAGCGTACAGGCGTGATCCATTATGCTAAGGAAGTCAGTGTTTGTAGACAATAGAAATTATGCATGTTAATTGTTTAAGACAGATGGTTAGCAAAGTAATTTAAGTTAAATATTAAGCAGTCATTAATTCACGCTCTATCCACAAGAGGGAAGCAAAGACTACCGAAAGAGTATGCAGCACTGGCTGGCTTTTGGCTGTGATTTATATTAGGTCATTTAGTAGCTATTAAAAACAAACCATGTTCTATTGGTAATAAAGATGACATAAACTAGTGCTCATTTAGTGGCCATTTATTAACTTATCA
Source organism: Ptychadena robeensis (assembly GCA_036250615.1). NCBI lineage: Eukaryota > Metazoa > Chordata > Amphibia > Anura > Ptychadenidae > Ptychadena > Ptychadena robeensis. Next base: position 96,141,840 of record CM070032.1, on the reverse strand, counting down.
TCATCTGCATAGAATATGTACTTGCTAGATATTAATAGCAATAATATTACAATGATAAAAAATAAGCCTTGGGGGGGG